>NJDD01001194.1:97917-131809 GCA_002245505.1 Calephelis nemesis | reverse complement strand
GCCGCAGCAGTAACTGGTGCAGACGGTCGTTGACTAGCAGCAGGTCGTTGGTGAGCGGGGACTGGGTCAGCCGACCCACCAGCTCCGCCACGCGCTCCTGCATCGCGCGCACAGTGCTCGCCAGCTCCTGCATCCGTATTACAACGGTTACGCTTTCACGGCTCAGCCGAAGACCCAATTTTGAGGAAATTTGATACGATAATGTTAAAGAACCGTGTTCTACGCTATGAAGTCGTGGGTAAACTGCTAATAATACATAAATCTCGGATCAAATTTCATACCCATATGTAGGTTTACCCAACTTAAAACATAGGATTTTTTTTATTGCAGTGACCCAACTCTTAACGGATCCCCGCGGAAGAATATAATTAAATACGCGGGCAAAACCGCATGCGGCCAACCACAAACTCGTCACTACGAATGTCCTTGTCACACTTCTTTATATGATGTAGCCACACAAATATCAATTTTGACAAATATAAAATAAAGTCCGTGCAGTTGTAAAAACCGCGAAACTATAAATAAATAAATATCTCTGGACAAGTTACACGAATTGAATCTAACCCCAAAGTAAGCAAATTATATGCTTGTGTTATGGGTGTTAATCAACGATTCTAATACATAAAAATACTTAAATAGATACCAGAATAAATTTAAAAAACACCTAGACCCGGAAAAGCAGACATCTAAATGTTTACCACACAAATGCCACCCCCGTTGGGAAACGAACGTGAGTCTCGCGGTCGATCTGTGTAGTTAGGCGTGTATGCTAGCCACTAGATAAACTCAAACCGCGAAATAAGCAACAAGTTAGTAACTCAAAAAATTCTAATTTAAGTAAAAATTTACATAATTATATGAATAATATTTTACTTGATAAAACATTTTCATAATTTATTAGTGACACCTTTTATAAAAACAAATTGTGAAAAATATTTGCCTTCCTTAAAAACACATAAATCGACAATGTTTATAAAAATTTTTGAGCTAGTCATAGGCGCCCTAGATGTATTTTTTCCAACATCTTCGAGGAGATAATAAGTAAGTAAATTGATAGTTGCAACTTCACTCGGTAGCTAAATAACAACTCTTATCTATTTACCTAAACTTAACTCTCAATCGCCACTAACAGATCATGTATCGATATCGATACTCTACTTTTTCTGGACAGCCTTATAACGTCAGAATGGCATATTCAGTAGCCAACGGCAGGCTTCTTTGTAGGTATTTCATGTCCATATACTTAGAGGTCAATGGAATCCTCTCTTCATGAGATCTTAAATAAAAAAAAAGTATCTTCACGCCCGTATCCCCGAAGAGGTAGGCAGAGGCACAACCAGGGCACCCACGACTAGCCGAAAACACTAAGCTCCACAATGTGATAGGTGGCAAGCCAATCGGGCACATTTCCAATGCCGACCAACATTTTTTTTATTAGAAAATAGGAAAAATCCAATTTCCTTTTGTTGGCCCGAGACCCCATGCAGTCAAGTCCAACACCCGGACCGCTAGACCACAGAGACAAATCAAGCCTGTGAATATCACGTAAATCATACTTACGTTAAGTAACTCAATGTCACTTTCGTGGTGTTGATCGTACGGTTGAGTGGTGAGCTCGTTGAGCATATCATTCATGACGGTCATGTTGCCTTCCACCACGGACAAGTCTGCGCGCAGCTTGCTTGTTTGGCTGTCTGACAAAGTCGTCTGGAAAAAAATCGATACTAACTAACCCGATAGATGTCTTCTTAATTATTATGAATATGGAATTCGAATATTAAGCAACTAACAGTTAAGTGAAAAAGTTTTCTTTTTTTAATTTTCCGTTAAACTTATATTTTTTTCATTTCATAAGAACCTTCTAACAATAATAGCACAACAAAAAAGAAAAGATTAACTTTGGTTTTATTTCGTACTGCCTGTTCCGGCTTCGCTCGGATAATTTTTTGTATCATAAATTTCAATTGTGCAAATTTGATTGAAATCGGTTAAGTAGTTTAGGAGTCCATTGAAAACAAACAACGTGACACGTAATTTATATATAATATTAAGATTTTCCAGACAATAAATGGCGCAACAAAAAAGAATAAGCGAAATTTTTACATTAGTTCACGTGGGATGCGACAACCGAGGGATATAGAGATTCATTTGTAAAAACTTATTAAAAGAATAAACGTTCTTTTTTGTACAACGTCACAAATAATTAAAATCAGTTCCGTAATGACTCATTATAAAATTACAACAAATAATTGCTATTAATTATGATTGTTTATTAATTGTGAAGTCACTTAGTATGTATTTCATTTTGTTTCTACAACACAGCACCAACGTGTTTTCGAGGTAAACTGGGAGAAAATACTTGATGGTATTAAGTTCTTCTTTCTAAATGTCAGGAATGGGGCGTCAAAGTAACTTTTTAACAGAACTTTTAAACAGGACTGGTGGATAGATGATGTTTCAAGGAGCTATAGCTTAGGCAACTCTTGAACAAGGGTCAAGTAGTATCACAGAGGCAAGGTTTTAGGACGTGAAAAAAAACGAGGGTAATAACTTGTTATACTTACGGTTCCAGATATTTGGTCTTGTGTCATTCTGGTGGGAGATCCTTGTGGTACGATAGATCTCTGTGGCGAACCCACTATTGGCTCGCCTCCATCAGGAACGCTCTAAAAAAGAACAAATACAATAAAAAATAAGTATCTTCAAGCCCATAGAGGTAGACAGAAGAGGTAGGCCGTGGCACAACCAGAGCATCCACAATTAGCCGAAGACTCTAAGTCCCACAGTGTAAATGTCATAATCAATCAAATATCAAAAATATTATGCAGTCACGATCAATTATCAAACGTATAAATGTCGTTCACCATCCATTAACAAAAACAATGGACAATCACCACCAATTAACTAAAATTCTGGGTAATTCATTGACTAACGAAAATAATGCCCTAACATTGTCAAATATAAATGCGAGTCTGTTTCACGGCTAAACCACTGAATCGATTTTGATGAAAATCAATTAGTAAGTATATGCATATATCTAAAGATCTGGGTTAAAATATAAGCTTTTTTTTCAAAAAACCAACCCCCAAAGGCTATAATAGGGGATAAAATTTATACAATAGCTAGTTAATAGTAACATTAAATTTAAAAAAGAAACTAAAATCCTCGACAAAAACAACGTGTTATACAAGCTCAGAACCTTCTAATCTCGACAGCTTTCAAACAAAATAATCTGCATTGAAATCGGTTCATCCGTTCAAAAGTTATGATGCAACAGACAGGCACACACCGATACGTCAAACTAATAATACCCCAAGTTTTTTGTCGGTTAAACATCTGCCATGACAACAAAAGACTTAAACATATAGATTTTTTTTATCTGTGTAGGGACGTGTTACAGAAATCTACAGCACACTTTGCAGGATTTCGATCAAGCAAACTTCTATCCTTTTGGTATATCAAGAATTCGTTTGATGGCTCTGCTTAATTGCAATTTGCAACCGCAAGCAGGTGAGTAATTGCTAGGTTTCATAGGTATTGTGCGGCAAGCTTCATGAAATAATGTGTATTATATAAAAAAAATATAATCATTATACTAAATTGTTTACCCTTTGCGGTGTGAAAATTGGAGCCATAGCATCTAGATCAGTCATAGGAAATTCTACTCCTTTTGTCCGTAGCTCATTATATATCTGGCCAACACCCTGAAAAAAAACGACATAAAGATTGACTGAAACAATATGGGTATGTTTACCAGAACATATAAGTACATATAATTTACTATACTTGCTTCCATGACTTTCCTAAAAGATTTTAACTCCTAATTAAAAATCGTACAATTTTAAAGAATTTTCGTCATTTTGACAATTATGTCAAAATCGCATCGTATTTAGTCCATTCGTTTAGGACCAAGAATGCCAGAGACACACTCATACGTCATCAATCAATCATCTATCAAGAGACTACTACCCGTAACGGTTTAATTGTCAGCCAAACGGAAAAACCTCTGTAGGAAAGCTATTAGGTACAATAAGTATTTACTGATTTGTTACCTAATTTAAAAACATATATGTAAGAACCATAACCCAAAATGAAATAACACAAGATTTATAAAAAAAAAAAAAAAAGTACAATACAAAAAATAGAAAATTTGCCAGTTTTATTTTTTAAATAAAAGATCACGTTATTTTTATCTAAAGCAAATACAGGTATGATCTTGTTTTTAAAAATATGAATCACTACATTTTTTTCATACAATACAGGTATTGATATAAACGAAACAATCGATAACAAATGATTTGTGATAAGTTTGTCATTATGACTAACCGCGATAATAAAGTCGTTTTTATGGCAACACGCAATGTCAAGGTTGTAGCGGGATGCCTCTGTACACACGTGCAAGTAACACGCGAATGAAAACAAGACTGGAATTGGACCGACTACTGAGGACCTTCATTCTTCATTATGCATATTATAATTGACCTTACAAGTCCTTGCTCTCATAAATGTAATTTAATACATCAGGTTTCAATAACTGTAGGAAAATATATGACATCCACAGCTTTGTAGATGAATACAACATTCATAAATATTATCTATTCTATCTTTATATTGTATAAAAATCAATGCCACTTTTCGTTGCAATTTTGTAACTCAATAACGGGATCACCTATTCAAACCAAATGTTTAGGCTTTGTTCGGACTATTTAGTAGATGGTTTATGTGAAGTTTACGAAATATCGGGAGAGCGGTTCTTCATATATTTCATTTTTTGTAACAAATGAATTCAATAAATGGCGGATCGTTTTGTTAATGGGTATTTTTCACTCGAATTTAAATTTTTATCAGATGGGGATTGTGCTGTCAAATTGCAACTTTTTATGCAAGTCCCCGGCTATCCTACCCTGACTGGAACACGACATTGTCATTATGGCGGCAGGAATAGCTAAGGCGGTGGATCTCTATCCGGACGAATTGCAGCATGGTTCTTTACCACCAGGGATCTTATTGGTCATTTAACCTTTGCTCGTCTCCTACGAGCTTCCTGGTAGGAAGACAGATGGTCTATTCTACACAGGAAACCCGGGTTAACACGGGATTACAATTAGGATAAAAATAGCATTTGCAGAATAGACCACCTGCCTTTCTGTACCAGGCAGCTTCTAAAAGGCGAGCCGTCACTAACACTGTGACATCTAACATGACATCTGACTAGGTGGTAGAGTCTCGCAGCGACTCACCCGGATTGGTACCACCGCCTTACCTATTCCTGCCGCCATAATGTCAGCACTTGTCGTTGACGTATTCCGGTTTGGAGGATAAGATAGCCGGTTAACTTACTTTTGCTCGAGGCCTAACATCCCGGCTTCAGGGTGGCAACGCACCATTACTACCTTTGGTGTCATCAGGAAATCCGTCTGTTTGTATGCCTTCCAATAACATACTTAAAAATAAAATAAAAATAGGTATGAGGAGTCTTTTTGAGTCAAATCGCACGAAAGCTTACCTTAAACAATCGGGTAAATTTGATTTAATAGACGTCAAAAAAGGAGGTGGTGGTTATGTGCGAACTCTATATTTTTGTGTATATTACCTAGCTATTTCTCCTTCATTTGTAAGCCAACCTAATTTTTTATTTATTTAAAAGAGCCAAGGCTTGGAACCGGTACCAAAAATACAGATTCTGTACCGGTATTTAGCGGTTCTAGCTATTTCAATACCTGGATACTGGTTCCAAAGTGGGTACCGGTACTTCGTATACCGGTGCCGATCCGATATCAGTATCTAACAACTAACGGTATTCATACCGATAAAAACCAGTATCCAATTGAGACACCCTTTAAATACAAGTGCAACATCGTCAAATATCGTTTTCAGATACCTAAATTATTTTTATTTTTTACAATTTTAAAGTGAGAATTTTTATTGGAGTTGCGCACTTTTTATAATGGGTAAAAACTTCTAAACTCGCTTTAGGTCACGTAACCTGAACAAAAATTCGTAACACGGATGGAGAGTAAACAGCCGGCGCGGAGTAAGAGAAGAAGTATCCTCTCTTTCTACGGCGCGGCGAAAATGTATGCCTGCGCCTGCTGCTTTTTTGGAATTAAATGTTAATAACCCGCTAGTACTGTGTTCAAGACTATATCGGCATATCCGATACCAATTTCGAATTGGCATGAAATCGAGATTCAAGAGTAATATTACCCAACTAATATTGAGGTCATAGAGAAATCGAGGACATTTTTTTTGTGTACTGAGACGACACAATAATATTGAAACTAATGTCAGTTTTTAGCAGTTTGTCTTGCAAATATTTATACAAAAACAGTTGTACGAAAACTAATTACGACAGTAAATAGAACAAAATAGGACGGGGGCGTGACCTTAATATCGTTCAAATTTAGTATCCAAGGGCTTTTAAAATCTTCAAGCAAACAACCAAATACTAAGGCTTCACTGATTCTGCTGTCATAAATTAAACTAAAATAAGTGCTGTCAAAATACTTATGTCAACCCGTAAAATTAACGTGCTTTCATAAGTTAATACTTTAGTCAATCTCCTTCGGAGCCGGAAGACAATATAAAAAATGTATACTTCATTCAAAAGTAATGTGATAGACACGACAAAACTCGCCATAACAAACATAAATTAAAATTTAAGCAATACAATTTTTTTAAGAGTTTTTACTTTTATCTTATCAGATTATAGTTACAAATTGCCCATAAACATATTTTTATTATGTAATTAAAAACTCTTTAATTTAAGTTTGCTTTTTAAACGATTGCCTACTGTTACTAGCACAAACACAACGTTGAAAAATCTACGTAAACATGCGTAATATGAATATATGAATATTAAACAGACATTGAAAGGTTTTCATTATTTTTTCTTTCCTCCAGAAAATTGTGGAGCTGGCATTTGCCACGCAGTGTGTGTAGCCAGCCTTAAAAGTCAATAATTTGACATGCTTAACAAAGAGTAGAGTATGCAGTCTTGAACATTTTTCTCTATCGTTTGGTGACCATGGCAGAGATCTATTAGAACTTAATTAGGTGCCTTTAGGGCCGAAGCACATAACAGCTTTGTTGTGCCGCGCTGCTAGAATTGGCAGCAGCGTCACTGCTGATTTTAGTGGTGCGGCACTATTATTTTTATTTAAAACAGAACAACATCTTTTAATAACAAATAATAAGTTTCTCACGATCGTCCATTGCCCAAAAACGTCTATGACGCCGCAACGCAAAGCAAATAGTAAAATTTGGTAGTGTTTAATCGCGTCACTTTAGCATCGAAAGGGAAATATATAAAGCCTTTTTGATCGCCTCGTTGGTCAAGTGGATAGTGTATACGTCTAACTAAACGGACCAAACTCGAAGCTCCGGTTCGATTCCCGACAGGGGTAGGGGAGTGATGTAAATTTAGATGTCTGCATTTCCGGGTCTGAGTGTTTTTTAAGCTTATTCTGGTATCTATTTAAGTATTTCTATGTGTGAATATCGTTGACTAACACCCATAACACAAGCATATAATTTGTGTAAAAAAAATATAAAGGCTGGCAAGTTCGTCATTGGTTGTCTCATATTATTTGAAACTTAAAGTTTTCTTACCTGTAATTCAGGTTGATTTTGAAATGCATCTGCCCAACATTGAATGAGACTTAGAACTTTCTCTTGTACAACAGTCGGTGGATCATTTTTTGGTCCAATTAATTTCACCTAAAAAAACGAGATTATACATAAAAAACAAATATCATCCTCATAATAAAAATTTTCAATAGGCCCTAAGCAAAACCTGTATGTAATGCAGTTAAAAACTTAAGTAATGTAACTAAAGATCTCCTCAATAATATCAGCTTTGAAACATAAAAAACACACATCAAAATCAATCTATTACTTCAAACGATATGACGCCATGGACCTTCTAACATCTAACTTATAATAACCCTCTTTTTCCGTTGAAATCCATATGAAATGCAATACGAAAAAAATATATATTCTATTGTTCTGTCATGTGGAAAAGGCATATATATTTAAAGATTAAAAAAAGAGATATACAATGCATAATATGGATGGTTATAGACATAGGGAGACCTAGGTTGATATTCAGTATCTAAATTGCCCTGGTTTTTACCAAAGTGGTATCAAGTCTCCATAACCAGTGTGTTTGTATAAAAAGAATAATGGTAGAAGCTAGATAGGTCTGCAGCAATTGTGACTTTTGGAATTCAATACTCTGATTATACTACAAGGAACTTGGCATGAAGATATGTATGTTTGTAAATCTCAACCACTATAATACATATACAGGTAAAATGATAGTACCTGCCAGCACGTATCTCATTAAGATAAGTGTGTCTAAATTGATTCTAATTTACACAATTTATGACAAAGAATTTACAAATAGCTTGCTTTTATAGACCATTTTCTTAAGTGATACTGGTTTATGAACATTCACATATCTTGAATCTAAAACAATAAAATGCTAATGTTTGAAGCAAATATATTCTTCACAAAATCACAGAAATATATTTATATAACTTTACCTGAATGTAAATGTAAGCTATTACAATATGTCCAGAAAGTAATGCCTGACTCGCTTACAACAGTTTCAAAGTACTGTATGGGGTTCAGATAATTGCAGTACTTGCTGTATGTGTCCTCGATTTAAAATTTTCTTTGTATTTTTACTCTAATAATAGTTTTAAGAACAGTTTCTATTGTGTAAGATAAATGATAATGAATTAAAGTTAGTTTTAATTAAAAAAATCTTCACGCCCATAACCCCAAAGTGGTAGGCAAAAGTTTGCAGAGCACCTATGACTAACCAAAGACACCTATTAACACATAGTGATAGGTAGCAAGCCTATCATTAACCGGGCACATATTCCAGTCCGGATAACGCTATTTTTCAATAGAAAATCGAAAAAACACATTATTTTTGAATGGCTAACCCTAGGGTTGAGGCTGAGACATTATAAAGTCAAATGCAATGCCAGACCGTCAGACTCACAAAGGCAATTAATAAATGTTAAATTAAAAGAGTCACTTGTGCTCCTGAGACAGTAGATGACCTTTGTTTGTAGATGTATTGCAGCTGGGATGTTCAACCTCACGTATATTATGTATAGCAGGAACTCCAACAGACTTGAAAACAATTTTGTTTTATTTTAAGTCTGTTAAAGTTCCTGCTGCCCCGACCCAAACATGGCAGTGTTTTTAATATCAACTATAGTTATAGGAATACACAAGGTGCAGGCACTTGTTCAGTTATTTCCACGCCTTTCAACAGCCAAGTAGCTATTTAACCAATTTTGAAAGGTTTTTACTATAATAAAAAGCATATAAATTAGAGGTTAAAGTTGTCATAAACTTGTATGTGTCAAATATGTTGAAAAAATGTCAACACATTCTACATTGTGATATGCAAATATTTATTTAATGATTTAAAGCTTTTTTTACACCTTTTTTTTATTTAAGTAAGTAAAAAAAAGTATCTTCACGCCCCTATCCCCAAATAGAGGTAGGCAGAGGCACAACCAGGGCACCCACGACTAGCCAAAGACACTAAGTCCCTCAATGTGATAGGTGGCAAGCCTATCGCCAACCGGGCACATTTCCTATCCCGACCAACATTTTTTTTAAATTAGAAAATTCTAATTTTCTTTTTGTTGGCCTACCCGGGATTTGAACCCAGGATCTCATGCAGTTAAGTCCAACACCTGGACCGCTAGACCAAAGAGGCGATATTTCATTAAAATACTATTTGCTATCTATGAAGGCTGACTTAAAATTTTACAATATTTGCAACTGAACAGGGACTTAATGTTATTTAAGCAAAAAACACTGCCTGAGTCTGTTTGTCTTGTATCAAATATTTTAGAACTGTCAAACAAATTTGATAGAATCTAATGTCATGTCAAATATGGTCGACTTTTGCTGTGGCAAATATGTGTCATATACAAAATTTGCTTGTATGGATAAACTTGAGTGGACAACCACTACAAATTAATATTCTGATGACTGTAACTGCTCTAGTATTTCCTAATGATATTTTCCTTGATATCCTTGCAATACACCTAGCCCAAAATACTAGGCTCCTTTGAAAAATTCAGATTCCCTGCCTACTTGCCAGGCCACACAAACACTTGTAGGTAGAATTAAATTTCACGGCCAGATTAGAAATTCTACAGCAGAGCTTCCTAAACTTACTCATGTTTTATGTATTGCCTACTTTGGAAATCAGCAAAAACCTCATTTGGAAATCAACAACATACTTGTTTCACCTGGAGTTTAATAAAACCATTTTTTTAGGTTTCCTTACTCTGTAAGCTTCCGGTGCCCACAAGAGGGCATTTTGAGCCCTCTTTTGAGTTAACAGCCCACTTTGAGAAATACTGTTTTACAGGTTAACTGGTTACTATTAATAGTTTTTTAAAAGAAATAAAAACTTTAAAATAAAGAATGTGTATAACACAGTAATTAAATTTCATTTTAGATTTATAATGATATAGTTAAGTGGCTTTTCTAACATTATTATGATAAAGTACATAAAATACCCAGACCAATGAAGACAATGACCTTACCTAAGTTATTTGTTTGATTTGTCGTGAATATAGATAAGATAAGAGAAATAGTAAATTTAAACCTACCTACAAAATGCGTAAATAAAAAAAAACGAGTCTTATTTGTGACTGCCCGATTAATATGTTAGTTTGTAATGGTAAGGATACACTCACAATGCTTTCATTCATCCATAAGGTTCGGGTGTCATTTTTGACAGTGGCAGGTAGGATGAAATTCTAGATGACCTTATTTTTGGTCTGGGTGACTATTAAATATGTTCCAGTGTCTACTACAACTAACAACCATAAGTCAAGCACATAATTTGGAGTTAAATTCAATTTGTGTAATTTGACCTGGGTTATTTATTAATATACAACAGGAACTGCTGATATTTGTCCTAATTATACAGTATAAATACATATGCAAACAGTCATAATGTTAAATGTATCATAGAAAGTGGCTAATACAATAAATATATCTAAAAAACTTACAAGTTCTGAGACAAACTCCTTGCTACACACCAGTATATGGAAGTTTTTACCACAATTTTTGACACAGGTCTCCAAAACAGTCAATGTATACATAACCACGGTGTAGTTCTTTCCAGCACTTTGAGTGAGCCTTTTTCTGATAGCTTTGATTGCATCTTTTGGTCCATCTGCACTAGTATTGATAATATCGCATATTTCCATATTAAGACCCCAATTTTCTGATGGTAAGGATCCATCGGTTGCTTGTTCTGCAAATTTAATTTATAGGTACTCAATAAAAAAAAAAAATTTAGGCAAAGATCTCTCTTACATGACGTTTAATTTAGTAAATACCAAGCTTTTAAAACAAAATGGAAAGTTTAACAAAGAAAGTCTGAGGTAGCAAGTAATTGTGCGCAAAATTAATTCATCGCGTAATAACTTGAATAGGCAAAATTAAGGAATAAGGTTTACCTATTTTTTGACCGACAGGCGTAGCGAAGGGATTTCCTACACCAAAAAACGACATTTTGTTTAGTAATTATTTTGTAAATAATAATTTTCACAATTTCTAATTTCACTTGTCACCAATTAATCATCTGACGTTGTTGACAATTTATCAACTTTTTTTGAAGTTCATTTGCCAATTTCTGGTATCGGCTAAGACCTTTAGGCCATGCCGCCATGACTTCCATACTTTTTTTAAATTATATTGTTATTTTCTGGGACCGTCTAAGATCTTTTAGCCATACTGCCACGTCTTCGGTAAATTCTTTTTCTTATTTGTTTTCAATTCACTATCTGTCTCGTGATCTCCCTCACTATCTCGTTCCCCTTTTTTAAAGGTATTTTTTTTATTGAGTTCATATGTAATATAATAATAATACACATAGATATAATTAATACAAAAAAAGAACCTAAGATTCCAAAGAACCAGTTTGACATTTTTTATTTTGACTTTTATGGATAACTATAGAGGTCAATGAGGATAACCATAGAAATAGGAATTTATATTAGAGGTCAATGAGGATAACCCACAATATGACAACTGACTTTCGATAGGCCATATTTGACAAAATGGTAACGTTCGCGTTGACAAGCGGGAAATTTGTCTGATGCCAAACTTCGTCCTGTATAGGTACCTATATTATTATACTCTTTGCAAACTTCCTAGATCTGTGCTTCCTAGAAAAGGAGAAAATACATCAGCTGCCAACGCCGTGATCGTAATGTAAGCCAAAGAGAATATAATCACTACGTTTTACTGTAAACCACAAATTATAAAGACTTATGTACAAGGGGGTTACCATAAGCTCTTAAAACAGTACTATTTCAACAATACAAATTGTCAGTCGCGAAAGACAACCTTATGACGTATATCATAAAGTTGCTTATAAAAGCAGACATTTAGCAAGATGGAAATAATACTGTTATAAGCGTTCATGGTAGGACCCCTGGTCTGTAAACTGTGGCATAGATAATTTTCCCTCAAAGATATTTTTATAACTTTGGGAGGCAAGCCCAAAGTAATTCTATTCCACAAAGTACTTTGAACAATAGGTATATCTACAGTAAACTTAAAAGTAATAGTATTCGCAGTAAAAAATAATCTAAATCATCTGAGTCAAAATAAGGTAAGAATCTCGGAGTTCAAGATAACCAGCTGTAAACTGGTATAAACCTTTATTTTAGCATCCTAAAACTTGTCTCGGAACCTAGTTACGGTGATATCGTGTACCTATCTATGCAACTCAATTATATAACTAAGGTCAAAGGCCAAATCTCAAATATTTTTTTTCGCATTGTTAGTGTTTCGCTGCCTGTCATAATTACGCTACACGTATTAAAAGTAATGTAGGGGATAAAATTTCCCTAAAAGTTTTGACAATAATTGATAGTCAACCGCTTCAGTAAGCACGAAATTCAGAAACGTGATTTATTATCAGTTGAGTAAGTATATAATATCAGTTTAAGGATGGAATAGCGTGTTAAGATACGGAATTATGGAAGAGGACTAGCAAAAAGACACCACCCTGTGGCACATCGTTTAGGCGATTCGTTTGACTAACATGAGATAACGTCCGTCGCTTGGACAAACTGTCGCCACCCCGTTACCAGCATGAAATCAGTTAATAGTTGCTGGGGATAAGTTCAATGTTTATAAGACTGTCAAAAGCAAGTCGTGATCTACAAGATTGAAGGCATTACTAAAGTCTAGAAAACCTAAAATCGTTACCGTCTTTTTGTTCACAGTAAAACGAATGTCATCCGTGATCTTTATAAGTTCAGTGGTAGTTCCAAATCTATGGGTAGTATGGCCTAGGCGAAATCCAGACTGGAAGTCATTAGCAATTTGTGAGAATTGAGAAAGAAGGGAGTCTGTTGCTATCAACTGTTCTCAAACTTTGGAAAAAATGAAAAGACAGTCAGTAACTGAAACAGGATTGGTTTTGCTTTAGAAAGAGGTATAATCTTGAAGTTCTTCTAAGACTTTAAAAAAAACAGGTGTGTTTGGTTAAGAATATGAAACAAACAATTTCAAGATTAGGAATAGGCTGTAACTCGTAAAAGCTTTATTTATACGAGTTACAGCCGAATACACGACTGAAAGAAAACTGCGAAAAAACCTTTGATGCCAAAGATCACAAGTATAAAGATTTGAGTAGAAGTGTTATGTCGCATCCCACGCAAGATCTTTTCTGTTACGCTCCAAGAAGAGAACATTCTCTCTCTCACACACACACATACACACACACTTTTTTAAATGTTTTTAAGGGGTCCCATATAAACGTCAAGGGCGCCGTGAGTGCTGCAACCGGTAAGTTACGTCTTTACCTTTGCTAGGTATGTATGTACTACTGTAGATCTGAGTTTGCAAAGTTGTGTGTAAAGTTTTAAAGTTCCTTCTTAATCCATAATCTACTAAATCTATGTGTATAAGCAATGTATATTATACCTGTAAGCAAAGAGATTGTATAAAAATATACCTATACAGGACTCTGTAATTGTACTCTTTGTATTATAGTCTTTGACTCTTTGCCGGTTTTAGCACTACTAGCGCCCTGGGCGAGATTTCTTCAGCGCCCCCAAACTGCAATTCAATTACATACGAAAATAGAGGGTTACAATGAAATGGCCAACTATTAAAAAAAATACAACACTAACAAAATTTCATTTTTATACTCTTTCTATCGGCGAACACTTGTTTAGATTTTCAAAGTCAATGTTTTCTGCAATTTAATTTTCGATTGGCAAAGTCGCTTAACCTATTAAAGTAGATTGAGAGATTGTCCTCTCTCCTTTCCCGGCTAGCAACCGTTACAGGTATAGTCAGTAATACGTATGTCACACTAAGTGTCTTATTAATAAACACGGCGTAAATTACGCTAAGGTTTAGCCTGGTATTATAATCTTTATTACAATGTGATACAGACTATAATATCAACTTAATGTTTCACCTACGTTAGTCCACGTTTATTAATAAGACGGTATAAGTTTTGTGTTACTTATATTAAACAACATGTTGTGATCAAAACAGTATATTTATTGATTTTCAATATAATCTCCTTAACATTTTAAAAAGTTTTTCATGCGATCCAACCATTTTCAATACAGGAGGACCACAGATCTGAAGGCATGTTTTCTACGTGCTGATCGAACACTATCACTACCTCTTCGGAGTTGGGAAATTTAAAACCTCTATGCACAGGATGACTGACGAAATGTACTTTTACGGAAGCTAAAAATTACTTTGTTTTGTTGGGCGTGTGTGGGGACGCGTTATAATGGTGTAGGAGACTACGGCTTTGGGTCGTCTTTCGCAAATTTTTTCTAACACCCTGGGTAAATAAATGGTAGAATACCACTCGGCATTAATACTCTTTTAATGTTCAAATGGAATTGTACAGATAGGACCCGTGTCTGAGAATAAAAACGCGATATTTTTTTTTTAACGTTTATCGCCTGTCTCACTTTTGTTGGTCTGTTTTCGTTTTCAAACACCCATTCACAAGATAACAATTTTTTTCCAGTTCAAAACAATAAATCCACGTTTCATCTCCTGTGACAATGTCATAAACAGCATTAGAATGAACGTGGTCGTACCTCAGTAGCATTTGTGAGCACCATTCCATGCGAGCCCGCTTCTGCTCCGCTGTCAGTTCATGAGGGATGCAACATAACAAAGTTTCCGAACTTTCAATTCCGCCGCTTAACAGTAGTCACATTATTTTCGTTGACGGCAGTTGAAGGCCGCCCTTTACGAAATTCGTCATGTAAACAAACTCGACCTCTCTCAAATTTAGCAAACCATCGCCTCACGTTGCTCAAACAAGGTGCTTCTCTCCCAAAAGTATTTTGAAGACGAGCTTCACAGTCTTGCGGAGAAGGAGAACTTTTAAAACCATAAAAAATCATCGCTCTCAAATCTTTTCGACTTACCTACTTCGACTTTTCGTTGCGTACGTAGAATTTTGATGTGTGATAAAAAAAAACAATTGACAAATTATTTCCCGCCAATTGTTTTTTTATTACTTACTAAGAATGTTGCAACGTTTAATAAATATAATAAGGAATTGTGCTGCTATGAAGTTATTTATATTGTTTAATATATAAACAACATAAATGTTTAATATATATTAATTAAAAGAGCTCATATAATTGAACACTAGCATTTATTATTTTGATGTTTAAAATATTAACTTAGTGCTTTTCACTTTCATTTTATTTCACTGAATTATAAAAATTATACGCCCCGTTGGTCTGGCGCCCCTGGACGGTCGTCCAACCGCGCCCTACCCTAACGCCGCTACTGACTCTTTGGTTGCGAGCAAAGACTACAATAGGTACTCTAGTTGTGAGGTTGCTTCTAAGTATATTATTATACTCTTTGGGTTGCTTAGTAACGGGTTAAATACTTCTTTTAATATTTTCAATAATTTTCTTTGAAAAATAATTATCTTTTAATGATTCAGCATTGTAGATTTTGTGAACACATTTGCTAAAATGAACGAAAGTCAAAGTGAGAAGAAATCTTTAAATAGCTTAATTATACATCCTGATATTGAACCCGGCGTTATCGATAATGCTATGCTTACGAGATGTATTTTGGAATATGGTATGCTATGACAACATAAACAAGTTTTACACTTCGTTGAATTTATATTTTTGCTCTTATCCTTATTGAAGTGTATGAATTTTCTTTGACTGCGAATGAAAGGAGTTTTAGAAGACAAACGAGCACACGAATTGAAAAAGTGCGAAAAAAAATGAGTTTGAGCCTTTTGTGTATTTTTTTGAAGTGAAAACTTCTTTAGCTGCGTTGCGCACTTTTTTTGGAATGGGTAAAAACTTATAATTTCACGTCAGATCGTCAGAACTTAATACGGCGCACTGCGTAAGCGCGAACAAGACGGGGCGCGGCGGGGCAGGTCGCTTGCGCGAGATCTAAAACAAAAAAAATATGTAAGCAATACAAAACAGCAATGAATCTACTTATTGCTGTTTCGTATTGCTTACATATTTCCGAACAGTATAGGATTAGGGAATGGATAATACCAATACGAGTGAGTGTAAAACAATCGCAAAAACTACTGCTATTCGGCCTCTCGCGTTGTTCTACAATATTAAATAATCGTCTCTGTGGTCTAGCGGTCCGGCGTCGGACTTGACTTCTTGAGGTCCCGGGACCCGACCGCGATTGTATATTTCAATTTTCTAATAAAAATAATGTTGCCCGGGATTGGATATGTGCCCGTTTGGCGATAGGCTTGTCACTTACTACATTGTGGGACTTAGTGTCTTCATCTAATCGTGGGTGCCTTGGTTGTTCCTCTGCCTACCCTTTCGGGGATATGGGCGTGAAGATACTAAATAATTGTACCTACTGTAAAGTGAAAACTGTTTCTTGCTTTGAATGCTTGCCGTTTGTGGTAGATAAAATATATATTACTTTAGTAAAACATCTTTTAATTTGTTTGCGACTTGTAGGTGTATTTATATTTCTCAGTTAATAGAATAATATATTTACTATATTGAATTAAATTATGTAGGTATAAGTTTGAAAAATTAAAAATTTCGTCATACTATTTGATCTCAGAAGTAGGTACTTAATACTCTTAACTGGCCGAGGTAAATTATGAAGGTAGCGTACTTACTGAAGTTTCTTGGTTTAGCACAGAGTACAAATAGGTAGGTACTAATAGTACTAATGAGGTGTACTAGTAGTTTTACGGATTGTAGGTGCGATTACAGTGCGAATCCAAAAATGTCCGATTAAGCAAAAGACTATTGTATTGTACCACATAAATGATAGTACTTTCATACTGATAATTAAAGCAATTCGTGCAAAATTATTCCCTAACTATTCCAAAATATCAAAAATGCACAACGTTAATTTTCAAGTTTTCAGCTCTGCAGTCTAGCGGTTCAGTTGTTGGATTTGACTGCATGAGGTCCCGGGTTCGAATCCCGGGTCGGGCAACAAAAAGAAAATGGGTTTTTCCAATTCTCTAATAAAAAAAAATGTTGCTCGTGGTTGGATATATGCCCGGTTGGCGATAGGCCTTACCACCTATCACATTGTGGGACTTAGTGTCTTCGGCTAGTCGTGGGTGTGCCTCTGCCTACCTCTTCGGGGATATGGGCGTGAAGATACTTTTTTTCCCCTACCTAGTTTTTGTCTCAGTACTAGCGGATAATTAACATTCATTCTCAAAAATTACCGAGTTCTATAAAATAATTTATTGTTTACTATTAAATAACTATTAATAAATCTGATTAAAATTTCCAATTTGCATGAAATCGAGATCCAAGAGTACCTCTACTGAGTTAGTTTTTGATACTTACCCTCTGTCCTAACTTTGGCAAGTGTCAACTAGCGGCAGCTACGGACCTGTAAACGTGATAACATCCAGCCAGACAACAAAAAGATACCGTGTGCGACAAAATTAATAAGCACAGATACAAAAATGGATTGGACATAAGTCTAACCCCTAATTGTCGAAACGCCAATTAATTTTAATACAAGATTTATTTTCTAGTCTTTTTTTTTTAATTTTTTTTATGATATTGGAAGGCAAACAAGCAGACGGATTTCCTGATGGTAAGAAATTCACGCCGCCTAGAGACACCAAAGGTGGTAATGGTGCGTTGCCAACCTGGGGCCGTAATGTTAGGCCTCGAGCAAAAGTAAGTTTACCGGCTACCTTACCCTCCGAACCGGAACACGTCATGACGTTATGGCGGCAGGAATAGGTAAGGCGGTGGTACCAATCCGGGCGAGTCGCTGCTAAACTCTACCACCTAGTTAGAATTCACGATGTTAGTGACGGAGCCTTTGCTCGCCTTTTACGAGCTGCCTGGCAAAGAAGGCAGATGGTCTATTCTACAAAGGAGCCCGGACCAACACGGGGAAAAAGTCAATAAAAAAAGGCGCTTGCATGGTTTACTGACTGATTGTTTCTTTTGTGATGATCACAGGGAAAAGTTTACATCAAATGACGTGTTTTTTTTATGAAATGAATGCAAACAAGCAGACGGATGTCCTGATGGTAAGAAATTCACGCCGCCTAGAGACGCCGAAGGTAGTACCTAATGGTGCGTTGCCAAACTGAGGCTGGGATGTTAGGCCTCAAGCAAAAGTAAATTTACCGGCTACCTTACCCTCTGAACCGGAAACGGCAAGCACTGGACGTTATGGTGGCAGGAATAGTTAAGGCGGTGGTACCAATCCGGGCGAGTCGCTGCGAAACTCTACCACCTAGTGGTATGTCAGGGTGTTAGTGACGGTAAGCCTATGTTCGCCTTTTAGCTGCTTGGCAGGATGGCAGATGGTCTATTCTGCAAAGGAGCCCGGACCAACTCCAGTGTATTACTCTTGGTCACTGGAGATGGCGAATACGAATATACAACACGTTCTTTGACAGCTATTTGATTTACACTTTACCCAGAGCTCAGCACTAAAAAGATACGCAATCATCCCCCCTGGTCAGACATTGAAGTTGACTACATGAGGTCCCGGGTTTAAGTCTCTAGTCGGCAACCCAAAAATATTTTTTTTTTAATTTTGTACTTAGTGAAAACCTTGTTACTCGCCTACCCTGCTAATTATAGGTTTGCCATCTATCACATCATGGCAGTCTAAGTATCGGAGGTACCTTCAACTTGTCGTTAGTGTCCTGGTTATCATTCTGGCTACATAAATGTCACCTTTCACATCGTGAAACGCGAAGTACCTATCGGGGGTACCTTCAACTTATCGTTAGTATCCTGGTTATAATTCTGTCTACATAAATGTCACCTTTCACATATCTGGGGTACCTTCGGCTTATCGTTAGTATCCTGGTACATAATTCTGCCTATATACAGGGTTATACAACAGCATGAGCAAAACCATTGAAATCAAATAATTCAGTCTTAATAGTCGAAGATCCGAAGTTAGGTCGACCTACACCGAGCTGATAACAGGATGAAACCGGTTTTATAGCAAATTTAGTATATCGGAAAATATATTAAAAATGGGTTGCCTGAAAAAATCCTGGACATTGTTTTTTATTCATTAATTGGTGCAATATTAAGATTTTATCCCGACTTAAAGTAGGAATAAGACGAAGTTGCAGAAGATGGGTTACCTGTTGTTTATCTTGATTGCCATAAACAGATAGTTGTCGACGCAACTAGTATGCAACTAGCATCGACAACTATCTGTTTATACCTTTCACGGAATCGGATAATAGGAAAAAAAATGTATCAACATATGTGCAGTTTCAGTACAATTTTTATTACAATTTAAGTTGATTTATAGGGTTGCCTGAAAAAAATTGGAAATGTTAAAAACATTTTTTTTCAATAATTAAAAATATTCGGTCCAGGATTTTTTTAGGCAACCCATTTTAAATATATTTTCTGATATACTAAATTTGCTATAAAACCGGTTTCATCCTGTTATCAGTTTGGTGAAGGTCGACCTAACTTCGGATCTTAGACTATAATTTTTTCAAGTCTATCACGAAGTAGGAATGTAGCAAGGCGTAGTAGAAGTAGTAGTAGAGAGTAGACGTAGTAGTGGTAGGTCTGAGAAGAAATGGGTAATTTAAATTATAGCCTGATTTTAGACCTGAAAAGGCCAATAACCAGCAGTAACCACATTTTTAGGACCAACTGAAGAAGCTGGACGGCTATTTGCCGAAGAAG
Source organism: Calephelis nemesis (assembly GCA_002245505.1). NCBI lineage: Eukaryota > Metazoa > Arthropoda > Insecta > Lepidoptera > Riodinidae > Calephelis > Calephelis nemesis. The sequence goes on along the minus strand of NJDD01001194.1, from coordinate 111,581 downwards.
GTGTTCATTTAGATGAGACTGAAATTGTCAGACTTGAATTTCAAAACATCCTTCGGATTGACCACCTGTGGATGCTTAAATCTTTAAGAAAGCTAACTCTAGCTCACAACTTAATAGAAAAAATTGAAAACTTAGAACAATTGACTGGCTTGAACGAATTAGACTTGTCCTTTAACAAGATTGAAAAAATTGAAAATCTAGACGCTTTAGTAAATATAGAAATTTTGACCTTGTTTCATAATAAAATAAGGAAATTGGAAAACATGGAAACATTAGAAAAATTGCTTGTGTTTAGTATAGGAGATAATTTAATAGAAGATTATAAAGAGGTGAGTTATTTAAATTTTGAAATTATACCTAAGTGTCTACTTTAGATCAGGGTTTTTTTAAGCGGGATACCAATTTACCTATAAATGATGTTTCAGATGGCATATTTAAGAAGATTTCGTAAGCTACGTTCTGTGAGCTTTAAAGGCAATCCATGTTGCGATGATCCAATGTCGTACCAGTTTCTTAAATCAGCACTCACCAGAGTGACTTATTTAGACTATAAACTAATCACACATGAAGAAAGAGAGAATGGGGTAGCCATTTTCCGGTAAGTGTTGAATATCACTCTTTAGATATAACTTCGCCTAACTAAACTCGCCACTTACGGGCGATCAAAATGTTATCACCTACCTAAGCCATGTGACACGAGAGCACCCAATGACGACATTTATTGTAACTAGACAATTGCAAAAAATCGGACAATCAGGAAATGCAGACAATCGGACTGCTTTCTTGACCTTTAGATTAGGCTCAATCTAACGGTAAAGAAAGCAGTCGGTTTGCTTGTATTACTATAAACAAGCCTGAATAAGTTGGACGAACAAGTGATTCTGGTGTGGCGTAGTAGGTAGTGGCGTAGGTACTTCGTCTTTTTTAATATTGAAGGTCACAACGGTTTTACCAGAGATTAGTATATTGTCTTTGGGTTTGACAACTAACCGTGAAGATAATCGCCCCTTTACTAATAAAACTTACGTGCCCGTTGATATGGTGTGTAACTTCATTTTTTGTTAGCAAAATGAAAATTTACACATCAGATCAACAAGTAAGTTTTATTTGTAAGGGGGTTGATATGTAACGTATGTGACGATTTGTAGACGAGTGTGTTTTTCCAATTTTGGTTTTTCTTTTAGGGGTCTGTTACGTAAATTGGACGAAGCAGATGAGAAATCAGAAAAAGCTAGAATTGCCAAGGAAGAATATACCGCCAGAGTAGAGTTCTATGCTCTTTCGTTCGTTGAGTATCTGAGCGGACCTGAGCTATTGGAGACGATGTTTCAAAAAGACCCAGACGGAACCTTACTGTTATTAGTTGGAGGTGAACTTACAGGATTTTATGAACAGTACGTATGAACTTTTGCTGTTGCAACCAAAATCAACCTGAGAAACTACACATGATTTTCGTTGGAAGAGAGGAGAGGGGGTTGAAATATCACAGGAACAGTGACGAGGGGTTTCGACATTCACTGACGATCTAGTCTCCTAGGTAGTAATAGGTTTGTTGAAGTAGCTAAATCTGATGAAGGTTAAAGCTTTGATAAGCATTATTTATGGTGTCTTTTATTAGAAAGAAAAATACTTCTTTAATTTATACAACACAAATACGTAGGCAGGTGACTCTAAAAACTCCCTTATTTAGTTTCCTGGCATATTTTTTGGCTTTATTTCATAAAACTTATTTGCTTTAAAAGAGAAATCAGTAAACCAGTGGCAATTTACGATATGAGCAGAATCCATATTATGCAGTAATTTAAGGTTTATTCTACATCGTGCTGTAATGATTACAATAATAACAAGCACTTCCTGATTCTGCTACTTTCTGCTATTATTCACGGATGGTATTGGCGTTGACTACATTTTTTAATGAAGAAAAGACAGCGTATAAGCCCGTGGTTCCCCTGATGGTATCTTACCGTCGTAACCGCAGCCTTCAGACACCATATATGTTGTAGGTGCGTCGCTATCCTTCGGGCGATTTATTACTTTACCCTACTCGCTCAGTGTTAGATACCCTCCGGCATGTCATTCCACATGACATTGTCATGATCGTACCAGGAATAGGTAATGCGCTGGAAGTTGCTGCATATCATTCTTACCCTACCAGCAGTGCACATGAAGTCTTGGGTTCGATTTCCATGTCGGGCAGATCGAAGCGTATTTTTTGAATTTTCTTAAAGAAAAAATGACATTGAACGGGTTTCAAAAATACAAGATTTTTTCGGGAATAAGGGCGTGAAGATATTTATTACTTATCTAATGTATGTGCTGTCGTAGTACACTGAAGTAATTACTAAGCAGCGACAGCATCGCACCTATTGTGAAGCTGTTGTTGGGTCTCCTTTATGATCAAATGGTGATGGTAAATAGGTACAAGGAGCAATACGTTGAGACAATGGCTGGGCTGGTGGAATACGCACAAGAAGCATACAACGCCCGCCAGCACGAAATTAAATTATTCAAGGACTTGGTAGATAATGCTTTAGCGGATAGTGTTAAAAAAAGCAAAGCGTAAGTACCTAATGTTAAAATATTTTTGTCTGCGTAAAGCCATGGTGATACAAACACATTCACGCACACACGCATAGATGCACTCACGTAAACACGTGCGCAATAATGATTAAGGCAGCCATATTAATTGCGTTTTTTGGGGTTTCGTACCAAAGGGTAGAAACGGACCCTTTTACTTAACCTCACCTCCGGTGTCTGTCTGTCTGTCTCCAGGCTGTATCTTATAAACCGTGATAGCTAGAAAGCTGAAATTTTCACAAATGATGTATTTCCGTTGCCGCTATAACAACAAATACTAAAAATTTAAAAAAAAATTATTAAGGGGGTATACATTATACAATATCTAAACGTGTTTTTTTGCTCAATTTTTAAAACAGTAACAGGTAGACGCTTCAAATTTTCACAGAATATTAACTTGGCCAAACTGAGACGGGTTGAAAGTTGTGTAATGTCTGGGTAGATATTGTCTACTTTAAGGCTTGCGGCAAACATTCGGAAGTTTGCTACTTAGAAAAAAGTATTTTCACGCCCATATCCCCGAAGTTGTAGGCAGAGGCACAACCAGGGCACCCACGACTAGCCGAAGACACTAAGTCCCATAATGTGATAGGTGGCAAGTCTATCGCCAACCGGGCACATTTCCAATCCCGACCAACATTCTTTTTATTAGAAAATTGGAAAAAATCCAATTTTCTTTTTGTTGGCCGACCCGGGATTCGAACCCATGCAGTCAAATCCAATACCCGGATCGCTAGACCACAGAGGTGTTGTTACTTAATCCATATATAATATTGGGAATTGGGGAGTGGTTTTATAAGGGGTGCCATTTTGTTTCGATATTTCCAAACGGGATCCCGGTTGTATGTGGCGGACCCAAAACTGTATATCCCTTTATTACATTTAATTTTTTTACATATACGTTAAACAATTTATTAAATTCAGACCTTATTTTCTAATTTCTATTGAATCGATTTATCAACAACTATCAAATTGCATACCTAAATGAGGATTACGAAGTGAAACTTATACTTACCTATGCCTATCTACTTACTACAGTGTAGTAGCAAATAAGGCCACAGTAATTACTTACAACAATGTAAGTTGTTACTTGTTAGTAGTTAATCCTATTTATATTATAAATGCGAAAGTTTGTATGTATGAATGTTTGGATGTATGGATGTTTGTTACTCTTTCACGCAAAAACTACAAAGCCGATTACGATGAAATTTGGTATGTAGGTAGCTGAAGACCCAGAATAACATATAGGCTACTTTTTATCCCGGAGTTCCCGCGGGATTGGGACTTACGCGGGTGAAACCGCGGGGCGCAGCTAGTAGTAAATAATTGCAAAACAAAGTTGAAATGATCGAGATGATTTTTAACCATATTTTAGGGTTGGTTTTGTCTGGATTGATTTAGTTTTTCTTTAAAATTATGTAACATGTTTAATTACTTTTTTATATAGAGTGTAATATAATAAGAAAATACTTTTAAAATTGCAGCGTAGTAGAAGAGTTTGAGCAAAGGAAGAAACCTTTGATAAGCCAAATGAATGACATTATAGCAAAATTTACAACTAAACAAGCGACTCTGGAACAACTAGAGCCGAATATACTAGATGCGGGGGAATCATTCAACGACATAATCTACGATCTATGGAAACAGCTTATGACGATTGAGATGCAGCTATATGAGCAATGTGAGGTAAGTCTTAGATTTTTTTTATAGAAGAGGAGGCAAACGAGCAAGTGGATCATCTGATGGAAAGTGACCACCTCCACCCACGGCCATCCACAACACCAGGAGTATCACAGATGCGTTGCCGACCTTTAACGAATGAGTACGCTCTTTTCTTAAAGGTTCCTAAGTCGTTATCGTTTAGGTATACCGCCCTCGGTAACTGATGGTAGATGATAATAAGCACCACTGTTGTGATGAGTTTTTTGCAGCTGGTCCTCCGCCTGACCTACTCCTGTCACCGTGATGGCTCTGTCGTGTGTTAGCAAGACATCACTGTGGATGGGGTGTTGGGCTTAATGTAAAAGTCTACCGGCTACCCTACCCTCCGGACTAAAGCGGATCCACGGCAAGGTGACGATGACTATAAGCCACGCTTGTCCTCTTACCTGACCTACTATGGGCTCTTCAGCAATATTATTTCAGTAATACTAAACAACAGCTGTCATCAGAGAAAGACGACTTTCACTTTATCTGAATTCACTTACCTACTTTAAAAGGTCATGGTAAGCCCCCAAAGTAAGGGGACCCGACAGTTTGTTCGCTATGTTATAAAAAAAATTGATAAAAATACTTATAAACCAGCAAACGATAGATATCTTACTGATAACTCCTGCTACATTCAAGAATCAAAGTCCAAAGATTTTTTTAACATGTTTTTATAACGCAGCGTAACCATTTTCGGCGACGTGTAGGTACCTATTTCTTTTCTACTTGTGCGAGTTCTAATATAATAAGTAATAACAATAACTCCCAATATAAGTACAAGATAAGTAATATGAGAGATATGAGAGAGATGAGAAGACAAATAATTACCCCAAAGAAAGACCAAGGCACAGTACAAATATGAAACAGTGTGGGAACTATCTACAAACGGTCGAGAAACATAGCTGTTGTCGTGGTGCTGCAGTTGCAAGTGCCGCATTGATACGAATGGTTCTTTTCTACTTGTGCGAGTTCTAATATAATAACAATAACTCCCAATATAAGTAGGTACAAGTCAAGTAATAGGAGAGAGATGAGGAGAAAAAAATGTAACCCAAAGAAAGACCAAGGCACATACAATTAATATGAAACAGAGTGGGAACTATCAACAAACGGTCGAGAAACTTAGCTCTTTTCGCGGTGCTGCAGTTGCAAGTGCCGCATTAATACAAGTGGTCACGTTGTTGTTTGTTTCCACTGTTTTTAAAAACGCCGCGAGCATATTCGTCTTTTGTTACGATTAACCGGCGCCATTTGGTTACCTTCTTATATTATTTTTAAACTACGTACCTATAAATTATTGAATTTCTATTGATTGATCACAATAGAACAGTAACTGCTAAAATAAAAAAGTTACATGAAAATATGCAACCCTATTGCTTTTATGGAGATTTTATAATCTGGAACAGTATGTCCCTACCATACTACTGTACCACAATTGTACTGTGACCAAAGGGTTAGCTCAGGGTTTCACATCAACTCCTGATAGTGAAAAACATGCGCCTTAGAAGTCGAAAGTACCTACTGAGTACTGGTATCGTAAAGATGTATTAAAGAACATGTTGTAAGAACCTTCACCATGATTGGTTTCCATTTGTGAATCTTGCTAAAATGTATGCTAGCAGATTGTCTATAAAAGACTGTTACAGTACTACTATTTAAATTATGCGCTTCGGCCTTACACTTTTTACTTTTATTTTTAAATTGGCTGACCTAATCTAAATTTAAGCGAAATGATAAATTGTGAAATAACAACTCTATATACCTAGATATCTTTAAAATACATTCAGATTTCCGGAGCTTTACGAATATAGCCGAAACGCATAATTTAAATAGTACTATAAAAATATACAATAAACCATCAGAAGTAACACTGGCTTGTTCACTATATTTTAATAAAAAAGTACATATTTGTATCGTAACAGGGCCGGTTTTGGGATAGAGCGAGATGAGCGGGTTGCGACACTTAGGGCCACTTGCAAGTTCCTGAGTTAAGTATTTAACACTGAAATAGCATGTAACTAGGGTTAAATCACCTTTTATTTACAGTATACTCAATATCTAATGTAACTCGAAATTGTGCAAGTGGCCCTTAGATACTTTATAAAAAACAGCAATATAAAGTGTATTAGAGCGTTTTTAGCATTTTATTACGTTTTAACAACGAATCTCAACATAATTTAAGCATAGTAACTACCGACCACAATAATTGCATTATCAAGTTGTGATTTATTCGTTTTCTGAAAGGTAGGTCGTAATTCCGAGGTTGTCTAATTTAAATTTTATTACGATACGACCACTGGTTTTTGTAGATATACATACTTAATAATTCATACATTTTCATGTACCATGTGTCAGGCAACAATGCGCAAAAATCATAAAAAAACATACCTCGAATTGATAACTTCTTTTTTTACTTGACCTCGTCATAACTAGTACCCCCAAGGGTCCAAGCCTGGTCGTGGCGGAGGGGCTGAGTAACCGAGGTCGAGCCGGGGCCCCGGTGATACTAATTGGACCAGGGAGGCCGCTCCTCAGTACCCCTCGCAGTCCAAGAGGAGACACGAGGAGCGGACACAGGGTGGTGGGCCATTTGGACCGCGGGGGTTGGCGCCTTGCAGGCCTGCGGAGGAGGAGGGCGGGCTTTCCATCTAGCCCGCCCGGTCAAGATGGGGTTGCAGTGTTTCCGTACTTTACTTCTGATGGTTTGCGACTCCCTGTTGAGCGGGGCCGCCCGATGAAGATCGCGACATCTAGCGCCGCCGGGGCTGTGAATGAATGCGAAAGCGTTCCCGCAGCCCCGATACCTGGCGAAGGCGTGGACACCATAGGGTTTTTGTCGGTAAGAGTCCGACATAACCCGTCATTTCAACCGAAAAGGGCGGGTATCCATGAGGATTTGCAAACGAAAAAAAAAGTCATAACTAGTACCTATTCATATATTTAAGTAAACGATAGTTATTAAGTGCATAACAAATTTAACAAATTTAAATTTGAAAGGGCACTGCAAGCTGAGCAAAGCGGTTCTAGCCTAGTCAAGTTCCTAAAGCCGGCCCTGTTTACCATAATTTGTTATTGCGTTGTAGGAGTCCCGAGTTCAGTTTGCAGTAAACATGACAGAGATGATAACAAAGCTTTTGGAAGCGTCTCGTTCTGCATTTGGTGCGTGGCGTGAGCATGAGGGTATGTGGTCTATGAAGCAGTTTGAAACGCTTTCCAGACTGCTCGGCAACAAGGTGCTGCTTGGGGATGCACCACAAGAATTGTTCGATGTAAGTTTTTGAAACGTTTTACGAAACTTATATAATTGATTGAACTATTTATGGTTCAAATATTTCCATGAATTTTAACACAGCCTCAATGTTTTTTTTAATAAAAAAGGAGGTAGACGCGCAAACAGATCATCTGATGGAAAGCGGTCTTGCCAACCATAAGCAGCTGTGAAATCATGGGCTTGACAGTTGCATAGCCGTTGTTTTTGGAATGAAAAAAAATATTTCTTGATAAGCTTGGTAACGTCGTTTTTATTTCAATATGGTTACCAATATCTTTAGGCAACAACGTGATATACTTACTCAGGTTTTCTGTTGTTTGCGGGCGATCCACTGCTCTTAGCTTTACCTAAGTTTTAGTTATTTTCCTTCGATGACATTACCGATGATGTTTGCTCCAGCCTCCAACTATCCCAGTTCTCTTCAGTCAGTGGACCCTAAAAGTTACCTGTGGTTTACGGTTTCCCGTAACATGAGCTTGATAGGCCTCACTGAGGATATGAAAAAATTTCAATTACTTTAAATACAGCTTGATGGTAAAATAACAAGGAATAGTAGCATCTAGACTGGTTTCCTGTGCTTGGGTCTCTAAGTGCTTTCCAAAAATTTCAATCAATTTACTGTTTTCAAGTCTCCCTGTCAGTCTTATAGCGCACAGAGTGCAGCATCAATCCACGGATTTAACAAAATTTAACATTACGTTAAAAATATATTTTGTATTATTTATTCGTAATTTTAGTACTAAATAATATATGTTATTTATCGTTGAAATTATTTTAGGCAATGATGGATAGAGATCTAATGATGAATCTAGTGGCACAGTCTTCTGATAATCACATGAGGTTTATAGACGCGCGGGAAGACTTGCTGATAACACGCGCCAACAAGTGGAGGGACGACCTCATTCAGGGGACTAATGAGTAAGATTTTTATGGAATAAGATAGCGAATAAGCACATAGTTCTCCTGATGGGAAGAGACAACAGTAGCCTTTCAATTGCAGAGTTACATCTTATAGGTACTTAAAAATGAATCCCCATTTCTCTTGGTCGTCGCATGTCAAAGTAAAGCTACTTGGACCCAATTAAAGAGTAAAAAAATGTAAAAATCCTATCATAATTAACTCTAACTTGATCCAATCGAAAGTTGAATCGAATTTAATCTTCCGACAAAGCTTTTTATCCTATTAATATTATAAATGCGAAAGTTTGTATGTTTGTTTGTTACTCCTACACGCAAAAACTGCTGAACCGGCATTCATGAACTTTGGCATACAGAGGGTAACTTGCATTGACATATAGGATAGTTTTTATTTCGAAAAAATGTCTCTGTGTGACCATTAACAACGCGGGCAACAGCTAGTATAATATAAAATATTTTGAATCCAGACTCAATTGTGTACTTTGATAGACGATAATGTAATGATAGAGCTTCTTCTAAAATAAATAAATCGTTTTACAGTAACGAAATAAAACGTAACAGAGATCGTATTTTGGAGATACACTATTACATAGATAACCAACGTGAGGAATGGGCAGATATGCATATAACTATGACAGAAACGGTGGATCCCGAAACTGCAGCACTTTTAGGAGAAGAATATTAATAAAAAATTAAATTCACTGACAATCCTTTATCATAAAAACATTTTCAGTAATGGAATAAACGCAATAACGATCGTATGTTGGAGATAATTTTATGCTTAGGACTGCAAGGAAAACTATCAAGGTATTTAATTAGCGAAGCTCTTATTTCCTGATGGTAAAAATACTAGTTGCCTATAGGCTAAAGGTTTGGTTGGGTGCATTTACGTTTTTCTCGTAGCCCTAATTAAGAACGACTAAGTAATTTGTTATTAATTATGAGCATAGAAAGTGACATTCGTAATAAAATTGAGTTTGTGGATTTATTAGAAGATTTTGCTCAACAGAAATCCCAAACGAAACTATTATCGTAATCATAAAAAAACAGCAGCATACCAATGTTATTAATAACATACTGATAAAAAAAATTGATTACCCAAAAAATCATAGTGATAAAAATTGTGAAGTTTGACTTCTTTATATTCGAAAAGGACCCCAAGTTTTTGTATTCCCAAGTGCCCCAAGTTTTTGTGTGACCAATTGCCCCAACACGTTCTAAGACGGCCCTGCACACATACATACATAATATCATCTATTTTTTGAATGACTAATATGTTGCCAACCTCGCGGTTTTCACAACGTCACCGGGCTTTGTGGGCCGAGCGGAGTGCTCAGCTCGAGACATCACTATTTAAATGGATTGGACTGTTTCCTTCAACGTCAGAAAAAGGGCTGTCTCTCGGGAGACCGTACCTCGACTTGGTGCTGCGTTCTGGTTTCTGGGTGGATTTGATTGAGGAATAGTGGCGGCTCGTCGCTCGACGTTAGGCGTCGGGCGCAAGAGAGGTCTTCGTGACTGAGACCGGCGGTGACGGTGTAATGTAGGGTGTTGTAAGTTTGGGTTGGAAGGGTGGCTTGCGTTTGCCGCCGTTATTGGATCTGGAGCATCCGATAAGACGTAACGGGGTCTTCTAAGTTTGGTGGGCATGTTCGCGGCCGGTGTGTAATCACACGTGGGTCATGGGTGCTAGCACCGGGTTCGGTTTCAAGTCATCTGAATGTAGAATATCAACCTTGGTCTCCCAGTGTGCCTACAACCATCTATATTCGCGTGGTTTATAAATCTCTTATGTACGGAATAGTGAGATACATGGAAGAGTCATATATTATATTGTACCATAACTTCAATTTTTGTAAAATATCTTTTTTAATGTTAATTAAACCAAGTCCCGAGTTTGATCCCCGGGTCGGGCAACAGAAAAATAGAATGTGAATTTTCATTTTTCTAATAACATCGTCCCTGATTGGATATGTGCCCAATTGACAATAGGCTTGTCACCGGGATTGGATATTGGAATGAATTGTCGGAATTAGTGTCTTCGGCTAGACGTGGGTGATCTGGTTGTGCTTCTTCGGGGATATGGGCGTGAAAAGCACACAATTTAAGAGTCATTTATATGTATCGCGAACTCAGCCCTAAAAAGTCATTATATTGGAAAATAGGCTATGGAATCACCTATTGTATTCAAGCATACTATTAACACATATGGGACTACCTCGGAATCGTGACCTACATACTTAATCTTTAGAAAAAAGGACAGCATAAGATTCGCTATTGGCCGATACAAAAACAAAGAGACAAGAAAAACACAGTCGAATTGAGAACCACCTCCTTTTTAGGAGGCGAATAATAGGCACGTTTTTATTCTTAAATTTTAATAAATAAAATAACAACTTTGATGCATAGTTAAATAGTGTAAAATAAATATATAAAACATTATGCTTAAGGCTAATAAACATTTCAAAGTCTCTCATATATGAACTAAAATTTTTTTACATTATTTAGCACTTTTCTTTTTTAAGGCTTGAATATACATCTCTAAGTTCTTTTGGAGTACTGGACTATTTACAGAATCTAAAAATACTGATACGTCAGCCTGTCTGTTGTCCCGAAGGCGTTTAAGGGCTGCTTCCCTTAAAGTCAGTTTAGTTATAGCACGGGCCACGGGAGAGATCTTGTCGAATCTTTTTATAAAAGTTCTACATTTGGCCACAGCGTCTGCTTTGTCAGTCGCAGTTTCATCAATAAGGCCCACCTAAAAAAAATCAAGTTTAGTGGGTAGGATTTATTTTGTAGTAATATAGCGAACAGGCGAATCTCGTAACAAGGGGAAACCGTAGACACTAAAGAAGTTATTGGTGCACCGTCATTTAACGGTCGTGATTTTGTATCATGTCTGCAAGTCTGAACTGCTACCCCACCCTCCAGCAAGGAACATTATGGTATATGAAAATATTGTGGTATAGTAACATACAGTTGCTGCACGGCTTAGTTATGTCTTTAATAAAAAAAAGTTTTAATAAAAAACTTTAATAGTAGAATAATCCAGTAAGTAAAATCCTGTAACCACCACCGGGCGATGGAGTCGTCATATACTGACAAATAAAACTATGTATTTGTATTCAATTTCATAGAATTAGACGTCCAGACACTGTTCTGCATTTTATATCATTATTAATTTATTTTTGGTCAAATTAAATAAATAGATCTGAATTTAAATATGCTAGTGTTAGTTGACGATTTAGGTATATGAAATTTTCAAGGCAAGAACTTTAAATACTGTGAAGGAGAGGGGGCGATGTCGATGGCCCAGGGGTGTTTATCTTCCCAGTCAGGCGAGGTGGACAGTCTGGGACCAATGGGCGAGGTCAGACTTAGAAGCTACCGAATTATAAGTAATTGTAATACCGCGATGTAGGATTTGCTCGTTCTTGTGCTCTTGGTCACTACAATCACAATACTAATACATAAAGCAATACCTTTGAACCCATTTTTACAAAAATTGCGTGACCGGAAGAATATGAAATTTAACACACATACAGTTTATGTGTAGGAGACGTGCAGAAACTATCATTTTTCAATAATAATGCGCATACAGTGCATTAAATCAATAAATAAAACATTATACTTACATACTACCATGCATTTTTTAATTAATTTATTTATTTTTTTGTTTTAACTTTAATTTATAATTTAAACACTTTTGTTTTAAAATGTTAGATTACTGCCTAAATTAATTATTTGAAAGAGTTACTATTTATAAACAGTTATTGTACCTTCTCCTTATTTTAATGTATCCTTATTTTAATTTATCTTCTAAGCGTTGTTTGTTTCGAAGAGATCGCTTGTTAGCGATAAAACCGCATTTTGTATAAAATATGTTTTTATAAATGTAATATGTAACAATTTCATGTTTTAGTCGTACAATAAAGAGTTTATTATTAATTTGTTTTTGTTTATTGGGTCTACAAAACGGAGGTACAACTTATATAAAACATATTAAATTAATCCTTATGAAATAAACATTTTCTAAGAACAAACATTTTCTGGATGTAAACACAACATGCTAAATAAATAAATAATAACCGTTCTTAATCCTAAATAAAATTTAATTTGACACACACAAACAAAAATATTGATAATGATCACACAAACTATGAAAACAAAGTAACCTCATAAAGCCATAACGTCAGTGCTTGCTGTTGATGTATTCCGGTTCGGATGATAAGGAAGCCGGTAAAATTACTTTTGCTCGAAGCCTAACATCCCGGCCTCGGGTTGGCAACGCAACATTACACCTTTGTTGTTTCTAGGCGGCGTGAATTTGTTATCAGGAAAATCGTTAACTTGTTTGCCTTCCAATATCATAAAATAAAAGTTGGTCTTGATAAATGAAGATGGCGTTTTTATCAAAAAGATAATTAATTAGCAATAGAGCCTCAATAATGTTTGATCATTATATTTTAATAATCTATATTCAACGACTGATCATTAAATTTTTTTATGGTCGAACGTCGACTGAGGGGTGGCCACAAGTAATAAAATTTTTTTTATGACATTAGAAGGCAAACTAGCAGACGGATTTCCTGATGGTAAGAAATTCCCGCCGCCTAGAGACACCAAAGGTGGTAATGGCGCATTGCCAACCAGAGGCCGGGATGTTAGGCCTCGAGCAAAAGTGAGTTTTACCGGCTACCTTACCCTCCGAACCGAAACACGTCATGACGTTATGGCGGCTGGAATAGGTAAGGCGGTGGTACCAGAAATAAGTAAGACAAACTCGCTTACCTTCAAAGCTTCATCAACAGTAAAGAGTTTGCCTGTTGTTAAAGCAATCTCTGCTACGCGAAGAGATACAGTGTTCTGAAATGTGTCCATAAACCAAGTAGGTGCTGTCATTCCTAGTGCTGTCTCATTCAGGCCTATGGTGTACTTTCCCGATACCATCACACGGTATTCACAGGAAGTAGCCAACAAACATCCACCAGCTGGTGAGTGACCCTGAATTATCAATACAACATTATCCGTCTTATTAATAAACATGGATTAAAGTAGGAGTAAAATTAAATTGATATAATCTGTACCATAATATTGTAATAAAACTACGTTCAACCGTGGAGCACTTTACTCTATTTTATTAATGAGACGCCTCTGTTGTTTAGCGCTATGGCGCCGTACTTGACTTCTT
>NJDD01001194.1:50950-84744 GCA_002245505.1 Calephelis nemesis | reverse complement strand
GCTTTTCGGAAACAAATTAGGTACTAAAAAGATTGCAATCTGTACTTTAGACCATTGAAGACTGAATCAAACTGTATGTTAGTTTTGGACTTTGACTGCAATCCAGTCAAAATGAATAACAAACGCTTTAAATACTAATCTGAAATCTTATCCAAGCAAATACAAAAGTTGGCACCAATTTGACACATAGCAGCTGACGAATGACTACTGACGACTGACTGCTGACATTCATGATTCAGTACTGCCATTTTTTAAATAGAGAAAATGCTAAGCCGTTACCCATAATTTCCAAGAGTGCTTAAAAAGTGCTACAAAGTAGTGAGTTTTGAAGAACAAGTAATTTAGAATACTGTAACCTAAATTTAATATAGTTAGTGTAGGCGAATGACACAAACCCAGGGCCATATCACAAAAAATCAAATGTTGGCGTGGTGGTTGCTACAAGGCATAAAGAAAGAAGAACCAAATTGTAGGTTTGTTTATAGTAAGCAAACTATGTTAATTAAATTTAAAATGAAGCAGCACATTACATTAGTATCGGTGAAATCAAATTCCGAAATATAACTCAAAATAAATAAACTAACTCTAACCTCATGATTGGGTCAAATATTTTAGTAAAAAATTTTGTACACTTATAATTTATATTTGCTAAAAATAAAATTATAAGTGTAAAACTGCAAGAACCGGTTTCAAATATTTCAACACTTCGAGATTTGACAGTTATTTTCTGGAAGATAGCAAAGGATTCCGAGATAGTCCCAATCATATTTAAATAATATCCTACTTGTACAGGGGTATAAAATATCGTGATAAAACATCTACTAAAGATAAGAAATTATTCACAAACTATCACAGAGTCGAAAGAGTATTACGAGATGGCTATATTTTTTTCTTTATATACGTACTATCGAAATTACTTCTTACAAAAACTATATCTTCATCTTATAAAATACACATTCTTGAATAATTAAATGCATTGAACATATTGATTTTATTTATAGTTTAAGAGATTTGTCAAGAATATGTAAAGTGAAAACAGTATTCGAAATCTGGACAACTGAGTGATCTTTAACGTTTGCACATGTGATGTTTGTACAGATGGGATTTCATAGACGTTTTTTTTGTTCAGATGCATTTCTGCTTGCAATTTTTGTGGTGGTTTATAGTTTGCGTCATTGCTTCTCTTGATTTAGCGCATGTATGATTTTTTTAAGAACGTAAGATGTTATTCAAATTCGACTAAGCATTATCGCCCAATATTAATTATGAACAATATTTAGCATATGCCTAACGATTTTCAGAGTTTTTTTTTTGACATTCCCTGTAATGAAATACAATGTAATAGTAAATTTCTGTCCTAAAGAGCGAACCTGCTTCCCATTTCCTATACACCACAACTATTTCTTTTATTAGAGATACGCCTGGCCTTTATATTTTGTTATGTATATTTTTAACTTTTTCTAGTATATCTGATGTGTCAGTAGCAACGAGACCACTGGTGGTGGATTGCTGTGTAACAACTTGCCCTGATAGAGATCAACCACCTTACC
This sequence comes from Calephelis nemesis, assembly GCA_002245505.1. Taxonomy (NCBI): domain Eukaryota; kingdom Metazoa; phylum Arthropoda; class Insecta; order Lepidoptera; family Riodinidae; genus Calephelis; species Calephelis nemesis. The sequence goes on along the minus strand of NJDD01001194.1, from coordinate 83,194 downwards.
TATTCCTACCCCCTACCTGTCATGTTCCGTTCTGTCAAGTTTTATATGTAACATACACAAATATGTGTACATAACTATATCAGACTTAGTAGAAAAGCAGCGTAAAGTTTTTCACATGGTTATAAATTACATACATACCTAAGTTTAAAATATTTCAAGAAGTCATAACATGCGCCTCAGGAGACCTAAATAACTTTAACACGGAATATACATATGTATAATTCGTGGGCAATATATATTTGAGTAAAACATTTCCTACTAAAATGTATAACCTAACTTAAAAATAAAAGTAATTTGTAGGTATAACAGTGTGCAGTAACAATATTTGATAATTAAATTTTTATTATTACCTACTGATGGGTTGAGAATAGGGAATTGCTGAAAACTAATAATCATTACGTAATATAAAAGTTGATTTTCGCTGTTTTTCTCTATGTATGCTTAGATCTTTAATGCTATGTATGCTTAGATATTTACACAACAGATTTTGATGCAGATTTTTGTTAATAGATAGATAGGTTTAAGTGATTCAAAAGATAATTTTACGTAGGTAAGTTAAATAAATATCCCTCAAATAGTTACACAAATTGAATCTAACCATGAAAATAAGCAATTTGTATGCTTGTATTATGGGCTTTAGTCAACGTCAACGTTCTAATACATTGAAATACTTAAATAAATACTAGAGTTCCCCATGTTGGTGCAGATTATGCGAGTAGCGCGTGTGGCCTGCTTTTCTGTCACGGTCTGCGATTTTGTCAGTCCATCGGGTGGCAGGTCGTCCAACACTACGTCTCCGGTGTGGGACCGCCACTCGAGAACCATAGAAATTAACATAGGACATTAAAAAATTCGATCTAATTTAGTATGAAAAACGAATTACCTTAATTTAATGTAATTGTTAAATGCTGCCAATGTTTAAATATTAACAAAATCGGCAACACAGGACTTCATTATTGTCAAATTTGACATTTGACAGTTAAGACGAGAGTTGACCACAGAACAACTATAGTACTCCGGAGTTGACTGTTGACAGTTGAGTTGAGACAAATTACAAAATATAAATTTTATTTCAGCCGATGAAAATAGATATAATTTTATTTTAATTTTATAGGTATTAACGTTTTACTTTGAAAAACATAATAAATAATTGATTTTAATGACACGTAATATTGTCCGATAATATTTAAAAATGTCTTTGGAACAAACAGCATGTGATGGTAAGTGTTGTGTTTAATTAACTTTTTTGGTGCATTGCTGTCGTTATCTCTACATTTTTATCAAAATAAAATATCCCTTTTACGATTTGTGAATACATGTTTTAATAGTTGCCACTGGTGACTGTTTTCACTGCAATTTTTATCAATTTATTCACGCTCCAAGTCCCTCGCGCTTTTTAACATATCCTATCGGAATTGTTAAAATTGGTGTTAAAGTAGACAAGGAATATGAAAACTGTGTGACATGCATCTAAAATATCCTGAAGGCTTAGAAGTTTTGGTGTTGAAAAGTAAATTGACCAGACGGAATGTCATTTTTCAAATCTTGGGGTCACTAGACAAGGGTGGGATTTAAAATAGCATACCCTGAATTTGATGATGTGAAGGGTGTAGGCGGATACTACATGTTCAGGGCAACCCCCTAGTATAGTTTTTAAAATTGAAAATTAAAATTTTAGGTTGGTTTTTGCTACGGACACTAGAACTAAGTGTTTTGTACGAAAACTATATGTATTGTGTATCCCGACCCTGCCTGGTTAGGTTCAGGGTGTTAGGTATTTTTCTTTCAATGCACTAGGCCTAGACAATTCTGAATTATTAACGGACAGTGAATATACCGTCAATTTACAACAACCAATATTTACAGATTGTTGATTCATGTTTGAATCTTGTACAAGATAATTTTTTGTTAGTTGTTAGTTTATAGCTCAACTATAAAAAGTGTTAAGTTAACAATTGGTTTAAAATTTTCATCGAAGATAGTACAAGGCAAATATTTTGATCAACTAAATTTTAATTAATAAATGGTTGAATTTTTAAAAACAAAAAATATTGTGTGAAAACACTTAATTTGTTCAAAAACACTTAATGTTCTGTTTGCAAGCACACAAAAACTCATTAAATCATCTAATGTGTGTGTGATGTGTGTAAGAACACCAAATGTAGTGTTTATTGGAAAAAAAAAATAGTCACACAAAAATACATTCATTGTTGCCATTGTTTTCATTCCCAGGGTTGTGTTATTTGGATGGAAAGAACTCTGTTCAAAGTCATTCTCAATTCATTTATTTATTTCTGCATATTATCAGTGATAATGGAGGGTAGCCCTTCTCCCTTTCCCCTTACCCTCCACTTCTGAATTGTAAGACTTGATTCTATATTTTTCTATTATATTGACACCCTTTTTATTTTGTTGTACTGGCTACATATTATGAAACCAATATGTAAAATTTAGTTGTAAATAATACTTTATTTGGCTATTTTTTTTGTTTTGTATACTAATGAAATTAATAGGGTATAGATAAAATAAGTAAATTTATGTGGCATATATTTTATCATAAACATTATCACCTAATTATAATAACCTTGTGTTGGTCTGGGTCCGCTGAGTAGAATAGACTATCTGCGTCTCTGCCAGGTGTCTCGTAAGAGCACAGGTTAAAATAAAGGTCATTACCAACAAGACTACTGATGGTAGACTGCTGTGGAGCAGCTTGTCTGGGTAGGGATCCTCTGGCTTACCTATTCCTGCCACCATAATGACTCTGTTATGTTCTGGCCTGGAGAGTAAGGTAGCCAGTCCACTTGCACAATAGGCTTAACATCTATAGTGTCTACAGTTATTTTTTACCATCAGGAGAGCCCTTTAATTGTTCTCTGACCTCTCACTACACTGAAAATAAATATATATATATTGTGTGTGGAAGGGCCAATACAGTAGACATTGACTAATTCATGAAACTGAATGATCAAAAATACTTTTTTTTATATTGGAAATCATATTTTGTATTATTATTGTCAACTCTGTGGTCTAGCAGTCGGCATCAGACTTGACTTTTTGTGATCCTGGACTTAATCCTCTTGTCAGGAACCAAAAAAAAATAGCAAATGTGTATTTTCAAACTTTTAATTCCAATAATGGTAATGTTGCCCGAGATTGGATATTTGCTCAGTTGGCAATAGGCTTGCCACCTATCACATTGTGGGACTTAGTGTTGTGGGTGCCCTGGTTGTGCCTCTACCTACCTTTTTGGGGATATGGGTGTAAAGTTACTTTACTTTTATTTATAATGAAGATTAGCTGATTTGTGTTTGGAATGGCCTCATAGTAGGGAAATCTCTACTTTCAAACAGTTGAGGTGAGGGCTTAAATAAAGCATAGTTGACTTGAGCTGAGAAAATATAAGTTTAGAACTACCTACATACTTATGGCAAAATTATTGTAATATTACAGTATTTTTTTTCTAATATTTACAAGATTTACTTGCAGATTTAAAGGCTTTTGAGAGAAGATTGACTGAAGTTATAGCATGTTTACAGCCAGCTACTATGAGATGGCGAAGTAAGTATACTTTTTACTTCAACCACCTCAGATGGTGGTTATTAATAGTAAAGAAAATAATAAATAATGTTATAGCGGTACTATTTAAATTATACACTTTGGCTATATTCATCAAGCTTCGGAAATCCGAATGTATTTTAAAGATATCTATATAGAGTGGTTATTACATAATTAATCATTTCACTTAAATTTAGATTAATTCAGCCATTTTAAAAATAAAAGTATAAAGTGTATAAAGAGTCAAAAGTGTAAAGCTGAAGCGCATATTTTAAATAGTAGTACTGTACTGTATAGTTGTAATGTACAAATATTTTTTTTTGAAAAAAGTATCAAGATTATTATAATTTTTTAACTTTTTATGTACTTGTGTGGAATATAGATTTTCCCGTCAGATTTTCTAACTGTAAAAACTTGTCATACAGTAAGTGGTTATTATCTGTTCAATTTACACAAATTATTGTTCCCGATGTTTGGGCAATTTGGAAATTACATTCATAGAAACTAATACATTTTATATAGTATGAATCTACATATTGTGCACATATTGAAACGTATGAAATTAGAGGAGTTTTATTGAGATATTAATGACATCTACACAACTTCCAAAAATAGTTGTTGAATGCTAACAAAATGTAACGTTTTTTAAAGGTTTATCTTGTTTCACAGACTACAATATGTTCACATTATGGAAATTAACACTGCAATTATCACATAAATAATTTCTTCACATCTTTACTGACTTAACTAGGTAGCTATCTTTTAAACCAGACAGGTATTTTGTTAGCCGTTGTCGTATCTGGCTTCTCTATTGATTGAAAGTAGTTGTATATTATATAAGTCTCTCTTATGCCAAATTTGCTGTTTTAATTTTTGTTACTTGACACTTGTATGTATATAAGGAACATATAATGTATGAATGACACAACTACTTGATATAACTGTGAATATCAAAGGTATCACTTGACTATTTTTACAGTATGTGTATTAAAAACAACTGCAATGGTGTCCAATACCAAAAATGTATGTGCAGGGAGAATGTAAATCTACACTTGTAATAAAAAAGTAATAACACTAAATCTACATGGAATAGTTTTTAAAAACAAATATTGCTTTGTATTGTATACAAGATACAAAATAAGAAAGGATGGCTATTAAAATCTTTGTCAGTTTATCTATTGACCTTTCCTGCAAAAACTACTGAATGGATTTTTACCAAAATATGTTGTATAATAGCATATAGTCCAAGTCAACATTTAGGAAATCAGAAAAAGTCAACACTAGAAGAAGTTGTGGGCTACAGCTAGTTTATTATAATTTCATATTATTGCTTTTTTTCAGTTTTATTGGCAGTAGTGTCAGTTTGCACTGCAATTGCTGCTTGGCACTGGTTAACTGATCCTCTTACTCCAGTTGTTTCATTGACTCAGTCGTTTTGGAATCATCCATTCTTTGCATTTACTTCAACATTCTTAGGTAAGCTATCAAATTCCTTCGTAATAACCTATTTCTTTTTATGTATTTAAAAGTCACACATATTTATGAATATGGATGGATATTCTATGAATTATTAATATTCTATCTGCGTGTTTATTAAATTTATTCTGGCATCTAATTAAAAGTATTTCTATGTAATAGTATTCTTGACTAACACCCATGACAAGCATATAATTAGCTGACTTTAGGGTTAGATTCAATTTGTGTTACTTGTCAATTATTATTTAAATTTTTTTTTAATTCAACCTACTGTTTGGAAGGTTAATAAACACACCAATTTCCTAATGTTACTTGTCAAACACCCACTCAAGAGCTGTCAATTAACATTTAATCTATTATTAAGTCTCAATTTCTTATCGGAAATGTTTGTCCTCCAATTCTACAATGGTTACCCAGCCACTAATTTATGGTGTCATAGTTACCTACCGAGACCACGAGAATTTGTTCAATTGGGGTATGTCATGTTCTGTTGGTCAAATCTCAAATGGAATACCTCAGGGTGGTTGCTTGTCTCCTCTCCTCTTCTCTTTATTTATAAATTCCGTCACTTTGTACCTGACCCTTATATTTCATCTGTATGCCCACAATCTCTAAATCTACACGCACTCTAGCCTTACAGAAGTTCAAAGAGCTATTACTACTATTAATATATTCATAAGGTTGCCTGGAAGAGATCACTTTTGGCGATAAGGCTGCCTTTGTGTATCACATAGTTTTTAAGTTTTATTTTGAGTGTGTTTATTTTTCAAGTATTTCGGTGCACAATAAAGAGTTCTTCTAAAGGTGACCATAAATGTATAGCAGAAGGAATTCATTCAATAAGGCATGAAAGTACCAAATGGAGTGGTTATTGCAGAAAGTCTAAAATTAGTGGTAGTCTTAAAATGTTTGCCCTGAATATTAAGTTTTGTTTTTAATTTTCAGTGCTGTTATTTATGATGGGAGTACACAGAAAAGTTATAGCTCCCAGTATAATCACCGCCAGGACGCGATCAGTGCTCAATGATTTCAATATGTCTTGTGATGAGACTGGAAAGCTGATACTAAAACCAAGACCAGCAAATACGTAAACTTTCAAATTATATGATTGTTTTAAATAATTAAATTATGACAGTGACAAAAATATTTAAAAGACAATTTATGGAAATCCTAGTGACACTTTAATTTCGTGTAAATTATATGAGTTCTTTGTTTACCTTTTCACTATAATATTATACACTTCTCACATACTCATAAACAGACTTTATCCAAGTATAGTATGGCTAAGTTATGGAAAACATACCTTTTCCATAACTTAAAATTTAAAATCTCTTATTAGTATTAAAAAATACTGCCAAATAATAATAGTAGGCCAGTAATTAAATTATGTATGCACATTACCACACTTCCAATGATGTTTGAGATTCAAATTCTCTTCTAACATAAAGGTTAATGGGTTTTTTTTTTCAGTAAGATAACTTCTGCAAAATATTTTGTTGTGTTATTTATGTCATAGTAAAAACCAAATGTTCAATATATGAAATATAAAAAAAACAACTTGTCTGACTTTTTTAAAAGTCAAGATGTCTAGAAAAATATAGATTTGGTTTGAATAATGCTCCATAATAAAGTAAATACCGTTTCAGTCATATATAATATATGCAAAGTCATTAAGGTGACAATGTTCTAATATAATAGTGGCTAGTCAAATATTTAAACGATGGTTGCTGGCGGTAAAAATATAGAGGGTAGATTTACATAACCATTATCTTCATATAAAACAAGCCTACAACCCGTACGAATTAACTGTGCTTCTCGCACTGTGACATCATTTGTCATTTATATTTTTTTTATGTTAATAAAAGATCGCTACTGAGCGCTAGCGGCGAATGCAGCGGGAGACGAGACGCATTCTAACGGACGTGTACAGTTGATGAGTATGAGTTGTAATAGTTTTCAAAGCTGTTCATATAAAATGTTCTTAGTAAGATACACCTACTAAGGACATTTTATAGGCTTAAAATATTTAGGAAGCAATTCAGAGTATGGCTTTAACGTTTGTAAACTAAAGAGTTGTAACATACTAGTGACGGTTATTCATAATTTTAAGAACTAAGTTTTTGTTAAAATACAGTATTTGAATAAAAACAAATTTTAAGAGACTATGAAGTTTATTATTTTTAACTTTGGTGTGTTATTATATACAATAAATAATGAATAATTAAATACTAATCATATTATCAGTTCACTCAACAGAATTGATATAAACAATAATGTGGAACAACAGTTGGACAAAGTTTCATCTAAATATAATTAAGCTAAATACTCAACGTTTGAAAATGGTAAAAATACATTAATATCAAGAAATAACAAGTTCAAAGGTATGCAGCAGATGCTTACACCAGTCTCGTATAGTATAGAGATTACCTTCTATCAAAAGGGTCAAAAAACATGCTATAGATTGCATAGTACTAATTTTTAGCACAGACAACATACTTTTTTTGTGCTGTAGTGTTAACAAAGGCAACAATTTTAACATTGATTAGTTAAACATTTTAACAGGAATAAAATTAATACATACTTATTAAAATATTTAAAGAAATCCCGTTTGAATCTATACATAAAAAATCAACTTATTTTAAATCTAATGCTGAATTTTACTACCAGTGTTACCAACCTTCAAACTAAGTTTATACTCTATGGTTGGAGTTGTCTACAGCTAAATATAATTTTCATACTAAGTAATAATATATTTCAACTCTAAAAAATGGGCAGTGACAAAAAGTTTTTATTTTTTTTTACAAATCACAATAAAATTTGCATTAGTAGGAAGTTTCTTTTAAATTACAATAATTAAAGCATACATATTAAAGGTGGATTTTTAGGTATTTATAAATAATTATTACTTGTGCTAGTGTGCAGGAATAACATTAAACTTTTAATAACATGTTAATACTAGTTATAAATTATATATTTGTGCTCAGATAATAGGCACATTATAATACGTTTCTACAACTCAATGAAACATAGAGATATAATATATACACATTTGAAGATTAATTATTACTTATGTATCGTAAAGTATTAATTATGGATTCAACATTGCTTAAATTTGTGTAAGCCACTTTTTTAAATTATTTTAAGTTTTGGAAAAAATTAACTACTCAATATGATAGTTAAAAAAATTAAGTAGATATTTAATAGTAAGTATTTTTACTATAACAATATTTTATGTCCAACCAGTACATTATAAATCATAAAATGATTGTATATGCACGGTATTTAGTTTCCGTGAAATATAATTAGGATAGTTAGGTACTAAACAGTTTCTTAACACAAATATTTTTCTCTTGTTTTCATATTTAGTAATTAAAGGACATGGTCCAATCTAAAATCCAGGCTATCATTAATAAAAAACAGTCAAGAGAGAAATGTGAATTATATATTTAGTTTTTTTTTGAAACATAAGACGTTTTCGGTAATTTAAAAGGACGTCACGTAGTTTTTGAAGAAGTACACAAAGCTATTAATTTAAAAATGCCCATTTAATAGATTTATTCAATTAGTTTAAAGTATTTTTTTTAATTTTTCGATAAAAAAATTATAACTTCAAGCACTACCATGGCAATCAATGGCAGTATTATTTTAATAACGATAAAAATCACGAATGAAGGATAGCGCACAATTGGATAGGTTAAGCGCATCTCAGTAATTCGCGTAAATAGCTTTCTAATATTTTGTAAGGAGCAACGCACGTTATCTCGCATTGCGGCGGAATTTGCGCGGCACCCCGAGCACAATCCCCGATGCGGTCTGTAGTTACTAAAGAGGACAGTAAAACCGATACCTATTAAATGTAAATAGAGGGCTTAATACACTTTAACGCTAAAAGTTTTGTACGACAACTGCCAGAGGCGCTACTTTCGGTACTTGACAATTTTGAAGTATAGTTACATACTACTATTCTTTTTTACTTTAATCTTTGGTACTGAGTAACACCCGTTTTTTGCCCCGTTCAAATGTGCGCTATCCTTAACAGTGGCAAAAGCGCTCGGTGGCAATAAAAATAGCAAACTGGACCACAGTTTGTGCAGAAAACAGAATTATTTAACAATGCTGTCAATGTAAAGCAATAAATTACTTTATTGTGCATGCATCAGAAGACGGTTATTAATATTTAAATATCTACTGCCCTAAAGTGTCATAATAAGATTTCAGTTATAACATGGAAGATGTTTTGGCAGTGAATTTTGCTTACAATTACAAAAAAAAGACGACATACCGTCTCGCCTCTTGGCTATAATATAAAATTTTTGGTTTCGATTAATTCAGTCGCTTACATTTACGTAACAAAAATTTCATCGTTTGTTTCGAATGCGAATTTAAGGGTGAAGAGGGGGGCTTCGTTGGATCAAGACCCCCCTGTGTAGAAATTTAGCTAGATCAAATAGTATGTCCTGAATGAATCTCGAGTATGTGTAAACCATTAGACAGTTGAAAAATATCTTAGCACTAAACTTGTAGAATATTGGCAATACCCATTTTAAAACCTCAAACAAAAATCAAATCAACTAGGTTTTACGTAAAGAAAAAAGGTTTAGACGGAGGTTAGCAAAACACGTGTTCAACGAGTGTTTAAATTTTGTGTTAAAACAGTAAATGTTTAATATTAAAAGTCAAATTAGCGTATTATAAAACTTAATCGAGAATTTCTCATACCCTTCACATTAAGAACCATTAAAGAGGAGGTTAAAATATTGTCACTAAAACACTAGAAGGTATTTTATTTTTATTATCTAATACCTTATACAGACTTCAGTGATCTTAGAGGTATAAAGTTTTTGAACGTCAGCTTTGTGTGTAATTAAATAAACAAATAAATAAGTGCAGCAAAACTACAAATAACCGGCTTCGATTTCAATATTATGTCGTCTAAGTACACAAAAAATTGAGTAAGTATTTTCCTCGATTTCCCTATGATTTTATCCAAATATTAACCGAAACGGGATCATATCGGACGTACGCTCTTTTAGTTTTTTTCTTTATTTAAATCCGTCCACAAATGACAGAGAAATTGATTAACATACATAAAAATATAGGAGTATATAGAACATACATAAACCTCCTTTTCGAATTCGATTAAATTAAAATAAATATCGAAAGCCTTCAACTGAAATATTTTACATAAAGTCTAATAGTATTGTTAATAGTAATGCTATTGAGTTATGAATTTACGACTAGCTGTTTATAAGACGTTCATGATTATTTGTATTTGAATGTTTCAGTCTTTAAATAATATGTTGGTAGTTCACGGTATCTCAAATTTTAGCTACTAGCCTGCATAATACCATACAAGCGCGGCCTATTTAAACAACCTTTAAACAAACATTCATACACTAATTAACACTTAGTAACATTTTCACTTTTAAAACTGTATTAGAAACTCATCAAAAAAGTCTACGAAACTGGAAAATTTTACGATTTTCTCAGTAAATTTTAGCACTGGAAAAGTTAATATTATAAATATTACATGTAATCAACAAAGTAATTACAGATTTTTTAAAACATGAAGTCTTTAAAAAAAGACTACTTTTGTATTCAAGGTGGCAACCCAATCGCCAAACCTTGGTAGATCCGTACGTATTGCAATCTATAATCTAATCTTAATAAATTCTACTTAACCAAACTAATTAGACGATGGAACTTAACTACGTCATATCAGCAAATATGCAGATACAGGGCCGGATTTAGAGGGTGGGCAGGGCTCCACAAACGAGGGGCCCAACACTAGAGGCTTCGTAAAAAATCTTAAAAAATAGTAAACAGCTTTTCCTTTGATAATTTTTTCACTGTTTTGCCTTTACCTACAGTATTTTTTATAAACATAATAATATTGTTCTTTAATAGTAATAGAAGGACTCGACTAAAGAAAATTGTTAGTTTAATTTGGGAAAAAATATTGTGACCGTGGGTTCCCCAATAATTATTTGTTCCGAGGTCTCCACATCTCTAAATTTGGCCCTGTGCAGATAACGGTAACAAAAAACCTTTCGTTTTAAACGTCCTGAATTTAAACATTTTCACTTTTCAACATAAATAAGTACAGCTGTACTATTTAAATTAAGCGCTTCGGCTATATTCGTCAAGCTTCGGAAATCCGAATGCATTTTAAAGATATCTATATAGAGCTGTTATTACGTAATTAACTATTTCGCTTAAATTTAGATTAGGTCAGCCAATTTAAAAATAAAAGTATAAAGTGCAAAAAGTGTAAAAAGTTCGAAGCTTCGGCATAATTTAAATAGTGGTACTGTAATTTAATCGTTTCTCATTTGGTGTTAAATAAAAAAAATAGTAACATGACAAGCATGGACCGAAGTTGGGCAGTTGCATTTCACTCGATCGTCCAATTAGTTTGGTCAGCTACTAAATAAAAAACAGTCATGTTAGCCTATTATCTGCGCATGCGGTAACAAACGTCAAAACATTTTCGTTTAATCGATTGTTAAACTTACTTATTGGTATCATGACACATCAAGATGTCATTTAATATATGAATGTAAAAACAAGGAAATGGTGGCTTTAATGTCGCAAAAATAAACTCTATTTGTTGGATTGCATACCACACTATATTCAATATTAAGAATAGGTTGAACGCTCAAAAGCTCTTTCAAATAACCTTTTAACCGCCATAGCATTTTTTACTGAACGTGCTTCCACTGCCGATCATATAAATACAATCTAAACCAATAAGTGCTTACAAAAATTATCTTAATCGATATGATTTTGTTGATATCTGTTTTACTGTACAAAAATATTGACTCATCTCTATAACTGGTATTTAAAACAACTAGTGGTCGCCCGTTGGTTGAAATTCGACCATAATAAATTTTAACATCTTGTTGATAAGAACGCTATCTTCATTTTTCAAAGACCAGCTACTTTGTTTCCAAACTTTAGTGCGCCATCTGTGATCTTTTATCGTTATCATCAATATATTTGTTTGTGTGTGTCAAATGCATGGTAGTGTGGAAAATGTTTTATTTATTGATTCAATGTATTTTATAAGCATTATTATTGAAAAATATTAGCGTTCTGCACTTCTCCTACACCTACATAAACTATAAGTGTGCCAAATTTTATGCTCCTCCGTTCGCTCTATTTTCGCAAAAAGGGGTCCAAAGTTTTGGCATCACATATTAATAAATAGATTATTGAGAATCCTGTATTGAGATCATTTTGAAATACAGAAAATAACATCAAAAACAACAGGTAGAAATTAGCTTTATTTTTAAGACGGCGGCGGTACAAGCTAGATGTTATATGTCATAAATTTCAGACCATGGCGGTTAAAAGGGTAATGTTTGAAATTTTGGCTCAATGAATTCAATTTACATATCTTCAGTAGAACATCCGTACAAAGTCATCCCTTACTTTTTCTACACTCCAGAGTCAATACAAAATCTGAAATAGCCACATCGTTTAGATTAGTTAACCATACCAATTTCTTAAACATATACATTTATGAATACTGTATTCTAACTAGGAATTTATCTTATAAGTAATTACGCATATTTTTTCAATTGAGTATAAAAATCTGTTCAATCTATTGTTAAATTTAATTCCAAATTTCAAGGCATTTCAGTAATTATCCTCTAAACTTGTTATACGTTATAAAAATCTTCTATAGTTATAATACGGTAACTTCTACTCCCATAAGCTGTAAGCAAAGATCCTAAATAATGACAATAATCATTTCAAAAACTGCGAGATCAGAAACAAAATAATTCGTTGTTGTGCCTGATGCAGATTTTGTTAAGATTAAGTACATATTAAAATTGATATATTTTAAAGATCGCCTAAAACATTGCAGTAAAACTTAAAAAAAAATACGTTTTGTTGCAATTTTCTGAATAAAGATTATTAAAAAGGCTAACTTTTCTAGTCTAAACTGCAATAACAAAATACGAGGTTATTAGAAATTATAATGAAGGTTTGCACCAAAATATATATGTATTGGTGGTAATTCTGCTGTTCACAAACTAAAGTTATTTTAGATGCATTCTATCTTTTTTAAAGGAAACAAAAACAAAAGAGATGGAAATTTTTAGACATGTCTGATTAGTCCGGACATGTCATATTGTGATGTTTTTAATCAACGTTTTCCGAGTGATAGAATAAACGTCTGTAGAAATGACTTGTAAGGTCTCATTTGACAGCACGTACGACGACAGTAAGTGTTTTGTCTCTTTCTGTTACTTTCGTTGAAAAAAGACAGCGAAAACTTAAAATTTATTTAATGAGTGCGCAACAAAATTACCACCATTATTTAAGAGAAAAAAATCCGGCGACCAAAATACAATGAACCCATCTCAAAATAGTGAAGTTCTTAGGTTGTCATAAAGAACGTAAAATTTTATTATCATTTTGTAAAACAATGACAATTATTGGGTTATCTACAAAATAATAATATTATTACGGACCTAATAATATTAACCGCGTTACTAATAATATGATTAGAGTAATAGGAAGGATCCTTCCTATTAATGTATTTAACTTTTGAATTTTTGTTGTTTTCAGCTAACATTGCTGTACAGCTTATGGAAGTAGACTTCACATACTAACTTATTTTCGCTTATAAAATCGGTATGTTTATTACGAACCTTGCATATATGGGGGTAAGGGATAGATTTCTCTAAATCAAATAGGTTACGTTTGCTTTCAAAGCAATAACAAATGTATAACTGCTTAGTATATTTACAAATATTACAAATTTTTGTTAAAAAAGTTAATTAATTGTAATATAATGTATGTGTAAAATTTGTGTTTATATCACTATGTGTTTTTGTAAAAATTTTGTAAGTGTACTAAGCAGATGTACAATATAAAATGACACAAGTTCTAATAATATAATCTTTAGAGTTACAGACTAACGACGAAGCAGATAAAATTTCAATTCTTAACTTACATGATATATCAATAATCATACACAATTTGCATTTGACAAGTGAAAATATACATCCTTACAGATAAGTATAAGAAATAATTTGTAATAGGAAATTAGAGTATTTTCATACAATAAAATATCATTAAGCATAACATTTCCCACTCCATTTACAATCCAAAATATTTCAACATCACTTAGTGACATTATAAAAAAAAAACTGATACAACAGAAAACCGATTAGTATACTGCTGAGGGTTTTCAGGTGTAATTTTCCTGTCGGCCTAATGGTAGGTAATATTTTTTTTATTAAATGAAAAAACATTTTCATTTGTCAAACAATAACTATGTTTTCCCGTCATTGTATGACAGTTTGCAAGAAGATCTTTAGTTTTTTTTCTATTTGAATAGCATTTTATATGGAATCTGAGGTTGGTATCAAGAGTCTTCGAAACCGGTTTGACCGTATAAAAGAAGCTGGACAGGTCTAGGAATTAGGCCTAAAGATAAGTACGCATTTCTACTGGGGCTTAAAATTAAATTTCCTGTGATAAAACAACATATTTAAATAACTGAATACTCCTTGAGCCTAAACAACAGGTAAAATTTGCTGGATGAAAAAAAGCAAAATACCCTCCAATTAATTTTTGGTTAAACAATAATATTTACCAAGCTTACTCCTGTGGATCATAACAATTTCTTAGAATATAAAAAAATATCGCGTTAATGTTTTTTTTTGTTTCTAGTCTTTTGCAATATTTGTTCTAATTTTGCATAACAATTTAAGAAATGGCAAGCGTGACGGTTATCCTAAATAACTAATTTTTTTCAAACTCTCAGCAGTTAACTAATGCAGATTATCAAGTATACATTGGTAATATCACATAAATTAACATCCTTTTCCTCCCACCACAATCAATGTTTTGACATCACTTATGATTATTTTGTGCTTTTAAGTGCCACGGATGATCTGTCAGCAAGATGTTTTAGCTATTACAAAACATCCATTCCTTTAACTTGTGACGTCAACATGAGCTATCTCACCTTAAAAAATAATTCAATCACAATTATTATTTAATACATAAGGCAATAACAGTAAATTCAAGGAAAATCGATTAACGAACCTATGTATGCGGTACAATGTGAGTATACAGGAAATAAAGCTGGAAACAAATTATCGGACGCAGCCGACGAGTGCAACAGTAATGTAGGCATTTGAATAAATATTATACACATAACTGTGCAAAATATAGGACCTAATGGATGCGTCTTGGAACATTTGAATGTGGATAGATATGTGGTCAGCTATACCTGTGGCAAAATTACGGACACGTCTGATAGTGTGTTTATAGCTTTATTATTGAAAGGCAAAAACCAGACAGATTTCCTAAAGAAATACATGCCGCCTAAAGCCACGAACTTAATTTTTTTCATAGATTCGTCAATGGATCCCATCTCAAGTTTAGATATAGAATATAGACATGCGTAAGAAATTGTAGAAATAAAAACTTTATATCTATACTAGTTGAAAAAAAACTCACATTTTTTTAACTTTCATGTGACACGTTTAAGTTTAAGACAGTTTTCTTAAATTCCATTAAGCCTTAGGCCTAAGCCTTAACTTAAATTTCATTAAGCTCCATTAAAAAAAACGTGTGTTCAACTCACAAGTGTTAGCAGTGAAACCTTCAAAAAAAATTCGTTATCATTTTCTCCCACGTCAGATATATTGAATTTATGTGTCTATCCCTTTTTACTGTCGCTTTTTCTTTCCATAGACTTACAAATCACAATGATGCTAAAGAAGTTATCACTTGATTTCACACACAAAAAAATGTTTAACTTGTTAAATCTAAGACTAAATTAATTGTTTTTTTTTTAAATCTGTGATGTACTGATTTCTAAAATTTGAAATGTTTTTTTGTTGACATACGATGTTTTCCCTTTAAAACTTACTCATAATAAAACCCTTTCAATGTCTTACGCGTTCTATCTCTATGTCTAATAGTTTTAACATAAAATAGTTTACATCATCCATCTCTTAGCGGTTTCGCTTTTAGTCTTTCAGTTCACCACTATACAACATGTTTACGTTGAGTTTCCCAATATTTTACACGATCACGATTGCTCGGATGGATTCATCCAAAATTAAGCAATCTTTTCGTCAATATTTATTTTCATTTTATCAATGACTCAAGCTTGACATTGGCGGATAAAATGTTATCAGTTTTATTCCACGTTGATATCTTGTCTACAGTGAACTAAAGAACTAAAATCGAACTAGTTGAATACATCATGAACATTCACATCGGAGAACCGAAGACACACTGGAAATAAATAAAAATAAAGAATATATAGCAAACTAAATGCCAACGAGAAATCCCCAAGTATTATTGTCACATCATTCCCCACAACAACATGCAAGGCTTGAATGGTGTCCTCACGCCGCTAAAAGAGTCCTTATATTTTTCGGCGTGGACTGACTATTCAAATGTTTCGTTGTATATCGGAGGGCGTTTAGCAAAGGTTCCGCTTTGGGGGGTGGTTGCTGTTGGAGGAACTTTACGCAACCTTTGACATCCACTGAGGAAGAACGACAGAAGGCGCCTGAAGGGTGTACCCAGTCGTACAGGATTATTAGACCCACCATGACGCGCAGCACTAGTAGCGAAGTTTCTTCACGGCTGAATTGGGCGACGAGTTTCCTGAAAATTAAAAATCTTGCGTTAGATATTCTTTCTGTATGAGATTATCTTGATGATTACGACACTTACAGGACTCGTGGAATTGACATAGTTCATCGAAAATGTAAACTAACTCAACAATGTCAACCGCAACAACTTGCCCTGGTTCCCTACCATTACCTTTTCCTATCATGTTTCGGTCTGGAGGGTAGGGTAGCCAGTAGACTTGCATCCCGTCCTCAGGTCACCGACGCTCCTTTAACATCTATGGTCAGGGACGGCGTTTGGGTAGGGCGCGGTTGGGAACCGCCCAGGGCGCCAAGATGTAAAGGGGCGTCAGATCCTGTAGGCTATATATTATTTACCTTTTAGTATTGTTTTGAACAGCATGTAGGGGGCGCCGTATTAATTTCGCCCCAGGGCGCTGCTATTACTAAAATCGCTACTGTCTATGGTGTCTATAGACCACAATTGTCTTATTATCAAGATAATCTTTTACATAAAAAATGTATATGCTAGCAGATCAGAAAGTTAATAAAATGGCGATAACAAACGAAACCATGACAGGCCATATTTAGTTGCAATGACATTTAAAATAGGAAGCTCTTGGTTAATGTAAAGGTGGAAGGTGTATAAGAAAGACGAGATGGTAGAAAGGTTGATTTATGTTCAGCAGTAGAATGGACATCAGTAAACATCAATTTTAATTCCTATGCCCATTAAAAAAAGAAAAGATGACGAGATGTAGGCCCATCTTTAGTTGAAAAAACATTTAAAATAGCAGGCACCAGGCAAATGTAAAGGTGGCAGGTGCATAAAAAAGACGAGATGGTTGGAGGGTTGATTTATGGTCAACAGTAGAATGGAAAAAAGTAGAAACGACGCGACGGGTCGAGTTCAAAGTAAACATCAATTTTAATTCCTGTGCCCGAGATCCGCAAAATTCAAAGAAAAAAAGTATATTTAACCAAACCAACTCTAAATAAAAAATGTAGGTACAGTCATAATCAGCCTCACGTTCTATTTTTCACGCTCAAATGATTTCCTTCGCGTGTTTCATATAAACGAATACACTTCTGTGTTGGGTTACCATGTTACTCTTACGCAAACATAGTTTACGGCTCAATAAAACTATGTAACAGGGATTCGGGTCACTAGAGAACGGGACAATCCGGGACACACATGACTGCAATATTCCTGATTACAGTACACGCTTCTGTGCGACAAAAAGTTTTAGGTCAGTACAAAGCTTTGAAAGCTGAACGGCAGAATATGATATAAAGCGTAACGTTTCGTTGTTTATTACCTCGTTAAAATTAACATAGTAATTTGTGTCCTAAGGAAATTAGGTTTTCAGTTGAAAACAAAACCGAAATTCCGGCTTTGCTCTCAGTTCCGGACAAAACTAAAACCTAAACTTACCTAAACATGTTACAAATTTCTGTCGATACTGATATTTAGTGTAATCTTATCCATTTCCATCGAAATCCCTAAAACCAGTGACATAGGTAAGTAGAATAGTATTATACGAAATAAACAAAAATATAATCATTAAGGTATGGATATAACATTAATTAAATTATTAAATAGTAGGTGTAGGTGTATTAAATAGTAGGTAGTATGTTACATATTATTATAAACTAAATAAACACCTAGACGAGTACCAGTTAGTGGTGAAATTATGATTGACGCAAAATAATTCATGAATTTTGCCCGATTTTTTGGGCAACACCAAAATTAGATTTTATGGCCGAAATTGGAAACGGTCGAAACTTTCAGTCAGTCACTAAAAAAAATGTTTTGGATTCATATAAATTCTAAAAAGCCGCAATGTCCTAATTTTGCATGAACGTGACAGGACCAAGGAAAATATCGACATTTAACATCTTTTAAAAAGTGTTCGAGCAGCTTGACGGTATTGAATTGACCCCTAATAGGCTTGCAGAGTTTGAAGCGTTTGAAGAGGTTATTAAGGAGGAGAGCGCAAAAATCTTTGAAAAGCAAAGCCATCCGGTCGGTCCCTACTTAAAAAGCTGGCCCTTTCAGACTCTTGAGATCTCGACACATCCTTAACCTACAACCTCTGGAGAGCTTAATTATTTGTTTATCAAGAACTTTTATTAGGATTTGCTTCTCTATGGCATTATGAAGAAAAGAAGAAGAAAAGAAAAGAAAATATATTTATTTAATATATTTATTTATAAATATATTTAAAATATATATATTTATATGATTATAACAGTCATATTATGGTGGAATGCCGCATGCTGCATTTGACCGCCTCGTTGTTCGAGGGGATCGCGACCAACTACCAGAATCGGGTTCGACTCTCGATGGGGGCAGGCATTGGAGTGAAGAACATTGAGATGTCTGCATTTCCGGGTCTGGGTTACTTGGGAATCGTTTTCTAACACCCACAACAGAAGCATACAATTTGCTTACTTTGGGGTTAGGTTAGGTTAGAAGTAACAAACAAACGTACAAACTTTCGCATGTATAATATTAATAGGATGGAATGAAAAAGCAGATATCCTCAAACCAATTAGGGTTACGACTCAAAACTGACAATAAACAATCAGCAAATGACGAAAAAAAAACAATCAGCCATAAGAAACTTTGCCTTAGCTGATGAGGAACTGAAATTAACACGCAGAGAGTACGTACCATACTTTAATCTGTGACATCAATTATTAAAAATTCTATCGATATCAAATTATCATTCAAAGCACACAGGCCTATTGTCACTTTCAAAGGCGCGACCGATAAAATAAAATAGTGTCAACACGAGACTGTAGTAAAAACTTTGTATCTGAATATAACCAGTCGCACAGAATATAATAAGGATCGAATTTGTATGCACTAAAAAACCTAACGGGGTTCCCAAGCGCCCTTCGTATCTACCGAATATGCTTGATAAGAAAGCGGACATGCGTTTACGTCATTGATCGACTGACAAGTTAGGGATGTCCTAATATTAAAAATATTCCCGATTTGTATGTCGATATGTTTATTAGTTGTTCTCTGACATAGATGTAATCGATCAATTGATCCTCTCATATGAGTATGTTATTATATGATTTAGTTTATTTAAGTATTACTTTACAACTTTGGATGTAAAATTCTTTACATATGGCCCGAGTCAGCTTTATTGCTTAGTTTATTTACCTTTATTTGGTTTCTGCACAATTTTTTTTTTTATAATATAGAGTACTAGGTTAGTCGAGGAGTTAGTGTAAAGTACAAGATTCTCGTCCGAAAGGTACCCCGCTGGGGCTGTTGTATATATTAATTATAATTAGTTTCGATATCAATATAATCTTAATATATATAAATTACGTGTCACGTTTTTGTCTACGATGGACTCCTAAACTAATTAACCGATTTTAGTTAAATTTGCACTCCGTGTGAAGTTTGATCCAACTTAATAATAAAGGATATCTTACATCTCAATTTATGATCCAAAAAACTACGAGTACCATCCGAGCGAAGTCGGAACAGGCATCTAATATACTGTATTATTATTTTGTGTTACCTTTGACTAATATCCATATCCTAATTATAAAATTTACTTAGATTGGCATTCACATTTTAAATGAAACACGTTTAAAGTAACACTAAAAATAGATTGGGTTTAGCTCGACTAATCAAGAAATATTTATTGTTATAAAAATATGGTACACTTAAAAGTTGCATATCACGAAAAATCTTAGCATTAAGGAGAATATAGTCTCGTGAATTTACTGGGGAGTTAGAATGTGCACTTTCGTCGGCGCGATCGCGTCGTTTAGCTTGGACGATGCGTTTCGTTTCAAAACGTTATCGTTTTTTATAAAGCTAGAACAATCATAACTTGAAGCGATATCGTGTAAACGAAGGGTAATGACCGAATTTGTATGAAAAAACAAAATTTTGTCTATGACGACACGACTTAAAACACGTCAATATCAAATTTGTTATTTGTCAATTGTCAGACGTCTAACGTCTATCGCCGACGTCACGTTTTGTTCGACGAACGTTCTACGCTTTTTGAGTTTGACATTTATAAGCGGCCCGAAACGAACGTTCGTTTCAAGACGACGGTGGTTCATTCTAACCCCCCAGGAGTGCCTGGTTGTACGTCCAAACAGCTAATATAAAATTTAACTTTATAAGTTCATTCAACATATTCCTTTACTTCTTATTTAATTTTATTTTACAGTAAAATTACTGTGAGTAATAGGGAATTCAGAGTAAATTTACGATGTTTGCATTGGTTAGTTTTGTGATAAATATCATCAGCCGTTTGCTGCAGTCGCTGTCGTAATTTATAAGGTACGTTACGCAGCGCATAATAAAATATATTTTCGCTGTTGTTATTTATCGATAATTTGGAACATCCCGCTAGCGGGGCGTCCGGAAATCGCGTATGCAATAATCAGTTATTCATACGATAGATTTTGATGAAATACTATATGGTGTCGTTAAAAAAAAATGTTGCGATAATTTGTTTTGAAATGGGTATATTTAGTAGCTAATATTATGAAGCACGTATTTTAGTTTGTTTTACATTATTTGAATTCGCATTGTAATGTTTCTATTAAACTAAACTTTTATAAGTTATTTTTTATTGTTTCTTTTCTTTCTTTGTTTACAAGCGCGTTAACAGAATATGCCTTTTATATTCGGTTGCTCTCTTTCTTAATATATAAAATAACCAACAGTAATAGGCACGTCTACAAAGTTACTAATAATATCTAAATAATTGGGTTAGTTTTTTCCATGAAAGTAGCCCTAAGAATCGGATCATTTGAGGGGCCATCCAGCTATATCAAGATGCAATCTAAAAGCTTTGCAAGATGCAATCTAAAGGAGAATTATAGAACTGCTTTGCCGTGATAAATCTGCATCTATACCGACATATAATTCCAGTATTCCGCTTCATAATTTCCGTCCTTTGTAACAACAGCTGTTTATCGGATTTAGCTTGAAGTTAACCCAAGTCCTGGGTCTAAAGATAAATCAAATACTCTGTATAGCAGTTAAAACAGCTGAATACAGATGCGCATCTGTGCTTATGTATCTTCTATATTAATCATCTACGTTTATACCTAAATCTACTAACAATTTTCCGCAATTTTAATACAACAAATATTTTTTGGCAGTTTAATATACCTATGTAGGTTTACACCTCTGTGGTGTAGCGGTCCAGGTGTTTGAAATGACTGATTGATTCCCGGGACAGGCAACAAAAAGAAAACTTGGTTTTTCTAATTTTCTAATAAAAAAAATTGCTCGGGATTGCTTGGTTGGCGATAGGCTTGCCACCTATCACATTGTGGGACTTAGTGTCTTTGGCTAGTCGTAGGTGCCCTGGTTGTACCTCTGCCCACCTCTTCGGGAAAATGGGTGTATAGATACCTTTTTTAATATATAAGTATGTAGGATGACCTAACCCTCTGGTAGAAGATAATTCAGAGAGAAATATTTAACAATGGAATGTGCAACCAGCCTTCGACAGATTTGTGGTGCGCGTGATACGGATTTTAATTGTGTATTAATAAATTATTTTGTACACCAAAACCGCACTTTAACATACTGCCATCGCATCTCCGTGCGGCGATATTTCAAGTTTGAAATAAGCATCGCCGAACACAGTTGTGCGGCGGCGCTGTGTTATCTGCCTTATCCTTCAAACAAGAAAACCAAATGAAGAATAATGTTATGTAAAGCACCTATATGATCTAGCAGTCCGGCGTTTGCGTTGACTACATGAGGTCTGCCTTTCGATTCCCGGGTCGGGCACCTCAAAATGTATCTTTCAGTTACCTCTCTAATAAAACGACGTTTTCTGGATTGCATAAGTGTCCGGTTGCCACCTTTGCCATATATTACATTGTAGGACTAGGCGGATAGCAAACTGCATCCGCTCCGGCGTGCGGTGACGCGGATTTTAATTTTATACTGAAAAAAATCTTAATATGTACACAAAAACCGCACGGCATATCTGACACGATGCCTTATCTCCGAGGCGTGATATTTCAACAGCAATGGTGTGTCAACAATGTGTCCAAGTTAGGGACGTGTGATGATCACACCAACCTCTAGGTATAGAGTAGAGTCCTAGACCGATTTACCTGGATTAATACCATCGCCTTAACGTCTTCTACCTTACCTACATCCTTGGTGACCCAACCTATCAATATCTCATGGTAGTTCATCTGACTAAGTTAACGTCTCATATTTCATTTAACAAGTAAATAGTTGTCCTGCTGTCCTTATTCCATTGTTGACCGCAAACTAACCACAAAGATCGTGGTGTGGTGGCTTTTCTTTATTTACTATTAAAGACATATTAATATGGAAGATAATATTTCTTATTTCATATATACGAATAGTTCCAACAAAGTCAAAAATTTAATCAAACATTAAAAAAAGTTAAAAGTTTTTACGAACAAAAATTAAGTAGTAATAATAACAAAAAAAAACAATAAACCCCCGACAAAACCTACTGGCATGTAGCCAGAGTAGTCAAGTATAACCATCTCGATCACGTCAGCTTTCAAACTATAAAATCGGCATCGCCCATCCGTTCAAAAGTAATGCTGCTACAGACAGACACACACGTCAAATTTACATCTCTCGTTTTTCATTGAGGGTTAAAAATGAGTTTTTTTATATATTTACTAAGGTTTGTAAGTGTAATTACAAACTCTATTGTTGTCAATATACAATCCTTTAAGTGCTATTTCTTTAAATAAATGAAGACCGACAGGTATAATAATTACAATCCATTGAATACAATTTATTCATTTATCTAAGAATTTGATTCGAATTTTTCTCTGAACTCGCATCAGGATACGTGACCTGATAGAAAATTCGTAAGACGGATGGAGAGTAAACAGCCAGCGCGGCGTAGGAGAGGAAGTATCCCCCTCTCTTTCTACGTCCGCGTCGCTGCGAAAATGTATGCCGCCTGCTGTTTCGTTTAGAAGGCGCAGAGCGCTTGCGCGAATGTTCGTGTTGTCATGTTGGTGTATGATAGCGCAATAAATGAATATTGTATTATTCTACCACATAAATGATAGTACTTTCATGCAAAATTATTCCCTAACCATTCCAAAATATCAAAAATGCCACAACGATAATATTCAAGTTTTCACTTCTGCCGGCATTCCCGGAGTGCAACAAGTGCAGGTGTTTTTTTTATAGTTTGTATAAACAATTGCTGACTTTTTATTTACAAATGGTTCGTCTTGTAAAACGATTGTATCTTTACAAATATGTAAATGTTGTAAAACTAATAATAATATTACAGAAAAATCAACAAAACACCGACATTGTTCTATTTGTTTTACAATATAGTTCACGGACAAAGTATACATTTCAAGGAGCAAAAGGAGTACGATCAACTATCTTCAAGACCCTAAGAATGACGCAGCATAAAACAAGTTATTCGATGCGTAGGGAGCATGAAGATTGAATAATACAACAAATAAGGTCACGGTCTGACGCAGCCCGCGGGAGATATTAGACCTGTATCCAATGCCGTCTTTACCATAAGGGCACACGGGGCCAGCGCCCTGGACCCCTATACTCAGAGGGCCCCGAAGGACCGACCATTTCACTCATTTTTAACCTTAAAATATGTAGCGTTCAATTTCGCAGCTTAAGAACAACTAAGTAATTTGTCAATATTTATGATAATAGAAATCCCAAACAAAAATAATACCGTAATTATGAAAAAAAAACAGCAGCATACTAATATTATTAATGACATACTGTAATAAGATAATGTAATTAATTATCCAAAACATCATAGTGAAAAAATTGTGAAGTTTGATTTCTTCATATTTCAAAAGGGCCCCAAGTTTTTGTGCGCCCAAGGGCCCCAGCTTGATCTCAGACGGCCCTGTCTGTATCTGTATATCCTTGGCTGAAACTCGCTTCTGACTACTGTTTCAATAGAGACATTGCATTCTCAAGAGAAGCTGTATTACTTTCCCGATGATACTTATCCTACACGGTCAAATATAAAAGTTTCAAGGGCTGGCAAGGCTTGTGTCAAGAGTGAAGACTCAAGATCCCAAGAATGACGAAGCGTAAATCAAGTTAACGTTGCGTAGTGATGAGAAAAATGAGAATGAAACAAATAATGACGGTATTTGATTTGTATACTTTCGTTCTAAGTAATCTGTGGAAAATTTAAGATCTTTTACATCCATTAAAACCCAGATCTCTTTGAAAACTAGTAACTAATGCTGATGCATCAATTTAATGATAATTATCAAGACCAACGGTCACGCTACATAACATTGAATCTATTAATAAGTCACAATTTCCAATAGAAAATGTCAACTGAACAAGTGATTAAGAAATAATTGACGTCTCTGAGTTAGACCGTAATATACAAATTATAACGTCATTCCGATTACAACGGAATGAATATTGGTCTTCTGTTATAAGAATTTATAAGATAACGTAAGACTTCACGCCCTTATCCCCAGAGGTAGGCAGAGGTACAACCAGATCAGCCGAAGGTGCGATAGATGGCATATCTATTGCCGACTGGACAAGTGTACTAGGTATGCCTAAAACCTTATATTATATATTTAAAAAATAAACAAGCATTTAGGGCCGGTCGACCGAGATTCGAACTTTTGAGTGATCGGTTGCACAGTGCAACAATCCAGTACTCTAAATTATTAGATTACTTCCCTTGTGGGTGATGAAAACCGGATAAGATGAGCAGTGACATCAATCAGACTGATTGAAAGTTCACCTCTGTGGTCTAGTAATCTCCTATTGGGCTTAATTTCACGAGGTCCCGGTTTCGATATTCAAACCGAGCTACAAGAAAAGGTGATTTTTTTCCAATTTTATATTAAAACAACAATGATGCCCGGTATTGGACATGTGCCAGGTTGGCGATAGGCTTGCTAGCTATCATATTGTCCACAATGTTCCAACTTAGTGTCTTCGGCAAGTCGTGGGTGCCTTGGTTTTGCCTCTGTCTACCTCTTCATTGTATGACTCCAAAGTTTTTATGATACCTATACTGATGTAGAATGTAGATAATACTGTTGCAACTTGTCATAAATTACCTTCATACTTGAATGTTATATGAACAATGCTATCAAGGGGGCGGAGACGGCAATTAAACTGTTGTTTACGATGAATATTCATTATTATTTCATTAGCGGTTTTCTGGGACGCGACCGGTGTCGTATGTCAACAAATGATCCGTGTAATATGAATTTACCCTTGCGATGGCGAGGTTCAATGATATAGATGAGGTGTATTAAGTAAAAAGGGGTCATTCATATTCATGATGTCATGGATGTCACTTTCACGAAAAAACTAGTGAGAAGTTTTAAACAAAAATTCACAAACAAAAAAAAATGTTTAAGGTATACGTCGGAGTAAAACATAGCTTACAATTTAAAAAGATTTTGAATAATTTGACATACTGGTGGAAGCTAGTTACATTTTAGTTTTATTAGGCACCTCATCTATATCATTGAGATATAGATGAGGTGCATTAATGCGAAAAGGGGTCATTCATATTCATAAATGCGAAAGTTTTCGAGCACAGAGATGAGACATCTCTGTCTCTATTCACGCAAAAACTATTGGAAAGTTTTAAATAAAACTTCACAGAAAAAATAGGTATACGTTAGAGTGGCACATAACACTGCATAGGTACATTTTAAAAATATTTTAAAATTATTTGGCACGCGGGTAGAAGCTAGTTACATTTTAGTTTTATCATGCACCTCATCTATACCATTGAGAAATAGACGAGGTGCATTAACGCAAAAAGGGGTCATTCATATTCATGAATCCATAAATGTGAAAGTTGGTGAGGATGGATGGATGTCTTTTTTACGCAAAACTACTGGGGAGATTTAAATAAAATTTCACAGACAAAAATATTAAGTTATATGTCGGAGTAACACATAGCTTACAATTTAAAAAGATTTTGAATAATTTGGCATGCAGGTTATAGACTACAGGCCCATGCCAAAAATAGATGGGTCATATGAACCACCAGGTGACGTATATAGGACGATATAAGAGCATTAAATAATAAGACTCAGCACTATGCCCTCACCTGTAAGCTGTCCAACTGAGTGCAGGTGCGAATTCAGAAGTGCAGGTAGAGTAAGTCCGTTGCGGTCCCTTATTTTTGTACGGCATATTTATCATTGGAGTAGAAGCTCTACTGAAACAGTATGAAACTGATGCCGTACAGAATCAAGTGGCCAAATTTAAATTTAATTAAAAAAAAATACCCGATTTCTGGCACACGGCACTACACGCTTTCTTATTATTTGTTATGGTTCTATTGACGATAGCAATGTCGTACAAAAATAAGTGACCAAAACGGACTTACTCTACCTGCACTCAGTTGGACAGCTTACAGGTGAGGGCATAGTGCTGAGTCTTATTATTTAGTGCTCTTATATCGTCCTATATACGTCACCTGGTGGTTCATATGACCCATCTATTTTTGGCATGGGCCCGTAGTCTATTATGACATTTAAGTTTTGTGTATCTTCTAGGGATAAAAGATTTAAAAAGATTTAAAAAATTTAAAAAAATACACTTCATCAAATAACAATCGCCTGTGTGGTCTAGAGGTCCGGCGTCGACTTGAATTCTCGAGGTAACAGGTTCGATCCCCGGGTCGGCAATAAAAAAATGTGTATTATCCATTTTCACTAAAATACCGTTGTCCGGGATTGTATACATGCCCGGTTGCCGATAGGCTTGCCACCTATCAAATTATAGGACTTAGTGTCTTAGGCTAGTCGTGGGTGCCCTAGTTGTACCTCTGCTAATCTCTTCGAGGATATGTGCGTATAAGTACTTTACTTTATCAAAAAATAATAAGCGGCCAAGCGCGAGTCGGAGAATATAAAAGTTCTTGGAGTTCATATACAGTGCTTTCCGTTAAGATTTATGAGAAAAAAATACCGTAACTTTGACATTGCCACAGAAACATACTTTTGAGACAAAAACTATCCAAAAATAATACAAGCTACCCTCTACGTGTATGACAAATTTCACGAAAATCGGTTTAGCAGTTTTTGCGTCCACAAACAACAAACAAACATACAAACTTTTGCAATTTTAATAATAGTAACATAAGTAGAGAGGTCGATTTTCGTCGTATCCTAGTTATTTAAGGAATTTAAAACTGGCGTTATGACTTATGTTGAATCAAATCAAAGCGTAATAGGATACACTGCCTTTCGTTACGCGTAGGTGGGCGATCCTTCTCGTGGGCGAAGGAGGTCATGGCACGAGGGAGACCGCAGTACACACTGAATCACTTTATTACGAAATAAATAAATAATAACCCTTATGAAAGTCCTCAGGATTAAAGTTCATTCTCGGTGGGGTTTTCCTGTATGAAAACTGAAAGGAACTCATCCTCAGTGGAACCTTTTATGGTCAACCGCAAAACATAGACCACTTCAAAATGTCGCTATGTCTATTATTATTTTATAGGGTGTGTATTATTAATGTTCTTCCTATCGCCAACCAGGCACACATTCAATTCCGGGCAACCTAAATTTTATTAAAAAATATGCTTTTTTTTGTTGCCCGACCTGGGATCGAACTCGGGACCTCAAGAAGTCAAATCCAAAGCCAGACCGATAGTCCACAGAGGCGTTAAATGTAGAATGCAGAAATATAAATAAAAAAAACAACTTACGGGTTTTCTAACATTCGTAGACAAACTTTGGCCATGGTGCTCAGTGTCTCGGTAGTATTCTCCAAGTCCTGCTGGTTGTCGTTGACGAACTTGCTCGTCGCCTCCGACAAGACCTTGAGCATTGGAGTCGCTTGCGCGTAGAATAGGGACATCCTATTGGCGACTTCTGCTCCTATGTGGGGCTCTTCACCAGGCGGTAGATCCGCGTTAATCAACCCACCACGGGACACGATTCGTCTGTAGTAGCTGAAGTCGTTTTGGATAGCTGGTGTTTTCATCTGTGAACAAAAAATATATATCAAGAAAAATCAAATGAATCGATTATTAATATTGTTAAGAGTTCGTGTAAGACCTACGCCAAGGATCACTGCGACCTAACTAGATCTATTGTGATCACAACTCTCACTTTTTAAGCTTAGATCAATACCTCAAGGCCGACAGTTTCTAAGAACTGTATAATGCTTTTGGGATTGATCGGCTTAAGATCTTGTTGATTTATTAAGTTGGGGATTTATGGGTGGGCCCAGATGCTTACTTGTAGCCTGAATGAACGCAGGACAGTCGCAGAGGACGTGCATTGCCGTCTTTTCTGCTTCAAGGCAAGACCTGCAGTCAGATGTCAGATGCAAAGCTCAAATGAATCGATACTAACATAAACAAATTATAATCCCGAGATATGGTAAGTACATTCTCAAGTCAAAATGTGAGTTTCTCTACTTCTTTACTTCTTCTGCGTTGGTAGATTGCTGTGCGACAACTTGCCCGGGTAGGGATCCATTACATCACCCATTTCTGCCGCCTTAATGGCTATCTTGTTCCGATCTGGAGGGTGAGGTTTAAGGACTTGAACAATAGATATTTCGCCCTGTCTTCAGGACAGCGACGCACCTATAACATCTATAGTGTATATAGGCCACGTTTGTCTCTAACCAACATGAAAGCCGTGTGTTTCTTCGCTGACCTTTAACATTTTTATGTTAGAGGTCAGCGAAGTCTAACATTTTATGTTAGAGGTCAGCGAAGTTTAACATTTTTATGTTAGAAGTCAGCGAAGTCTAACATTTTTAAGTTAGAGGTCAGGGAAGTCTAACAATTTTATATTAGAAGTGAACGAAGTCTAACATTTTTATGTTAACTTAAATTGTTTGAATAACAGACTAACATTTAAGGCTTTGCCATACACGTTTTTGCATTTTTTTAATATCTTTGTAATACACGTCCGAACTATATTCTATTTTTGCTACCAATTAAATCATATCGGCAGATGCGTCTTGGTTGTATGGTTTGAAGGAAATGGCAGTTGCTACATTTACTCAAGAAAGAGACTTAACATCCAAAGCTTAGATTAGCTTACTATTACAAATTTACTGCCTTTAAATAAGCGGCAATTTTATATATCAAAAATCAATTGCTTAGTGAAACTGTACTCTAACAATCGGAAAATCATTGGAATTGTTTTTGAGACTTTGGCGCCACACATATCTCGTAATCAGTTTTTTTATGTTAATGGAAGGCAAATAAGCAGACGGATTTCCTGATGGTAAGAAATTCACGCCGCCTAGAGACACCAAAGGTGGTGATGGTGCGTTGCCAACCTGAGGCCGGGATGTTAGGGCCTCGAGCAAAAGTAAGTTTACCGGCTCACTTACCCTCCGAACCGGAACACGTCATGAGGTTATGGCGGCAGGAATAGGTAAGGCGGTGGTACCATTCCAGACAAGACGCTGCGAAACTCTACCACCTAGTCAGATGACACGATGTTAGTGACGGTAAGCCTATGCTCGCTTTTACGAGCTGCCTGGCAGGAAGGCAGATGGTCTATTCTGCAAAGGAGTCCGGAGCAAAACGGGGAATATAGTTTCTTTTGATTTGCAAAAAAATAATAGGTCACAAAGCAATTAGAATTTTCAAAGCTCTGTCAATATAGGCGAGTGCAGTGTGAACTGGAGCGGAAGGTGTTTGTCCTTTACCTGACAGGGTTATGTTATTGTGCGTTATACTTCAAAGAGCTTTGAACCGTAAAACTTGGTACAAAAATATCGCACCTTCAACTAGATACCTGTGCGCTTCTTGGAAGGATACCTGTTATTTTGAAGTTTAATCGACGGTAAGTATCTTGTCTTTTGTGATATCGACAGCGGACATGCTAGAGGAGACTGGTGATTGATGGGTAACGTAAAAATTGATATGTTATCTTGTAGCCGGAATCTCCCGGGTAATGTATGCAAGTGTACGGATCATTAGTGATATATATAGTGACCGCTTCGTTGGTCGAATGGCTAGCGTACTCTCCTTAGTAGGTACACGTGAGGCTCGGGTTCGATTTCCGACGGGGGCAGGCATTTGTGTGATGAACATTTAGGTGTCTGCATTTCCGGGTCTGGGTCTGTGTTATTAAATTTATTCTGGTATATATTTAAGTATTTCTATGTATCAGTATCGTTGACTAACACCCATAACACAAGCATATAATTTGCTTACTTTGGGGTTAGTTCAATTTGTGTAAATTGTCCAGGGATATTCATTTATTATTATTTTAGCGAGTTAAAAATGTAACGGCAATAAAATGGCAACTACAATTAAATTTATCTTTACCAATGATTACTGAACTATGAAGGTAAAATAATTCAAAAAAAGAACAGAATGTTTCAAAAATACACTTTGGAATGTATAAAATAAATTTTATCATTTTGAGTTAAAGAGAGATGATGAAATAAAGTAATTACCTACAATGATTCCGTGATGGATTAAGTTATTGTCCATGATGGGTTAAGGTATAGATAAAGATCCTTAAATGTACCTACAGAGTATAGACGGTAAATGGGGGAAATTACTAGCAACAAGATTGTAAAACCTTAAGACAATGGGAAGGGTGCAAATAAATCAAATTTATTTGACAAAATTTATTTTCCAAAATTTAAGATCCTGGTATCTTTTATTTGCCGACAAAACGAATATAACAGTCCTTTACCAGTCCCCGTGTGCCAGGCAGCTCGTAAAATGCGAGTACAGGTTTACTGTCACTAATACTGTGCACCTCCTTACCTATTCCTGCCGCCTTAATGTTAGCGCTTGCCGTTGATGTGTTCTGGTTCGGAGGATAAGGTGGCCAGTAATCTTACTTTTGCCCGAGATCTAACATCCCGGCTTCAGGTTGGCAACGCACCATTGCCTAATTTGGTGTATCTAGGCGGCGTGATTTCTTACCATCAGAAAACCCGTCTGCTTGTTTGCCTTCTAATATCATAAAAAAAACCACTGGGATGAGTTTGAAAAAAGTTACTTGACGAAATGTATGTACCAACACTTAAGATCCTGGCATCTCTTATTTCCCGTTTAAATACAAAAAAAATAAGCACATTCTTTAAATATAGACTTCTTGAGCAGCTAGGTAAAAAGGGTTAAACAGTTCAAAAGAGGATTTAGCAAGTTAAAGCGTGCATTTTAAATGAAAATTAAATCATCAAATTCACAAGGATCCGCCATCAGCGACACGGCCGGCGTCAGAAACAACTTTATATTCCTCTTGGCAAGCTAGCTTTAAATAAAACATCTCTTATTATGTAAACAAAACAGCTATCAGGGACGTTCGCTTTGGATTGAATAAGTGGATGTAATTCAGACGCAATTGTGGGCCCTTTTGACCCCAACCTTGTGGTGTCGTTGGCACTGTCGAGAATGCATTCTGTTTACAATCAAAATCAAAATATAATGGCTGGCTAGTTTATACAGAAATGTTTTGTAAAAGCAAGATTGGAGTTTTGGCGCCATCGAGAGAATAGACGGTCGAAGTTTTTTCATAATTATTGAATTTCGTGTTGATATTGAGTGAAATTAGTCAATTTTGGTGGCATTTTGTACAATTTTGTTCAGTGAAAGTG
>NJDD01001194.1:26689-39192 GCA_002245505.1 Calephelis nemesis | reverse complement strand
GACTATGGTTTGCACTCACATTTTCACCATTGTGGTACAAATCTTGAATTTAAATAGAATATCTTTAGGTAGACCTAAATCGGAGGTTTCATTCACTTCGTCAATTTCAAGAATCCAACATGGCCCTGTTTGGGCCTTTAACTATTGAGATTTAAATTAAAACAATTAGATACATACGATTTTAAAGTGACTTTGATTAAAAAATTGATTTTCAAGAATTTTGCGTGGGGCCCCTATTTGGCCCCCTTCAACTGTTGAGGTAAAATTTAACTGAAGTTGGTACAATCAGGTACAAACGATTCTAAACACATTGCGATAAAAAAAATGATTTAAAGAATTAGGCATGGGGGCCCCTAATGGGCCCCTTGAACTATTGAGGTACAAACGAAAATAAAGTTGGGACAATCAGGTACAAACAATTTGAAACCCATTCCTATAATAAAAACAGATTTTCAAGAGTTTTGCATGGGGGGGCCCTTTTGGGCCCCCTAGAACTATTGAGGTACAAACGAAAAAAACGATTTTAAACCCATTACGATAAAAAAAAACTAATTTTCAAGAGTTTTGCATGCTAAGTTCACGAGGGTTTAGCACGGTGACAAATAGTTTTACTCAAGATTTAAATAGGTGCCAGGTATAAAGTCTATTTTTTTAATGTTGTCTTCCCCGTGATCAGTGATGGTCCGTACTCCTTTGAAGAATAGACCGCCTTCCTTCCTGGTACCACCGCCTTACTTATTTCTGTCGCCATAGCATCATGTTCCGGTTCGGAGGGTTGGTAGCCGGTAAACTTACTTTGGCTCGAGGCCTGACATCCCGGCCTCAGGCCGGCAACGCACCATTATCAACTTTGGTTTCTCTAGGCGGCGTGAATTTCTAATCATCAGGAAATCCATCTGCTTGTTTGCCTTCCAATATCATAAAACAATGTAATTTGACATCGACAACAATAATTGGGAACAATGGGAACTTGCACATTTTTAAGTAATAATATGAAAGCTACGACGTGTATTGTGTTAGTGGGTAGTGGGTACTGAGTACCGACAACGCTTAATATTTAGTTTGTTTCATACAACAACAAAAGCGGTGCAATAATACAAAAGAGTTACTTGACCGAGTTCACGTCCACAAAATGGCCATACTAAAGGTAAGATTTAAAGTAGCCGTTAGTTGGTAAAGCGAGTTACAATTATAAAAAAAATATGTTACACAAACGTTTTACGAGGAAATATATTAGCGAGCGTTTTAAAAAAAAAACGGTTTGCACTCCGGAAGTGCTGGCAGAAGTGAAAACTTGAATATTAACGTTGTGCATTTTTGATATTTTGGAATGGTTAGGGAATGATTTTCCACGAATTGCATTATCAGTATGAAAGTACTATCATTTATGTGGTAGAATACAATATTCATTTATTGCGCTATCGTACATTAACATGACAACACGAACATTCGCGAAAGCACCCTGGGCCGTCTTATCCGCGCAAGCGCCCTGCGCCGTCTTACGAATCAGGTTACGTGTCCTGATGCGAGTTTAGAAGTTTTTACCCAATCCATAAAAAAGTGCGCAACGCCGCTAAAGAAGTTTTCACTTCAAAAATAAAGCAAACAATTACGTAACAGTTTTAAACTAAAGCAACATATTTTGCCAGATCAATTTAAACAATTTTATTATTATTGTTACAAAAAAAAACGAAACTACTACTCACTTTGTGTTCATCAAATTTCAAGACGAATTCTAGGATTTCCGCGAACTGTTTCACCAAGGCCTGTTGCCGTTCCAGGTGTTGTGTTGGACTCATGGAGCCGCCCACCAGTGAACCTAATAGTCTTGGCACTACCTGGGAACAAAATACATTTTTGTTATTAGTCATACCATTGTAGTGTCATGGTGTTTGTCGGCGCACACCTCCGAAAGCGCTCGATGGATTTTATCATTAACTATGTAAAATTCCCGTGTCACAATGTTAATTACCGTACTCCTCCGAAACGGCTTGACCGATTCTCATGAAATTTTGTGAGCATATTGAGTAGGTCTGAGAATAGGTTAAATCTATTTTTTTATAACCCTAAGTAATGTGGGTTAATCACAGCAAACAAAAAGCAGAACAACTTCTGCCGAGTCAGCTAGTGATTTTTAAATATAAGTGCGTCAAGTATTAGTTGTGTGTTTAGGGTAACCGTCCATTTGTTTTGTATTTATTTCAATATAAATACTCAATAGCTATGGCTTTCTTTGCCATTGCTTAGACTCTCAATTCGTTCATATAATTTTACTTTAGGTTTATGTTTAGTTTAATTTTGTTTTGTTAACTTTTTTTAATTATATGTGTTTTAGTTCATTAAATAGTATATATTTAGTAGTTTAATTATCTGTACACCAAGTCTACTTATTTAATTTTTTATTTTCTTTTTACGGGTTGGCTGGAAGAAATTTCTTTTGTTAGAGATAAGCTTGCCTTTTGTACTTTTATTTTACTTTTAAGTATTTTTTTTGTAATGTCAGTTGTGTACAATAAAGAGTTAATAATAAAAAATTGTAACTCCAAATGTTCGCTATGTATGTTACGTATGTTTACCACATCATTGTTCTTAAACGGTTGGACCGATCTGGTTAAATTGTTTGTATGTTTCAGTGGGTTCCTTGGATGGTTTGAATTTATAATTAGATCTTGGACTCACTGTGGCTATGTCACCAAATTAAGGTGGTACTAAGTTTGCCGGCTAAGCCGGTGTCACATTCATAATTTGTTAACGCAATTCGCGTTAAAAAGGCAGCCAAAACGAATGGCAGTTTTTATTTGAAGTGGCCATGACCAACTTGATCATATACCGTCAAAAAATTAAACGAAATGGCGTTTAAATACCAGTTTTATTTAAGTATTATTTATATATTTTAATAGCTAGCTTATCCAGACAGACAAAAATTGCAAAAAAAAAATATTTTTTGTGTTTACCATGTGTAATTACGTATCTCACCGTACAGTAGGTACATAGTAAAAAGCGGTGATATTGCAAACAGACATGCCAGTTTATTTATTTTGAAACATACTCTCCTTCCAAATTTTGAAGTTCTGATTAGGGAAAGACAGTTTAACAAGAGGTCGATGCAGTTTGATAGAGCGATGTTGGTTTCAAATACATAAACAAAATGTGTTCATATACAGCGATTAAAGTAAACGAAAAACTCATATCAAGATCCAACAAATCAAAACAAAATGTGAGAAATTTTCCAAATGTTGCCAGAATTAAGTTTCACACTTAGCGCGACGTGATATCGAATTCCAATACTCACGATATAATACGTTTTAGCTACTGTTTGAATAATGCTTGATACAGACCAATCAAACCAAGGCATTCGCTTTCTTTTCAGCTAACAAAGGAAGGCGATGGTCCATGGTAGTTTCAATTTATTTAAAATTTATATTCCATAACATTTTAACTCAGTCTTTCCCAAAGTGGGCGATGGAGACTTAGACGGGTCTGTAAACTTTTAAATACCAGGCGAAACAAGAACGTTATAGAGCGCTACAAAATAACTGTTATTCAAAGTTACATGAAATAAGTTTGGATGACATGAATTACATGAAAATGAAACTCTGTTTTAACTGAGGCAGTTCTACGTACATATTTTTTTCTCAAAATTGTAAATATAATACATTTTTGTCAATATTACTACCATTTCGTAAGGCTTCAACGAAGAAACGGCACGAATTCACACAACTACTTATTGCAATGTGATTGTATATCACTATAAATACAAAACACTAGATTTTAGTCATTCAACTTCAATACAAAATATTTAAATTAAAATAACTAATATTACAGACACACAAATAAAATATAATAAGTAAGTAAGACAGTACCGTCATACCTATATCTCCAAAGAGGTAGGCAGAGGCACAACCAGGGCACCCACGACTAGCCGAAGACACGAAATCCCTCAATATGATAGGTGACAAGCCTATCGACAACCGGGCACATATCCAATCCTGAGCAACATTATTTTTTTTAGAAAATTGGAAAAACTACATTATCCTTTCGTTGTCCGACCAGGGAATCGAACCCGGGTCCTCATAAAATCAAGTTCAACACCTGGACCGCTAAACCATAGAGGCAAATAAAACATTGTATATAATAATATAACTACTTTACGTACGGAAGTCCGTAAATTGTTTACAACTATGACCTAAATGCCAGTTTTGCAACATCTCATCCGGATTACTATACGACGTCTTACCTACCGCTATTGCCAAATCGCAAGTCCTCACTATTGTTGCTTTTGATGTGTATATCAAGTTAGAGTCACGCAATAAGCAACTTCTAAAATTTCGTTTTCAATGTTCTAGAAACATCTCTCTTATCTATACTTATAGGATTAAAAAAACATGTTTTTCACTAATCGCCTCTGTGGTTTAGCGGTCAGGCAAAGGACTTGACTCCATGTAGTCCCGGGTTTGATCCTCGGGTCGAGCGATAAAAACAAATGGTACTTTTCGATTTTCTAAAAAAACATCTTTAGCCAGGATTTGATATGTACCGGGATGGCGATAGGCTTGCCATCTATCATATAATGGGCCTTAGTGTCTTCGGCTAGTCGTGGTTGCCCTGGTTGTACCTTTGCCTACCGTATCGAGGAGTTTGAAGAAATCTTTTTTTTAAGTTTTTTTTTTCGCTATCAGTAACATCACGTGTTTGTTGTTTTCATCTTAATGCTCTCTGCATTTTATACACAACCTGGAATTCAAGGCGCAGTACGTAAACTAGGAAACCTCACTCCAATGTCATAA
Organism: Calephelis nemesis; assembly: GCA_002245505.1. Taxonomy (NCBI): domain Eukaryota; kingdom Metazoa; phylum Arthropoda; class Insecta; order Lepidoptera; family Riodinidae; genus Calephelis; species Calephelis nemesis. The sequence goes on along the minus strand of NJDD01001194.1, from coordinate 34,405 downwards.
AGCTACAATAACATACATTAAATACATTCTAGACAGTTGTAAATACGTCTTCCAACAAAGGTTACATTGAAGGAAAATATTGTTTCTATCTTCCAAATGTTATGAAATTTCAATTATTTCTACGGTCCAGACGGATGCAAACCAATATTTACAACCGTCTAGAACCCCTATTATTACCCAGCAACCATTGCTCGGTTCTTAATCAAATTTATATGGAAACTAGCTGACCCGGCAGACGTTGTTTTGCTATAAAAAAAATTGGTGTGTTAAGGGTGACTACCCGTAACACCCTAATTTCAGGAGTATGAAAAATAGATATTGGCCGATTCTCAGACCTACTCAATATGCTCACAAAATTTCATGAGCATCGGTCAAGCTGTTTCGGAGGAGTACGGTAACTAACATTGTGACACAGGAATTTTATTTAAAGGACCTGAGTCACTATCTATTTTCCAAAAAAAGAGTCTTTAAAATCCAGTCGCTGTTGGCGGAGTAATCACGTTACTTACATACAAAAAACATACATCGACCCTCCATTTTCAAAAACAACTTTCATCACCCCAAACATATTACAAATTCCATGTTAGAAATTCATGGCATATCTAAGGAGCTCCATATACTTCCATTTAAGTTACTCAAGTTCCGGGAAGCAGCTGTCGTTAAGGTCCCAGTGGGGGAAACTTCAAACATAATACGAAAGAGGGACAAAAGCCCTGGAATTACTAAGAGGTTACATTTAAAAAATTGACAAAACAAAACCGCAAAAATTACACGCGTCCAAAAACTAAAAAGAAATCCTCGGCTATCTCAGGAGTTTCTTTATGTGAGAGGTCATCGAACAGGACACACGGCTCTTCTGATGGTAAGATATAACCGTAACCTAGAGACACCATAGATGTTACAGGTGCGTCGCTGTCCTATGTCAGGGATGTTAAGCCTATTGTGCAAGTCTACCAGCGGTCCCTCCGGGTCCGAACATGACAGACATTATGACGGCAGGAATAATTAAGGCGAAGGATTCCTACCCGGGTACGTTGCTGAAGAACACTTTACCATCAGTGTTTGCGAAGTGCAAGCTTTAAGAGTTTTTTTTTAACCCCAAAGTAAGCAAATTATATGCTTGTGTTATGAGTGTTAGTCAACGATTCTAATACTTAAAAAGATGTCAGAATAAATTTAATAAAAAGAATAAATTTAATAAAGAAATAAATGATGATGAAATGATGAAATAAACACCCGGAAATGCAGACATTTAAATGTTCATCACACCAATGCCTGCCCCCGTCGGAAATCGAACCCGAGCCTCGCCTCGAGTTGTTTTGTTTGAGTTTATTATTAATTATGAGATATAGTTTCATTAACATTCAAAGCTCTTAATATGATTTTTCAGCGCTAAACTCGCTAGCATCTTGTCAATTATTTGTATGAAAATTTTGAACTGTGTCTGTGTCTACTGACAACTTAGAAAACTAAATTTCAGACCAAAAGCGATATAGATTTCGATACGTATATTATCGACCATAATCTATAGCGACTCATTGTAGAGGCTAATTATTAGTTTGCAAAAAAAAATGACCACCGAACATACCTATTTTATGATTTGATATGCTTGCTTAACTGAACAGGGTACAACAATATATAGAATAGAATACAATAACGCTTTATTGTGCACCAAAATACTTAAAAAATACATTAAAAGAAACTTCAAAACTAAGTTATACACAAAGGCGGCTTTATCGCCAAAACAGCGATCTCTTCCAGGCAACCCTATGTTATGGAGACATAATAAAAATAACTTTTGCACGATGGTGCTCTTAATTAAATTAATCAATTGGAGTATAATTATTTTAAAATAAAGAGAAAAAAAGGAATAAACAGATTTACTTATATTATATTTAAAATATGTTGCTTTAACTTATGTTTACGTTACATTAAATAAATATTAGTTTAAAAAACTAACGAATTCGCTTTCATATGTAGCTGAAAAACTAAATTGAATATAAAATAAAGTATCTTCACACCCATATTCCCGAAGAGGTCGGCAGATCCGGCTGTATGTGGCAACTATTCTAAGGAAAATATTTTGAAAACGAATTTTAGTATCTTTTTAGTTGTCGAACTTCACGTAAGGTAATAGAAAAAAACAAGCACGTAAGTAATATCCATTAAAACGCCCAGTTTAGCAATATTTAAAGCGCCCAAAGTTTATTCACAAAGTTCCTCTTTGCTGAAGAGCATTAAACATTCAGAGCGCATTACATGTTGGAAACTTTACGATGATTACATTGGACGAAGTCTCATCTAAACTACTATCTTCATATGTATTTATTTTTAAATAGACTGTTGTGTTGGAAAAAAACCCTTTTTATGAAAATGAATGTCGCCTCTGTCACGGTAATATTAATAAATAATATTATAACAAAAGTGATTTTTCAATTTCAAGCCTTGGCAGCCTCTGTTGCCAATCGGGCACATATGTGTCCGATTGGCAACAGAGGCTTGCCAACCTATTTCAATGTGGGTCTTTGTGTCTTCGGCTAGTCAAGGCCGTGCCTAATTTTACAAAATTATACGGGCGTCAAGATACTATCTATTACTACGACTATGTTATAGTTATGTTATGATCGCCTCTGTGGTCTAGCGGTCCGGGTGTTGGACTTGACTGCATGAGGTCTCGGGTTCGAATCCCGGGTCGGCCAACAAAAAAAAATTGGATTTATCCAATTTTCTAGTAAAAAAAATGTTGGCCGGGATTGGAAATGTGCCCGGTTGGCGATAGGCTTGCCACCTATCACATTGTGGAACTTAGTGTCTTCGGCTAGTCGTGGGTGCCATGGTTGTGCCTTTGCCTACCCCTTCGGGGATATGGGCGTGAAGATACTTTTTTTTATGTTGTAGTAGGCGACTGTCCCAATGCTAAGAGACAACCGAAGTGGTGGTTATTTCTTACCATCAACAGGACACCGCGTGCTTGAATCGCTGGTTTTTGCCATACAAAAACTCGGGTAAGTTTACCTACTACTAGCAATTAGTTTTAACCCTTACCACACGTACCAGTTGAAATGACAACAAATTCTTCAATTCCTAAGTCATAACCACTGGAAGGTTTTTAACCTTGTTAGATAAAATGATCCGAAATGTACTGTTAACGATTAGTAATTTTTGGCCCGGCTCCAACACACGGTTAGCGAACATTTTTCCAATTCCCTCAAGCCATAAGTTCGGCCATTCCTCGGGTTTCTGCACAAGTTGTGAACGAATGTTAAAAGTAATTTACTGGCTTTTATTTAAAGGCTCTGGGCAGTATATCAAAGTAACATCGTCCTGAAACGCTTGTGTAAGTTTGAACCTACGCTTTAGCACTGTTGACTAAATAACATGGCAGTTGAATTGAAAACTTTCAGGGCTGGTTTCACCGATCATGTTGAAAACCGAATTAAGTAAAACAGTGTTTAGTGTAAACGAGTACAATTATCGGTTGTGACTTTGACTAAATAACATGGCAGCCTCGAATTGAAAACTTTCAGGACTGGTTTCACCGATCCTGTTGAAAACCGAGTTAAGAAAAACTGTGTTTAAAGTAAACGAGTAGGTACAATTATCGGTTGTGATCCGGTTTATAAATGACAGCAAGTAGGTACTTCTAAAATTGACAAAATTCTTATCTCCATCCCATGTGAATCTACATAACACATAAATTTAAATGTGGCTTTTCTCTTTAATAATTCACTAGTATTGTGTTCAAGAGTATCTAAAATGATATACTCGATTCTAATTTCCAATATCGCAATCGAGGCTACAGACCCGGACGACCAGCGATCCCACACAGAGATTCCGTCTCAACTCAAGATAAGATCATGCATCACAGGCAGTTAAATATAACAACAACAGCAGGCAAATATATTTCATGATCATCTTAAGGTTAGAAAAAGAACACAAAGAAGCGCAAAAATCGTAGTGTTGGTTCGTTCAATTTATGCTAGAAAAGTTAGTCAGTCGCCTCTATGGTCTAGCGGTTCAGGTGTTGGACTTAACTGCACGAGGTCCCGGGTTCGAATCCCGGGTCGGGCAACAAAAAGAAAATTTGCTTTTTATAAATTTTCTAATAAAGAAATGTTGCTCAGGATTGGACATGTGCCCGGTTGGCGATGGGCTTGCCAATTACCACATTATGGGACTTAGTGTCTTCGGCTAGTCATCGTCGAATATTTTACTTTTAAAAGTTAGAGGAAGAGATTTCGCAAAATATGCCCTACACCCTGACAACAGACAAATCTTGAATCTAGTGATAATCTTCTTACAAAGCAACTATCCACCAAATGGGTGTTTAAAGAGCTACCCATAAACATTGCCTGCGCTCAGAGCGTTAATAAAAAGATAATAGCGGTCCCGTTTTCCCCCGCAGTGGAACACAGGCGGTAATTCTACTAAAGTAACTAGTGTGCGATCCTCAAGCTTTCGGGGAGCTGAAAGACGAGCTCCTAAGGAGAAGAGTTCATAGCATTCCTTCTTAGCATTCCTTCATAGACGTCGCGAAAATAGCTAAAACCATCGAACTTTTTCTCCGTATAGTTAAGATTTAGACCGGCGTGTTTTTTCTTATTCTACTAACAAAATAATTATAGGTGGATATTTAACACGGCCGATCGGTCCGTCAAAGAATAGGCGTACGCCTATTTCCGATTTACCATAAAGTGCGTTTATTTTATGTTTCGGAAGTTGGTTTACCCGAATGCGTAATGCATAGAGATAGGAGGTACTTCTAGAAACAATTTTTTATACTATTATTATTTTTGAATTTAGATCTGTATCTATATCTAAAAAAAACAGTTTGAAATGGACCTATCGCCATTTCAATCATATGAATCTGTCAGGTGTATTAGAAGACATATTTTTTTAAGTAAATAAATATTTCCGGACAAGTTACACAAATTGAATCTAACCCCAAAGTAAGCAAATTATATGCTTGTATTATGGGTGTTAGTCAACAATACTAATAAATAGAAATACTTTAATAGATACCAGAATAAATTTAATATGCATCCAGATCGGATATGCAGACACCTAAGTGTTCGTCACACAAATGTCTGTCCCCGTCGGGAATCGAACCCGAGCCTCGCGGTTGGTCAGTGTAGTTAGGCGTGTACGCTAGCCACTCGACCAACGAAAAAAGAACCTTACTTGTAGCTGGGTACAAAAGCGCATTTAAGTGTCTAAAGTCAAATACTAGGTTAAGACAATGACTCAGTACCTTGAGAAATATTTGGCCTTTGTTTCGTAACTAAGAGAATTCTTCGAAACCGTACCGATAGGAATTGGACTATTTGCGAAGTAATCGTAATTTGATATAAAATTATTATTATCAATACAACAATACTTTTGTTATATCACGTTATTGTTTTACAGTCATGTATGTGTTAATAGTATAAAAGTATTTTTTAAATATTACGTCATTACACACTTTTGTGTGCTTTTAGCACATGATAACAATTATTTTGTTATTTTTAAATGTTGCAAAGGCGCTTTTTGCAATATTGCAAAAAGTTTAAACGTAATTTTAATGTAAATAAATAAACCATTCGTTTTTAATTAATTGATTAATAGAATAAAAAAAAAATTTCCCGCCACTTTTGAATTTTGAATCAAATGAATGGCGAGTAGGTGCGAAATAACTTTTTTTATATTTGTTAAGCTATCAGATGCATTTTTAAGAAGGTATACATATACTGGCATTTTTCAACTGTACTTTTCATAATGTGTATTTGATTTTACGCGTCGTAGTCTAGATTGAAAATAAAGTATTTTTGAATACTTTATTTGTATGTAAAAGTATAATAACCAAAAATAAAGTAGAATACCTTATTATAAAGTATGGTTGGCAACCCTAACTGTCACTGATAGCAATGAAAAATCAGTTCAATTAAAAAACAGTATATTGTTGTTCATGTAATAGTTGTAATTTTATGTGTGCTAAAGCTTATTTTGACAATTTAAATAATGACTTTCCATTTTCAAGTTTAGATAATGGCAAAATCAGTTACCATGTACTAAGTAGCGACTGGAACCCAATACTATTTAACATGTTTAAATAGAAATACATTTATACAAAGGTAGGCAGAGGCACAAGCAGGGCACCCACGACTAGCCGAACAATGCGATGCCACGTGAATAAGGCCGCGGGTAACAGCTAGTACAATAAATAATTATATCAAACTAATATGTCTAAGGAAATAACAACAAATAATTGTAAAATATTGAACATAAAAATAATGAGCAAATTTAATTTAAATTATTACGTGAGTTTTTCAAGTAATATTCTTTCAAACGCTTTTTGGAGCTCGGCGAGGTCGGACTGCAGCAGACCTCAAGAGGAAGTAATATATGATTGGACATACAAAAAACAAGAGTTTGAGATGGTGGATGATGGTTTCAGGGACCTTAATATTATTTTTAAAGACGTAACTATAGAAATCATACAAAAAATCATAGTCGTAAACAATAGATATACCTACAAGGCTTGAACTGAGTAGTCTTAACAGTTTGGGAATAAAGTGACTGACATACGGACAGACGGACAAGACGAATCTATCAGTCCGGTTTTTCCCATCCGTCCACGGAACCATCACAAAAAAGACGTCCACGTGAACAGAGCGCGGATCTAAATAGGAAACAAATTATAGGAGTAATCCGAACCAATTGCGAAATGTTTATGTAACGTCAGGAAACGGCCGTGCAGCTGATTTAGCTGCTCACAACCGGAGACCGGAGTACGCAATTATTTCGATTCACCCTCTTCCGTATCAACACGGATTACATTACATTGTATAGAGTACTAGCGGCCCGCCCCGGCTTCGCACGGTTATGAAGTATACATATAAACCTTCCTCTTCAATCACTTTATCTATTAAAAAAGCCGCATCAAAGTCCGTTGCTTAGTTTTAAAGATTTAAGCATACAAAGGGACATAGTGAAAGAGGCAGTGACTTTGTTTTATACTATGTAGTGATGTTGCCAAAAGGCACGATTGGTACAATTGGTGTTACTAGAATTGTTTAGTTCAGTTTTTTTCACAGAAAAAAAAGTATCTTCATGCTTATATCCCCGAAGAAGATGCACATGTACAACCAGAGCACCCACGACTAGCCGAAGACACTAAATCCCACTATGTGATAGGTAGCAAGCCTATCGCTAACCGGGCATATACCCCATCCCGAGAAACATTTTCTTATTTATTAGAAAATTGGGAAACCCAATGTCTTTTTTAGCCCAACCCGGGAATCGAACCCACGACCTCATAAAGTCAAGTCCAACACTCGGACCGCTAGACCACAGAGGCGACTATATATATGTATGTGTATATAGTACGCAGTATGTAACCCACCAGATGTAGTTGGAATACGGGTATGATGGGAATGGCCTAAATGTATTGTGGAAACATTTGAGTTGCTCTGTTCACAAATCACAACCACATAACGCAATTCTGAACATTTGTATTCGTTTGAGCGAACATTGATCAGCTTACTGTAAAATATCTATACATATAAAAATAAAACTTTCGCTTCCGTGGTGTAGCGGTTCAGTTGCTGGACTTGACTGCATGACGAATCCCGGGTCGGGCAACAAAAAGAAAATACAGTTTTACCAATTTTCTTATAAAGAAAAGGTTGCTCGAGATTTGATGTGTACCCGGTTGGCGATAGGCTTGCCATCTATCAC
>NJDD01001194.1:9820-26301 GCA_002245505.1 Calephelis nemesis | reverse complement strand
ATCTATACATATAAAAATAAAACTTTCGCCTCCGTGGTCTAGCGGTTCAGTTGCTGGACTTGACTGCATGACGAATCCCGGGTCGGGCAACAAAAAGAAAATAGAGTTTTACCAATTTTCTTATGAAGAAAACGTTGCTCGGGATTTGATGTGTACCCGGTTGGCGATAGGCTTGCCATCTATCACATTGTGAGACTTAGTGCCTCGGCTAATCGTGGGTGCCCTGGTTGTGCCTCTGCCTACCTCTGCAGGGACGTGGGCGTGAAGATACTTTTTGTTACTTTTTTACCTACTATAGAACTGCTTGAATATTACAATACAGTGCAGTAGAATGCGACTGTTTTGCGGAAATATTAGCAGACCAGTACACAAGAGGAGTACGCAATTATTCCGTCTCGGCCTCTTCCGTTTAACTGGTCATAATAAACCGACTGTGTACAACAAAGTAGACCCCATTCCAGTTTCGAATGGCTTCACAATCTTATTATATTTCTGCTCGACTAACGCCTTGTTCCTATAATCAAGATACGAGTCGTTTTGTTAACGGATGATAGTTGTTTGTACCAATAGTAAAATATTTAACTACGGTTACTCGTTTTTGGTAATTAAATCTAAATTTTATTTTAAATATGAGTAACGCTTCGTTACTTTTGGGCGAACTACAAACAGTTAAACTTTGGATTACGTTTTGTTATTATAGGAACCGGGCATAAAATGTAATGCAGAAAATTTCAAAATCCTTCTACATAGTTTACTCTAAAAATATTTTAGTATTTTGACATAGTATTTATTCACGCTACTCGTAAGTCGTAAAGCGGGTGTACTGTGTACCGTAGTCAGCGAAAAAGCACATGGTAGAGGACGATCGCGGCCTACAGATGTCATTGATGTTATAGGCTGCCTCGGTGGTCGAAGGGCAAGCGTGTACGCCTAGTTCCACTTCGCTTCGGTTCGCTTTCTGACGGGTGCAAGCAAGAACATTTAAATGTCTGCATTTCTGAATCTGGGCATTTATTAAATTTATTCTCGTAATCGTTAACCATACAATACACGTGTTTTTTCCTATTTTTTGCTTAATATCAAAAATGGTAAGAGGTAGACGCTTTAAATTTTCACAGAAAATTTACTTTTATATTACCTGTCAAAATAAATAACAATAAAGTAAATATTAAAGAAGGGGCACACAACAAACGTAATTTTTAATGGATAGATGATAGTACGAAACCTTTCGTGCGCGAGACCGACTCGCACTTGGCCGGTTTATTTTAATAGATAGAGTAATTAAAGAAAAAGGTTTACATGGTTAATTATTTAAAAGTTTATCAGGCATGAACAACTTTTATAAGTTCTAATTAACAAGCGCGCAAAGAAATTTCCAATAACTAGTAATTTCTACTTACGAGGTGGATAATTTAAACTATGCTTAAGAAAGTCTATAGACAATAAAATTATTCTAACTTCATCTACTTCATTAACTTCTCACATCATGTAAGTTCTTTTGATAATTCAATTAGACATGAATAACTTTTATAACTACTAATTAACAAGCGCGCAAAGATATACAAAAAAATGACAATTTTGTGCAAATTAAATCTTAGTAGAAGTATCTTCACATTTTTTTGTTCCCGATCTGGAAATCGAACCTGGGACCTCATGAAGTCAAGCCCATCACCTGGACCTCTAGTCCACAGAGGCGACAAATTAAATCCTGAATGCTTATTAACTTCTACTAACGGGATAAACTATTCAGCTATGGGGGTTGGTTATCTGCAAATTTTTGTTGCATTCGAAATTAATCACTAATGCCCGATTCTTATATTCAAGAAACAAGTCGTATTGCTTACGAATGGTAGTTTTTAGAACAAATAGTTAAAAAAAATAACTACGGTCGTGCGTTATCGACAGTTAACTCCAAACGTTTTGTGTAATTATAAGCAACGCTTCGTCATTTAACCAAACTACCAATGTACAACCACTGGTTTAACGGATTACGGTTCGTTAATTATAGGAACCGAATATAGGAATTATAGGAAATAAATTTCCAATACTTATTAATTTCTACTTACGAGGTGGATGAACCATCCATATTGTGGAGGTTATCAGTAATCAAATTATTGTTTTATTTGAAAATTCAGAGCACATTTAGGGACGACCAACAGGAACTTTCCTTACGCTCTGATCAATTACAAAGTGCACCAGAAAGTTCCCAATACTAATTTCAACTTATGGAGTCTATCAATTATCTATCAATCTCTGGAGGTTAATAGATAATTATATAAGATGTTGCTGAGTTTATAGTTTGAGAGACGACTAACACAAACTTCAATTTTATTAAGTCTAGATTTAATGTTTTTATCCACTCAACCCTTATGTTTCTAAACAACCTGATCAATAATGACGTCCCCAAGAAAGTTTAGAAAACACCTAGTAAGGGAGTCCAATTGGAAATTTGTGCAGTTACACAAGTGCGCTAGATTTTGATTTGGAATAAACGGTAATAAAAATTATTTATTTACGGAATAAGTGTGTTAAGTAGTTGTAATAATAACGTTCAAGTGTACCTTAATTAATTAATCATATTTTATTAACATTTGTGCAAAAAAAATATTTAGGTATACAATAAGTACAATACTAAGTATAAAGTACTAATCTTCAACAGCTAATCTATTTATATAAAAGAAAGTCGTGTGTGAAAATCGTCGTCGTGAACGGCTAAAACGATTTGGCCGAAATTTTACGGGGAGGTAGCTTAAAACCAGGCGAAGGATATAGGGTAGATTTTACCCCAACCTAGGAAAAAAACATTTAATTTTTTTCCTTATAAACTGAACGGGTGGAACGTAGTTCGCCGGAACACAATATTAAACACAAACTTCATAATGGGGGATACATTATACTATGTTTGAACATCTCCATTATGCATCACATATCTATAGAGAGGCGCGCGTGCATGGTGGTTAGAAAATATTCTCCAACAAGCCAGTTTGATCGACACGCAAATTACCAAACGTGCAAACTATGGTAAAGGATTAAAGCCTTTACCGTGAGTTGGTATAGATCAGGGTTTCTCAAAATTTTAGGTTCACGTACCCCTGTAAAAGATTCCATGTTACAGCGAACCTCTACAAAAAAATGAAAGCAACTAATGTCCCTCTCAAAAAAAAAACAATGAAGTTGATTATTCACAAAAAATATGTTTTTATTTCATCAAAAGGTAACAATTAAGTGCGAAAAGAAATATTTTTTACTACCATTAATATGATGGGTGTGCTGCTTTTCTGTCAATTTTAGGAGTGATTTTGGATAATTTTAACTTTAATTCTGACTTGATCCCAAGTCAATTTCTGTATTTATTATTATATATACCCCACGTTGCGAAACGCTGGTATAGATTACGTTCGGTAAGTCACGTGTCGAAATTTATGACACTATTGGTCTAAAAATGTGTTTCTCTTGCTTACCAACAGAGACGCTGTTCAAAGTTTTCATACAAATAATTTACAGAGACGGTAGCGAGTATAGTAAACTCGACAAGCCGTAAACTCATGGTAAGGGCTCTGATTGTTCCAAAGAAAGTTACCAAATCTCGTTTTGCTCTGAAAGCCTTTATTAAAACGTCATCCACACACTACCCTTTCTCTGCGTTGACTGGTTCCTTTTCAAGAGAGCTTCAAGCAAATTTTCTTGGTTTTCGTATTTCTAACAAAGAAAAATAGTTAATTAGATTTCCAAGACTCTTTCAATGTGTCTGACATAAAAGGAATCTCTCTCTTTTTAAGGTTATCTGGATGCTGGCAGTTTTTTTATTTTGATCCTTAATCCATAAGTTTATTCACATAAACATATGTAAATAAATTTAGACATTACTTCTTACATCTGCTATACTGCCTCTATCGTCTAGCGGTCCGGTGTTGGACTAGACTTCATGAGGTCCTGGGTTCAACCCCGGGTTGTTGTTCAATTTTTTAAATAAATTACAATGTTATAATATTGCCTGAAATTGGATATGTGAATGGTTGGCGATAGACTTGCCACCAATCGCATTGTGGGACTAAAAGTCGTCGTCTAGTCGTGGTTAAAAGAGGAAGGGACCAACTTAAAATGTAAGTAATGTTTGATCAAAAAACGTGGGTACGGAAAATATTTGCCTGAAGCCAAAAAGCAATGTTTTAATGCAGCGCTGGCGATGCTGCGGAAGTATATTACTGAAAACAAAATATAAGGATGGACCGGGTCCGCAGAGCAGAATAGACTTCTACGCCAGGCTGCTCATAAGAAGCAAGCACTGGTTAAATAGAGCTCATCACGAATAAGACCAATGATTGTGGAGTGCTTTGCAGCAATTGGCCCGGGTAGGGATCCACCGCATCACCTATTCCTGTTTCCAAAATGACTGTCATGTTCAAGTTTGGAGGGGAGAGTAGCCGGTAGATTTGCACAATAGGTCTACCCCGGCATCAGGATGACGACACACCTGTAACATCTACAAGATCTGTAGCCCAAGGTTGTCTCTTACCTTCAGAAAAGCCTTGCTGACCTTTCAAATAAAAAAACAAGGTCTTTTCTATCTATATGTAGGTACAGGTTCAATTTCGAGGGTGTAGCAGCGTTAATGACGTCACCATTTTCTTTCCGCGCACAAACCGTGTACATGAACCTTGAACCTTTAGATTACAATACGAAATCGAAAGTATTTTTCGCTGACAATACATGTATTACGAAGGCTCAGTTCCTATAATTGTTGTTAGCTATAAAATGTGGTGAATCACAAGTGACTCATGTGCTTGGTGATCGTTTTCAGTCGCATCCAATGCCCTCGGGATTAACAAACTAAGAGTTTTTACGAATGCTTTCTGAGTCATCTTACTAATCTTAATATAAAATAACAAAAAACAGAAAGGAAGTATGGTGTATCCAATTTTCTAATTAAAAAAAACGTTACTCGGGATTGGATATGTGCTTGGTTGGCGACAGGCTTGCCACCTATCACGTTGTAGAACTTAGTACTTTCATCTTCAGTACCCTGGAGCACAACCAGCTTCCTTTTTCGGAGATATGGGTCTGAAGATACTTTAAATATCAGACTCCTTTAATTTTGACGATTGGCTTGCGCGTAGATAAGTGTCTATCACGCCGTGTTGCCGAAGAGGTAGACAGAGTTATAATCAGGACATCCCCGATAAGACGAACCTATTTAGTCTCGAGGCGGAAAACCGGCCAACCGGTCCTTATCCAACTCAGACAACGTTGTTTTACTAGAAAACAGAAAAAGTACATTGTGAGTAGTCCGAGCCAGGAATCGAATACGAGGCCTCACGTAGTCAACGCAAACACCGGACTGCTAGATCTAGAGACATGCTACTAGAGATGCATTACACGATAAAAAATAAAAATAAAAAATCAACAAACCTCCAACAAAACGTACAAGTAATGTAACTAAGAACCATCTTAATCAAGTCGGCTTTCAAACAAAAATCCGCAATGCAATCGGTCTATCCGTCTAATAGTTATGATGCCACAAACAGACACACACACTGATACAACTTTCAACACACTGTGTCGGGGGTTAAAAAGAATCAAGACTTAACTTCTTAAGGTTAATTTACTTTTGTTGTTTGAAGGGTTAAGAGGGTATCAAACTTAAAATATTGCTGTGTTGGTCCTGGCTCCTTTGCAGAATAGTTTGGTACCACCGACTTACCTATTCCTGCCGCCATAACGTCATGACGTGTTCCAGTTCGGGGGGTAAGGTAGCCGGTAAACTTACTTTTGCTCGACCCCTAAAATCGCGGCTTCAGGTTGGCAACACACCATTACCACCTTTGGTGTCTCTAGGCGGCTTTAATTTCTTACCATCAGGAAATCCGTCTGCTTGTTTGCCTTCCAATATCATAAAGAAAAACGCCGAACTGAGATGCGGTGGCAGTTTGTTATACCGTGACATTTTTGAATACAAATCCAGATTTTTCAGAGCAAAATTAAACTCTGAATTACCGTAAAGCGGAGCGGGGTGCAGTGCGATATCCGCCTAAGGCTCCAGTAAATTGGATCCTTGGATTATATTTAGTGCAGTCAGTCGGTCTAGGTAGTCTGCTACCATTGCTCCGGATCAATACCAATAATCTTATCTATTCCTCCTGCCAAAATGTCTGTGATCATCAATATTGTCATCCGGTAGCTTAACCAATTTGTGAAGCTTCTACCTTAATATAACTAATATAATATATAATTAGTTCTTTCATTTAATCGATAAAACATTATATTTGGTAAAGGCGACAACAGCAATGCTAAATTTAGAGGTAACACACATTTATGGAAAATAATGGGTTAGAAAACGTATATAAAAAATAAGTACTCGATAGTCTCTGCCTACCCCGTAAGGGACTTGGCGTAACGATATTGTGTGTATGTGTGAGAGAGTACAGTTTTCAATCGCCTCTGCGGCATTGGACTTGACTTCACGAGGTCCCGGTTTTACCAAGCGCCGAAGATGGAAAATATCAAATATACGAAATATGTATATACGAAATAATCAATCATTAATCGTATATCAAATACTACCAGCCCACCCCGGCTTCGCACGGTTATGAAATATACACAATAAACCTTCCTCTTCAATCACTTCATCTATTAAAAAAACGCAATAAAATCCGTTGCGTAGTTTTAAAGATTTAAGCATAGAAAGGGACATAGGGTTAGAGCAAGCGACTTTGTTTTATACTATGTATGTAGTGGTGATACTAAAATATTTGATATTTATATTACATAAATATTCAAATTTTTAAATGAAGAAACACTTGTACTGTTTAACGTTTTACTTATAATTTATTATTTTATAAATAGCCTAAAGGTTTTGATTAAAACAGCATCATCAGGGCTAAAACTCAAACTATCCCGGTTTCGATCCGCAGGTCGAGCAACAAAAGAAAATGCGTATTTCGTAATTTCTATTAAAAAAAACGTTGTTAAAGATTGGCTATGTGCCCGGTTGGCTGTATATAGCTTTGTCAACTATTACAGTGTCAGACTTCGTCCTTCTTCTTGAGGAATATAAGCGTGAAAGATATTTTTCTAAAGTTTTTACAACCTTCTCTTCAATTCCCCGTAGAAGTCGATATAAAACACAAACTATTCGAAATGTATAATTTCTGCGTTCAACCACATTATCAGTTCTAGTAAACAGACTGCAATAATTATATTCCATATCGGGAATGCCGTTACCACATTAACTATGTATGTAAGTAAATCACTCTATTTTTAAGATATATGCAATCAAACGAGAATAATGGCTGCCACGCTAACGTAAACAAAAAGTTATGTCCGAGTGATTGTAATTAATGGGGCGTAACACCCAACCTTCAATTATAAATTAACTAGTATCTTCACACCCATATCCTCCAAGCGGTAGGCAGAGGCACAACCAACCCACGACTAGCTGAAGACACTAAGACCCACAATGTGATAGCTGGCAAACCTATCGCCAACCGGGTACATATCCTAAGCGAATTTTTTTTTATTATAACATTGGAAAAACCAAATTTTCTTTGTGTCGTCCGACTCGGGAATCGAACCCGTGACCACATGCAGCCAAGTCCAACACCTGAACCGCTAGACTACAGAGGCGATTTTTTTTTCGTGTGTAGGAATTTCTGCTAAAATTAATAAAACATGTCTTCAGATTTCCACAAACAGTCAAGTCCAACATCTGGACCGCTAGACCACAGAACAAAGCACGCTTATTTATATATAGAATTTTACTGTTACAGTTGGTAGTACTTTTTGACCCCCGACAGAAAATCAGTTTGATAGTATGTAGTAGTAGTAGTAGTGTGTGTGTCTTTATAATTTTTAAAAGGATGATCGGATTCCAAGCAGATTTTTTGTTTTAATGTTGACGCGATCGAGATAGTTCTTACATTACATGAAGATTTTGTTGGGGGTGAAAGATTTTTTTTAAATTTTAGTCCCGGGTTCGATCTTGGTCTGAGCGCCAAGAAATAGAACACGTGTATTTTCAATTATCTAATAAGAAAAACGTTACCCGGGATTGGATGTGCCCAGTAGGCGATAGGCTGTGTGTGCTATTACCCCTATTACATTGTAAGACTTAGTGTTCGGCTAGTCGTGGGTGCCCGCCCTAGTAGTGCCTCTGTCTACCTCCTTGGGGATATGGGCTTAATTTACGCACTATGTATCACTCAAAAATCACTAGTCGAATGCTAATAAAAAAAATATTTGGGACCATTTCGGAATTTAAAAAAAATATTTTTCAAGTCACGACATCGTACCTACTTAAGGAAATAAATGGAGACGGTTTTCGCAGTTTTACTGCGCTCCGTTATTAGTGATGACCCATTTACACTACGCTCGATTTTTACGATTTGCCTCCAGTAGAACTGTAAATGGTTTATGTGATTAGAAAACCATAAGACCTGGGACCAACACTGGACCGGGGAACGAGAAAAATAATTCACTAATCATCATACCACGGTAATATAATATACAGGATTATATCATCATACAAACGAGCAAAACACTCTCCGTTTGTTTCGTTGTTTCCTATCTCGGGTTCGATATGCATTCGGTATTCAATCCCGCGCAACATTGTTTTATTAGAAAATTGGAAAAACTGAATTTTCTTTTTGTTAACCGACCCGGGTTTCGAACCCGGGACCTCATGCAGTCAAGTGCAACACCTGAACCGCAAGACCACAGAGGCGATTAAATATATATATGGTGGGTTATATACAGCTCGTCTCGGCTATGCGTACATAGTTCTTTAAAACTGTGAAACGGATTTTGATATTTTTCTTCATAGACAGAATGATTCAAGAGATAGGTTTATATGTATAATAACATAGAAGTTCGTCTACCCTAGTGAAACTGGGATGGCTGTACACATAGGTAACAAAAAGAGTTCAATAATTCCAAGAGTAGTAGTCTAAGAGCCGGTGGGAGATCGACCTTCACCGATCTGATAACCAGATGAAACATATTTTTTATCGAATATAATTTATAAACAAATACGCCTATAGTTACTTGACTATCTGAAAGTGCTCATGGATATTTTTAATTAAATTATTTAAGCTTTGAGTATGATTTTTTGCAGGCAAGTCTATATGACTGATTATGTAACAAAAAAAATCTAAAACTTGATATAACTTTCGATAAGTTAGCAGAACGATGGAGTCACCTATATTGACTTACCTGTTCACATCTGTTTGCCAGGTAGCTATACACAAAAATGAGTAGGCAAGCCTAATGAGGCATATTCTGTGTGTTAAAAACTAACAGTGAAATAAAATTAATTTGGTTATCAAAAGAATGAAAGTGAAGTAAAACATCGATTAAAGTTAATTTAATTAAAAATAGCCATGAGCACTTTCAGATAGGCAAGTAATTATAGGTGTATTTGTTTATAAATTATATTCGATAAAAATATGTCTCATCTGGTGATCAGGTCGGTGAAGGTCGATCTCCCACGGTCTCCTCTACTATAGGTAGGTAAGGTAGAGAATGAATTAGCCATCATTCGCGGTTGAACCGCAGTGACGAATGGATCCAACTGTGTTTTATTTTATTTTGTAACTAATAGGTAAACTTACGAGATGTGGATGTCATTTTGGTTTAATAAGATTAAATATTTACTAACTATGACAATGAACAATTATAGACTGGTGCTATTTTTGAGCTTTGCTCGAGCGGTAAGAATTGATTTTATGAAATTTAGTTCAA
Organism: Calephelis nemesis; assembly: GCA_002245505.1. Classification (NCBI taxonomy): domain Eukaryota; kingdom Metazoa; phylum Arthropoda; class Insecta; order Lepidoptera; family Riodinidae; genus Calephelis; species Calephelis nemesis. Next base: position 16,566 of record NJDD01001194.1, on the reverse strand, counting down.
AACTATCTAAATCTATTCATTTTATCATTTTATTCGTTAAAAAAATCAATATTAATGATCACAAAATTAGAAAGAAATTCAAATTCAAATGACAGATGTAGCTACATTGAATGCGCGTAGCCCTATCGCGTGTTGACGCACCGCACGGCTGTAGGTATTTCATTCAAAAACTGAGCAGAGTTAAACTTCTGTACATTAAATTACCGTGACTATACCTAGCATAACTAGCAGCAGAACGAATATTATAAAATCGGCGGGTATATACGAGCCCGCTGCATTTGCCCATTAAATTAACGCAATTAGCGGTCCACTTGTCAGATTTAGCAAATTAATTAGAACATCGTTGGGTTGGTCAGAATTCGCACATGGATGTTAAGAATTTACTTTGACTTGTTCTAAACTGAAATTGATTGATATTTCAGCTATTTATGTTTTAGCCACCGACGGTGTGTGTCTGTGTGTAGCACTGTAACTTATGAATGGGTGGACCAATTGAGATGTCTTTTTACTGTTTGAAAGCTGACATGATCAAGATTGATATTAGCTAAAATTAAGTATATATAAAGGTTTCGTGGGGAGTCCATTGTTTTTTTTATTTGAGGGTTATTCATACTAAAATAAATATTAATAACCTACAGTTTGTTATTTACTTACTTCAAAAAGAGGAGGTTCTCAATCTTACTGTGTTTTTATTTAGCTTTTTTGTTTGTTACGCCATTAGGTACTTCACCAACTAATTATTCTGAATGGAATTTGAGGAGAGTGGACCAATTGAGATGTGATTTTTTGTTTGAAAGCCGACGTGTTCAAGATGGATTTTAGCTAATATTAAGTATATATGTATAAAGGTTTCGTTGGGGGTCCTTTGATTTTTTTTTTACTTTAGGGTTGTTCACATTAAAAAGTATTCATAATTTATATATTAATGTCGACAGCAACACTTTGTTATTTACCGACTCAAAAAGACGAAGTTCTCAATATTACTTTTTTGCTTAGCGTTTTTATTTAGCTTTGCCATTTAGTTTGGCCATTATTTCACCAATTATTATGAAAGGAGTTTGAGGATTATTTTTGGTAGGTGTTTCGTTTCTTTGTTTAAGAGATGGTGGTACGGCAATAGGTTCAACGATTTGGCAGTGATACCTAGGTACCTATATATGCCTTAATTATTTACTCTATGTCTCTGTGGTCTAGCGGTTTAGTTGTTGGACTGCATGAGGTCCCGGGTTCGAATCCCGGGTCAAACAAAAAGAAAATTGGGTTTTTCCAATTCCAAAAAAATCTTGCTCGGGATAGGATATGCGCCCGGTTGGAGGTAGGATTGCCACCTATCACATTGTGGGATTAAGTATCTTTGGCTAGTCGTTGGTGCCCTGGTTGTGCTTCTGCCTACCTCTTCGGGGATATGGGTGTGAAGATACTTTATTTCATTTTTAATTATTTACTCAGACGACATTAATACCGAAAATTAAGTTGATTTTTTGCAGCCTTACCAAGTTTAAATCCACATTTTAACGCTGTTAGTCGTCCACTTGCGAGATTTGAGTGATGAATTAGATCATAATTTAGATTGAACTTCGCACATGTGAAGTGTCAGAGGCTAATTTTAGATTCCCTCCTAATTAGGAATTCTAGTTTAAAGCGGGGTTAGGTAGCTTCTTCATATTAAATTGTAAGAGTTATCCCAAACTTAACAATGTCAGAAAAAAAATATTAAAAATATCTAGGATACTGTAACTAGTGCTAGTGACCAACTTCAAAAAGGAGAAGGTTTTCAATTCGTCTAAGTTGTTTTTAATTTTTTTTTTTGTATACTTGTTTGCGATTACCCGGCAAAATAGCCAACCGACTTTGACGTTTTTTTTATAAAGTCCATGATGCCGAGGTTGTCCCATATCAATTTCATCAGGTTCCGACTAGTATTCTTTGAGTTTTACTAAAAATACATTTTTACATTAGTATACATTTTTTGTTACCACAAATTTGTCAACGAAAAAATTGTATCATAATTCAAAAACTTAGTACGATGTTAAAAATTAACGTGAACTATTTCGACGCTATTTGCGATTTTTCGAAAAAATAATTATCAAATCGCAAAGTGGTACTTCTTTTTTTTACTACGCTTAATTAACGTCAGTTTTCATAGCACGGTAAATGACCTAACTTAATTTTCATGTTAGAAGAGATAAAGGTAATATCCGTGTCGTATTTTATGAAAATTGGTCCAAATATGAATGTAGATTATTTGATTCTTTAATAATAATGCCTAAAGCATCATTCAGACGGTTGTAATCACGCCCTTATCACACCTTCTACAAAGGTGACCTTGTTGAAATTTTGAAACAAATCAAAATTTGGATTAAATCTACGTTCCACACGGATACAAATCAATGTTTTAATCCGCGTAGAATTCGTATTTAAAAAGCTTTGGAGTAGTCGTTTTTTTCATTCATTGAGATAGCTTATTATTAACCCAGACATCTAACTAGGTGTTATAGTTTTGAAGGGACTGACCCGGATTGGTACCACCGCCTTATCTATTCCTGCCGCCATAACGTCATGACGTGTTCCTGTTTGGAGGGTAAGGTAGCCGGTAAACTTACTTTTACTCGAGGTCTAACATCCTGGCCTATGGTTGGCAACGCACCAGTACCACCTTTGGTGTCTCAAGGCGCCGTAAATTTCTTACTATTAGGAAATCCGTCTGCTTGTTTGCCTTCCAATATCATAAAAAAAGGAACGAATATACTTCCACCTTTAGATGCGGTGTAAGGGGAAGTGTACACTAGTATAAATAAAATCCGTATCTATCCCTTCCCCAGGTTTCAAATGACTACTGTATTGTCCATTGACTGTATTTTGGAAATGAACTGTCAAATGCAAAAATACTTTTCAAATCAGATATCTAGTTCTAGAGATTTCCGCTTTTGCAGAAATATTGCTAGCTGTATTTCAAAGTTGTACTACCAGTATTTATATTATTACTAGCCGACCCCGCGAACTTCGTATCGCTTAACATTAAGAGCTACCTAACAGTTTCTATGGACTAAAGCATTGTTTTTAACAATTTTCTCTGCTATTTTTCCGGTAATTTTCTTGGTTTAGGCGCATTTGGGCTAATTCTCATTATGGAAACCGAGTCGCTAATAGACTACTTCTTATTTTGGCTAATTCTCATTTGGGCTACTTCTCATTAGGGCTACTTCTTATTACGGCTACTTCTCTTTAGGGCTACTTCTCAAAATTTGGAAATGTTTATTGAAATAAGTAAGTACTGTCTTTATGTTTATAAACATGTTTATTCATTCATAAGAGATGAATGATATAATTTTAAGAATCAATCAACATTAATTGAACCAAAGTAATGCGTAAGTATACACAAGTTATACGTATTACTTCTTGTAGTTACTTTAGTGCGGTTGGATTCTGTTATTTATAAAATACACAAATCAGTAGTAAAAGGATTGGTAAACATTCGTATGAGTCACTTATTTTAGTAATTAAATTTCACCAAAATCAACACAAATTCACACAATAATCAACAAACGATATTAATCAAGTAAATTTATTTTAATTATTAATTTTTAACATTCACTATTAATTACATTCCTTTATATTTTAGCTGGTAATAATGAGTAATTTTCTTTAAAAATGTTATACTCGTTAAGGCGGTGATACCAATCCGTGCGAGTTGTTGCGAAACTCTATCATTTAGTCAGATGTCACGGTGTTAGTGACTGTAAGCCTAAGCTCGCCTATTACGAGCTGCCTGGCAGGAGGGCAGGTAACTAACACCAATAAAAAAATAAATGAAAATTGCTATAAACGTTGCGACGCGATGCGACGACCACGCGAAATGGGAATACATTTTTATAACACTAGCGGCCCGGTACGTGCTTTGCTACGTATATATGACCGCATTCAGACATAACACAACAAAACAAAATAACTGAAAAAAGTTTCAATATAACAGCACAATCCCCATCTGAAAAAAGTTTCAATTTGACAGAAAAATAGCCATTAACAAAATGATCCGCCATTTATTGAACACATTTTTACAAAATAAGATAGAAGATGAAGAACCGCTCGACCGATTACATGCAAACTCCACATAAACCATCTACTAAATAGTCCGAACAAAGCCTAAACGTTTGGATTGGATAGGTGAGCTCGTTCTTGAGTTATAAAATTACAACGAAAAGTGGCAGTGATTCTTATAGACATAGATATATACATATAGGTACTTAAATTGTAAACACATAAAATATGTAAATAGATTTATTTGAAATGAACATTAACAGGAAAATTGTTCCCGCACTTGTCATTGTGATTCATGTGATGTTTATTTGAATAATTAAGCGCAGTAAAATAAAAAAAATTGAGATTTTCATTTGTTCATTCGCGTTCGCGTTTTAATAATTATTTTTTCAAAAGTTTTTTCCCCCGTGTTGGTCCGGGATCCTTTGCATAATAGACCATCTGCATTTCTTGCCAGGAAGCTCTTAAAAGGCGAGCATAGGCTTATCATCTCTAACACCGTGACATCTGACTATGTGGTAAAGTTTCGCAGCGACCCGGATTGGTACCACCACCTTACCTATTCCTGCCGCCATAACGTCATGACGTGTTCCGGTTCGGAGGATAAGGTAGCCGGTAAACTTACTTTTGCTCGAGACCTAATATCCTGACCTCAGGTTGGCAACGCACCATTACCATCTTTGGTGTCTCTAGGCGGCGTGAATTTCTTAGCATCAGGAAATCCGCCTGCTTGTTTGCCTGCCTATAACATAAAAAAAAGTTAGTTAAAGATTACGTGGTGGTCCACATAAATTTTATCAACATTTGACTAGTAGTTTTCAGTTATACTTAATAAAGCAAGATTTAGACAAAAATGTATACCTACATTATAAATTATAATAATTGTAATTCAAAAACCACATCAGTCATCAAACCTCCGACGGTACGGACGATAAGATGGTCAAGACAAAATGAATATGGAACATCAGAAACATTATAAGTTTTTCTAAAACAGATCCATCAAAATCGCTTTGTTATTCGCCAAGTATACTCCTAACAAACATACAAAAATAACATACAGTCGAATTAAGAACCTTCTTATTTTTGGTGTCGGTTAAAAACTTCGCTCATACACACCTTCGCTCTTTAAGATATAGTGCATTTAAATGGACATAAAAACATTAACTGCAACAAAATTCCAACGTTACAATCTAACATCTAACATGGTGGACGAATGCAATATAAGCGAGTGCAACGTACTGTACGCACCACTAACTTTGTTCCACATCAGGATACTGTAAAAACTCCATCGTTGGCTTATCGGAAATCTGAAGGCATGTTTTATTAATTTTAGTAGAAATTCCTTCACAAGAAAAGAAAATTCAGATTTTCCTCGATATACATTATACTTACACTAGCTTTAACGGCGTTCCAACTATACAAAATCTACATGTGTTATTGTTTTTTTTTTATAATATTGGAAGGCATGCTAGATTTCCTGATGGTAAGAAATTCACGCCGCCTAGAGACACCAAAGGTGGTAATGGTGCGTTGCCAACCCATGGCCACGATGTTAGCCTAGAGCAAAAGTAAGTTTACCAGCTACCTTACCCTCCGAACCGGAAAACGTCAAAGGCAAGAACTGACGTTATAGCGGCATGAATAGGTGAGGCGGTGGAAGTTGCTGCGAAACTCTACCACCTACTAGCATGTCACGGTGTTAGTGACGGTAAGTCTATGCTCGCCTTTTACGAGCCGCCTGGCAGGAAGGCAGATGGACTATTCTACAAAGGAGCTCGGTCCAGCACAGAGAAAAATGTGTTAGTATGATGCAAAAAATATTATTTCGGTTTCATTTAAATGCGTTAAGTAGTTTTTAAGTGAAAGAGTGACAAACATACATTCATCCTCACAAACTTTTGCATTTAGGATAGGATAGCATAATTTATACTCTAAAATTATTCCTATTTGTTTTCACAAAACCATATTTGGATAATTAAAATTATTCGATTAGGTAAGTAATCTTAATTGATAATTCTAGTGCTTCTAATTATTCGATTGGGTAAGTAATCTGAATTCATAATTCTTATTTTTTTTCTTAAAAATGTGGTCTCTGTGGTCTAGCGGTCCAGGTGTTGAATTTAACAACATGAGGTCCTGGGTTCGATTCCTGGGTCGGGCAACAATTTTTCCAATTTTCTAATAAAAAACGAATGTTGCTCGGGATTGGATATGCATCCGGTTGGCGATAGGTTTGCCACCTATCACATTGTGGGACTTAGTGTTTTCGGCTAGTCGTGGGAGCCCTGGGTGCTCTTCGGGGATATGAGCGTGAAGATACTTTTTTCCTTGACATGGATTTCTTAAAACATTTTGTGACGGACTTGATTTAAAATCGATACAACATATTAGGATTAAAATTCCTTTCGTGAGGGGCATCTAAGGATAGATCTTCAAAATTACGCTAGGTATATAATATTCTATTTGATTGTATTTATCTGTAACTTTTTCAAGAAGAGAACAATAAACCCATAATTGGTAACCAAAGACTAGCCAGACACTAAGCCCCACAACGCGATTGATGGAAAACCTATCGCCAAACGAGCACATTCAATCCTGGGCAACGATAATTTTATTAGAAAATTTATAAAATACATTTTTGTGTTGGTTAACCCGCGGATTGAACCTGAGACCTCGTGAAATAAAGTTTAACAACTGGACTGTTAAAT
>NJDD01001193.1:53925-85867 GCA_002245505.1 Calephelis nemesis | reverse complement strand
TCTGCCTACCCCGTAAGGGACTTGGCGTGAAGATATGTATGTATGTATGTATGCACTTTATTTAATACTGAATAATTTATTTAATAAATATTAAATGAAGTGGATAGTGGATAAGTACAAGCAGTTACTTCAAAAAAGTGTGTATACAATGGAATTCCATTGAGTGCTGATGATAAGAAGTATAAATTCCAAAACTCTACTATTGCTTAACTACAATTTGTGTACTTACCTACTGTAAATAACGTGATCGAAACTAAGTACTAGGTGGTATGTATGTGTATGGATGTATAACACCATCTTAGCTATCCCTGCGGTTATAACGCCAGGGCTTGTTATTGTTTGGAAGTTAAGGTACCTAACCGGTAAACATACATAAGACATCCTAACCTTAGCTTGGAAATGTACCATTACGTTTTTGTTGTTTAAAGTCGCTATGTATTTCTTGTTATCAGGAAATCCATCCCCTTTTTTGCGTTCTGACAAAATTTAAAAATATTATTTATTTTTACTTTATGTGATAGTACAACGACTCCTTCTAATAGTAAGAGACAACCGTGGTCTATAGACACCATAGATGTTACAGGTGAGTCGCTGTCCTATAGCTGGGATTATTATGCAAGTCTACCGGCTACGCTATCCTTTGAACCTGAACATTACCGCGTCAAGATGGTGGATCTCTATCCTGGCAAGTTGCTGTTCAGCACCCTACCACCAGTGGTCAAGCTGATCACAACCTGTATGTATATTAACCTGTGCTCGCCTCTTAGGAGCTGCCTGACAGGAGGCAGATGGTTCATTCTACTCAGTGAATCCGGACCAACACAGTGTGAACTAAGCTATGTACGGCAACATTAAACAATATCATCTAATTATAATTTAAATTTGTCATAAGTCGTAACGAAATCTGGCTGAGAACTCACGTCGATTAATATTTCCACGATATTAATCGACGTGACCACTAGGGTCGCACGTTGGTCGAAATTCGATCATAATAAATTTTAATATCTTGTTGATAAGAACGCCATCTTCATTTCTCAAGACCAACTACTTTGTTTTCAAACTGTATGGTGCGCCATCTGTGATCTTTTATCGTTATCATAAATATATTTGTTTGTGTGTGTCAAATGAATGGTAGTGTGGATAATGTTTTATTTATTGATTTAATGTACTTTATAAGCATTATTATTGAAAAATATTAGCGTTCTGTACTTTTCCTACACATAAACTATAAGGGCCACTTGCACATTCCCGGGTTACATTTGACATAGAGTTAAACTGTCAAATATAAGGTGATTTAACTCGAGTTAGACGTTAACTCAGTGTTAAATGCTTAAACCAGGAACGTGCAAGTGGCCCTAAGTGTGCCAAATTTTATGCTCCTGCGTCAGCGAAATTTTCGTCAAAAGGGGCCCAAAGTTTTGGCATCGCGTATTAATATATAGATTAAGGTTAGAGCCTAGCCATTCTTTACAATATAAATACAAATTTTAAATGCTATAATTGGAATACACGTATGCAAGCATTTTAAATATTCAATGCAGTACTTCAACAGCTATAAATAACTTAGTGGGTAGGTCAGTTAAATGTCATGTTTAATTTTTATAAGTAATCTGAGCTAAGCGCTGTGTAATAATATAACATAAAAGCTCATTGTTTTGACTGGCATTGCGGACGTTATAATATTATGTTACATACATTATATAAATAATAATTATTCTGGTTTTACTTTAACTCGACTTCAGATAAGAAACATGTGAGTTATGTTTTTCGAGTAATTGATTTTTATTTTCGTTGTTTTAATAATTATCGTCATAAAGTGTTGGACCGCTCTACAATACTAGTGACTTTTTTGTGTGTCGAAAAAAAAAACTACGTTATAATTTAGGTATAAAGATTTGAAATAGTAACTTTAGAAAGAATCAGTTAATTTAAAAATTAACTTTTAATTTACAAAACTTCATGTGATTGTTACTTACTATCTTTTTGTTGGTAATCTATATATATATAAAAGTGGTGTTAGTTACACTATTTATAACTCAAGAACGGCTGAACCGATTAGACTGCAAATTGGTGGATTGGTGGGGAGGACATAGGATCAGGAGAAGGACATAGGATACTTTTTATTCTGTTCAATTGTGAGGAAACTGGGAAAAACAACATTTTAATTTTTCCCATACAAACTGAATGGGCGGAACGAAGTTCGCGGGAACAGCTAGTTAAAATTAAATCTATCCTGTGTTTAAATTTGCATTAAATTTCAGATGGTCATAAAATGTGGTCTCTATCGATTCAGTACCTAGCTCCCGCTTTAATTCTGAATGTAATAGGTTATTTAAATACGTGATTTTATATATAAAAGGTACACTAGCTTACTCGGCAAACATTGAAATATGAATTGACCTGGAATATTATTTAAGTTTCATACCATACCATACCAAATATACCGACATTAAAAAAAAATCAGTTTCAAAGGAGCGACAGGCGATAGCACTAGCACCGCGATATGACATTTTTATGTATTGCTTAGAACAGTACATATTTTAAAGAACATTTCGACTAATTAATAATAAAGCTGAAAGTCCTTGTAATACTGGACTATGTTTGATTGATTCCGAAATACTGTCATAAAACTTGCACGGCGACATGCCCTAAAGCGAGTATATAATTTGCATTGCCAATTTATGTGTTATCTAAAATTAATGGAAATCTATTGAATTAGTACTACCAGTTTTAGTTAGCTACAATCTAGATACGAAATTAAGTATTTTATGTATATTTTGTATAAATATTTAAGAGCTGGTAAACACTAACTGTCTTTAAAAAAAAACACATTATTAAAATAGGAGTAACTTTAAGTTCATATTATAGTATGTACCACAGTGTAATAAAGTAGAGGTAGAGCTTTGGAGTAATTTATTTATCTTCGGTCCAGTTCACGGTCCAACTTCGAGAAAGAGGTGAATCCACGAATCCAACTCGGTTGAGCAGGGTTCGGGAAATAGCGTAGCGTCTTTTCGTCCGAAATAACTCAGTGTCTCAAGACAAAAGTCTTTAACCAGTGTGTGTTACCAGTGATGACCTACGGCACCGAGACGTGGTCTTTTACTGTGGGCCTGATAAACAAGCTCAAGGTTGCACAGCGAGCTATGGAGCGGGCTATGCTCGGGGTTTCCCTGCGAGATCGATTCAGAAATGAGGAGATCTGCAAGCGAACGAAAGTCACCGACATAGCCAGCCGGGTTAGCAAGCTGAAGTGGAAGTAGGCGAGGCACATAGCGCGGAGAATTGATGGCCGTTGGGGCAGAAAAGTTCTCGAGTGAAGACCACGTACCGGCAAGCGAAGCATAGGACGGCCACCCACGAGATGGACAGACGACCTTATGAGGGTCGCGGGGTCTCGCTAGATGCAGGCCGCTTCCATCCGGTCGAAGTGGAAGTCAACGGGGGAGGCCTATGTTCAGCAGTGGACGTCCTATGGCTGAAATAATGATGATGATGATGATTTATCTTCACGCCAAACCCATTATGAGGTTGGCTGAGAGTATCGAGTGCCAAATGTCATGATCTTAGCAGACCTAACCAGCTTCCTCCATATTCCTTACTCTGTTCATACAGTTAAGTAGGTTTCAGATTAGAGTTTCGGATAAAACTCTATCAAGTTGATCGTGGAAATTAACCTAGGCGTCCACATTCGATTCGATCGACAATATCCGTTTTGGATTTCTTTCATCATTCTTGCCACATCACCAAACCAACGGACCATTACCTTTCTTATTTTAACACCAACAATTCAATCCCACTCTCTCTTGGATCTCATTGTTACGGATGCGGTCAGCTGGCGCACAAGCGCAGATTATTCGTAGGGCTCTTATTTCGTCCGTATTTGTCATACTTTCATGCTTTTTTTTTAAATACTGAACTCTTGCTCCCATAAAGTAAAGTTGGGATAAGCAAAGTGACTCAAAACCTCGTTTTAAAATACAAAACCTAACGCCCCATTAACACTATTCCCTGCACACACTCTTTTTTCTACATCCTCGTACTTTAGTCTATGTTTGAGTATAGATTTAGTTAATTTTAGTCTTTTAGTCCTATTTCCTGGTCTTTTCCTGATTTCTTACTCGTCTTTGTATTTCTGACAAACATTTTTGCTCGTAACCTAGCTACAGGTGAATTGGCAAGCTTTTCAGTTGTGCCTACGATTGAGTATTCTAAAGTTGAAAGCTTTTACTTTGACAAGAAGGTTTATATTTAATTTTTAGCAAGTTTCGTAGTTTCTTTGTAGTGTCTCTCTGAGGATACCTACTTTTTAAGATATTTTTTCTGTTAAGATACTGAAGATTTTTTACCACGTTTCTTGAAATTTCCATTTGATTTGAACGACATCGATTACCGTTTGATATATAAACCATGTAAATTGTTCTATAGGGTACTTTTTATGTTTGTTGAACATTTTTTGCGATATACTACTGCGACTTTTTTATACTTTTTCGATTTTGCTAGTAAATTAACATTTCGTTTCAAATTAAACAAATTTTGTTCAAAAAATGGTAGAGTTCAAAAACATAGAGCTACCAAGGGACTGGAACTTAAAATGAAAGTGAAAAGCAGTGAATTGTTAGAAACAAACAAAAGAAAATATTGTCGTAAAATATTTGTAGCTGGTTTAATTATCTAATGCTTTCTAAATTTAAATTTTGAGGCTTATCATTTCATAGTATTGTGCCTAAAATTGAATAAAACGCTCTTCGTTTCGTCCTTGCATTTGTATTGTTCTAAAATAACGTATACGAAAGTGATAAACATACTGCCATAGTCATAAAAGTCAACGATGTGCGCCTAGCTTTAGCGTGTTCGCATAGTATATGTATGAGTATGTCAACAGCAATCAATCGATCACATGTGCGGCGCGTGCGTCTGCCGCTTCGTCGGGCGTTTACGTTTATATTAGGGCTGCCACCTAACCTATTTTTCCACACGTCTTACTTTTTATTTATTACATGACATATTATATCAATACATAGTTTTACTTTCGGAGTAGACCAATTTCTATTACTGTTTATTCTTAAAATACTACTAAGATAAGTTATTGTTTGTTATTCAAAATAAACTTTATTGACTGCTGCTAGACCTGTAAAAATATAAAACACTCTTTTTATATGAAATAGAGTATCGCAATTTATATTTTCAACTGATTTGCTTCATTGAATTGAAGCTACATTTCCAGCTTTGATGTTAAATGGTATGGTCAATATATGGGCAGAATTTCGAAACATCTTTAGCCAAATAATTGTTTCTCGTCTTGTGTTTAATGCCAGTGCCTTTTGGCCTTTATTAGTTTCAAAACAGCTTAGGAGACGATACACTTACTTCTATATATTATAATATGTTTGACAATCCAGTCGCTAGTTGAAGCAGGTGAGGTATATTTCTTACTATAAATAATGACAGTAAGTCTGGGTAAAAAGTAAATTTAAAAATTCTTCTCAGCTGAAGTTCTCCGCAGCTGGTATTTCATATATTTTTAGATTCTACCAAAATGATTACATCGCCTTACAATATTGCCACTACGACGTAAGTGAATTTGTCGTAAGTACAGCGACGATGATCTACATTTCAACCGACAAAAAAACAGGGAAGACGATATTCATATCGTAACATATGATCTTTTAAGTAAAATAGAGATATGATGGACTTATTTTAAACAAGCTCCTAAAGGAACATATGTATTTGATAACCCTAATCCGTGCAATGCCTGCTAGACTCAGTGCTCGTGTACTTAAATGATTACCGACATCTTGACTCGATCTGCAGCCTTGCTACCAACTGCTTTAGCCGACTTGATGTTGCAACATTCATAACTGCTCGTAAATTACACGCTGTAGGTATATTTTGTCTAAAATTATCATAGCGTACCTATTCAATTATTCATTTTCTATGAAAGTACTTTGAAATATAACATATCGTTGTTTATGTATGTAAATGATTTTTTACAACTGTTTATTATATAAATACCAGAACAGAAATCTTTGTGTACCCCTTTTTTTGAGTCTTATAGGTAATAATGATGAACAATTTTGACGTTTAGGGTTTTTGAACGCGTGTTTAATTGTAAACATCTAAGAACAAAATGAGCCTTGACCTTTAATAAAATCCGAAAAACCCCGTGTTGGTCCGAGCTTCTTTGCAGAATAGACCATCTGCCTTCCTGCCAGACAGCCCGTAAAAGGCGAGCATAGGCTTTTTATCACTAACACCTTGACATCTAACTAGGTGGTAGAGTTTCGCAGCGACTCATCCGGATTGGCACCACCGCCATACCTATTCCTGCCGCCATAACGTCATTACGTGTTTCGGTTCGAAGGATAAGGTAGCCGGCAAATTTACTTTTGCTCGAGGCCTAACATCCCGATCTCATGTTGGTAACGCACCTACCACCTTTGGTGTCTTTAGGTGGCGTGAATTTCTTACCATCCGGAAATCCGTCTGCTTGTTTGCCTTCCAATATCATAAAAAAAATAAAAAGATAAAAAAATTGTGTGTGTACTTATGTACACGCGTTAGAAGTCATACTTCTTCGGCGTAATAAGATAAAAATCATTTTAAAAATTTTATCTTTTGCTTTATTTTACATTTGTAAACAAAATGACACTAACCATAAAAATAAAGAAATATTGTGAATACAGTTGTCAGTTCTCACGCAAACATACGTAGATGTCCTTACTTTTACTTTGTTGGTACCTTTTTTTGTAAAACTAAAATGTTATCAATAGCTAACTTCATCATGTCGGTTTTTCGTGACGGTGTGCGCGCGCATCCTAAAAATTTACCCTAATAATTTTTTCCTAACGCGCTAAAAGAAGTATAACTTTAAAAAACACAGTTTCACACTTGTGAATAAGAAAGTGAATTTAAATTTTTTTAATCGTTCAAAGCAACAATTTTTTTTTAAGTAATATAATCGATTTCAAAAATTGCAATTTGTAGCACACAAAGTCTTACCGTCACACAAAGCGATCTCACATGACCTTTTCATATTTGCGGAAGTCTATATACCTACCTATTAGTGTATAATGTAAAAACTACGAGCAATAGGTTCAAACAACGAGGCGTACAATATAACATAAAGGAAAACAAAAGAAACGGACAATAACCTATCGTAAGGTAAATCAACAGTTTGTGAGGTCAGAAGCGTCACCCTCTCTCCCAATTGCCGTTTTATGAGAGCGGGCAGTGTCGTTTGTTGTCATGCGAAACTAATACTACTCCAGACATTAAGCAGTTGGATATATATTTTTTATAACATTGGCCAACAAGCAGACGGATTTCCTGATGGTAAGAAATTTCCGCCGCCTAGAGACACCAAAGGTGGTAATGGTGCGTTGCCAACCTGAGGCCGGGGTGTTTGGCCTCGAGCAAAAGTAATTTAACCGGTTACCTTACCCCCCGAAACGGAACACGTCATGAAGTTATGGCGGTAGGAATAGGTAAGGCGATGGTACCAATACGGGTGAGTCGCTACAAAACTCTACCACCTAGTAGGATGTCACGGTAGTATACCTATGTGTAAATATATAGTTATACGTGTAAGTTTACGGTAGACAAGGTTAAATTTAATTAAAAATTTAAAATGTTTGGTAATAAATAATTAAACTAGTTACAAATATAAATAATTGGTATATGTAATTAAATAATATTTTTAAAAATATAAGAATATTTGCACACCAAAATATGGTAGAATTATATGTTGATATACTTAAATATTTTTAACATCTTATTTACACACATATTCCGCAAATAAATATTTTTCTTTCTTATTATTATTATGTTAGAAAGACTAATAAAGATTGATCTAAAAGTTAAATATAATCTATTATAAAATATATAAATATAGAGATAAGTGAGTTTTTGATCCTTCTATATTAGTGTCTTTTTAATATAATTAGAGAAAGTGGATCAAATATAATCCATTCTAAGATCATAAATATGGAGGTAATTTTTTATCACTCTGTGTTAGTGTTTTTAACATAAAAGACAGTGGATAACCAACGTCTAGTCGTGAATTGTAAACTGACAGTTGACACCGAGTATCGGATTAAGCAAGCACCGGGCATGGAGACATCCATATCATGTTAATCTAAAACAAATCATTTGTAATTATATCCTAATTTATTGTACCAAAAAAAATAGCCTCTGTGGTCTAGCGGTTCGAGTGTTGGACTGCATGAGGTCCCGGGTTCGAATCCCGGGTCGGGCAACAAAAAGAAAATTAGGTTTTTTCAATTTTCTAATAAAAAAAATGTTGCTCGGGATTGGAAATGTGCCCGGTTGGCGATAGGCTTGCCACCTATCACATTGTGGGACTCAGTGTCCTCGGCTAGTCGTAGGTGCCCTGGTTGTGCTTCTGCCTACCTCTTCGGGGATATGGGCGTGAAGATACTTAAAAAAATAGCCGTGGACAAGAATGGGACTCGAACTTTATTTTTGCTGACGACGATGTCAACTTAGCCCATATTATGAACGAAGTGCATATTAATTGCAAATTAATAAATTTGATAAGATTAGAATCTTTTAAAGAATGGACCCAAAAGGGTCAATTGTTATGGCACTTTTTTTCTAGTTACCTAAAAGTTTGTGGAAAAATTATCGCGAGCACGACAAACAAACTAAAATTAAAAATATTGAATTTAGTGTAGATGGTTGGTTTCTTTTGTAGTCGGGGTTGTCAATGAGCACCATGAACATATTTACATATCTATAATATAAAAATAAATTGCTAAATGTGTTGGTAAGCGCATAATTTCTGAGCGACTGAGCCGATTTGGATAATTATTTGTTGTGTTAGTCTTTATCAGAGGAAGGTTCTTATGAAGAGAAAAACCGGGAAAATTGCAAAAAAATAGAAAAAAACAATACTTTAATTTTCTCATACAAACTGAACGGGTGGAACTAAGTTCGCCGGGACAGCAAGTTGTATATAATCCGGGACTGACAACGTCCTAGTTCTTGTGTAATGTGTTGCTAATCTCACAGTTTTTACAACTTCAACGGATTTTGTGGGCGAGGTGTGGTCAGCCTGAGACATCATTATTTAAATGGGTTGGAGTGTTCCCTAAAAACCTCCCGGGAAGAAGGAGGAATCTCGACTTGTTACTGGGTTTTAATTACTGGGTAGGTCGATTAGAGGAGTAAAGGCGATAGTCGTTTGGCGCACGGCTAAACAGATTTCTTCGTCTTTGAAACCGTCGGAAAGGCTGCTAAGAGATCTAGACCAATACCATGAAAAGTGTAGGAGCTATACATGACAACCATATTTTTGAAGTTATACTTTTTTTGGCGCGTTAGGAAAAAATGATGATTGTAAATTTTTACGATGCGCGCGCACACCGTCACGAAAAACCGACATGATGAAGTTTGCTATAGATAACATTTTAGTTTTTCAAAAAAAGGTACCAACAAAGTAAAAGTAATTTCTATGGTTAGTGTCATTTTGTCTACAAATGTAAAATAAGGCAAAAGATTTTTTTTTTAAAAAGACTTTTATCTTATTACGCCGAAGAAGTATAACTTCTAACGCGTGTACATAAGTATACACACAATTTTTTTAGTAAGTATTTCAGTTTGTCGGCGAAACTTGACAATTATAAGTTTTGACAATATGGCGGCGGCTTATTGTAAGACTTTACCGACTAATTTTGATTAATAGACCAGGGTCGATAATTTTTAAAACCAAATAAAATAGTAGTAGGATGAAACCCATTAGAAAAGGAGGAGAATATGATCAAAATGAAAGGAAAAATAAATTATGGTCGGTCGATAAATGTAATAAGCATTGAATAAATCAACTTTTTAATTGAAACAAATTGCAGCAATCACATTTTTGAAATGAAATTATTTATGATAATTAAAAAAATGCGAATTCGAGTTTTTTTAGATTTTTTGCATTTTCTGTGAAGATTTACTATAATAACATATATTTTTTTTTTTCACCACCGAAAAGTAGAGATTTCAACGAACAGAAAACATACCAACTTTTTGAAAAAAGCTGATATTTTGACGGGTGACTTTTCGATTGAAAATTAGGGTGTTTTTTCGATATTAATTCAAAATTAGGTGAAAAAATAAATATTTTTAATCAAATAAATTACAGGGTATTTGGAACATAAAAAGGTAAGTTTTCACCAAATTTCGTTAAAAAAAGAAATTTTTGTAAAAGATAAAAATAAAAAACCAAAAACTTGGCTTTTTGAATTTTTCACATAAATTTTGAGGTTATGTGAAAAAAGTGTCAAAACAAAAGTTTTAGATCTTTTTATTACCTACAACTTTTCCATGTGACTTTTTTCGATAGGACTTTTAGTTTTGCCGGAAATCAAGATAAACCATTTTTTACCCTTAACCCCCCCCCCTCCCACTTCCCGAACTCGGATCGACCGTAATTTATTTTTCCTTTCATTTTGATCATATTCTCCTCCTTTTCTAATGGGTTTCATCCTACTACTATTTTATTTCACTTTTTATTATTTTTAAAGGCTTCTACTCTAGTCTATAACTGCACTAGTCCAACAAACTCCATCACATCTGCAAGACAAAAATCGTTGTTGTTTCGTCATAATCTGTCTAACAACAGCTAAGTAAAGCAGATGAAGCCATGGATACAGTGATATTGGAACACCACGATGCGGGTGTTTCGGAATCAAATAACAGATTATGATAATTAGCCACCGGATCCTGCTTCACCCAGGTTGCTGAGAACTCGTAATTAATCCTCTATTTTTACACGATTTTAACTTGTGTCGTTATCAAGAAAGTAACCCGCTTCTAAAACTACTTTCTTTCTTCTCTAGGTACATGTTCTTTTGATTTTCGAAAGATATCCAGAGCTCATTGACATATTAGTTTTAGGATTAAATTTTAATAAGTTATTAGTAAATTTAATTTATGTAAATGTATTTTGTATTAATAAAATAAAGGGTTAAGTATCAACAATGAATAATAGTAATTAAAATGAAATATATCTAAAAATTAAGGCCATACGATACACAACTTTGGTGTCCAGCGACTCTATTATAGAATAGTTACTACCTGAGTTGAAAATCGTATTAAATAGACAATAGCCATAAACATTATACTGATATGATTTTTTACATATATTTTTGGTTTATTAGTCCGTCTATAACTGCTTATGTGCACTTTAACTAACTGTCAAAATTTTTAATATATCTAAGATAAGAGATATTATATCTATCTATTTTAGATCAGTTGCCACGGAACCGCTGTTATTTTTCAAAAATTAACAAAAATATCTCAGCTACAAAACTCTAGAAGGCCTATTTTTATTTGTATATGCGTCATCAACATTTGTATTAGTCATTCGGATTGCAAATATTAGTGAATAAAAATGAGTTTTTGAGTTCTGAGTTTTACAGTATAACGTTGTAATACAAGAACAAAAAAATATCAGCAATTTATTCGAGGCAAGCCTTCGGTTTGTAGCGCTCGTGTTGTATTCAGCGTTGACCGATTTGAACTTGGTGTTTTTTATGATTGTTTTGAATGCAGCGGCCGTGAGTTAATAGGTACGTCTCGCCAATACGGTTACGGATTTGTCTGGCTCCGACAGACAAGGTCGCAGGTAAACGAATGTCCGATCGATGGACGCTTCTGACCCCACTTTTAAACTTGACCACTCAAGAGTCATGTGTGGTTCATTTCAAAAGAATTATCAATCATATCTGTAGAACTTACGGTTTATGCCTATTCTTGCAGATCACTTTTTTGCAATATTTAAAAAAAGTTAAAAATAAACGAGTTTTGCAACGCTTGTTGTAATTTTGTGGTGTCTAATGTTAAGATTTTTTAGAAAAAAGCACAGAAGCAGAAAAAATTCCTGAACGTAAGAAATATACCTACTTACGACATGAAAAATGTTAACAATTCGACAGAATTTTGTGGAACTTGTGGTTTAAACCTATTCTTGGCAGATCACTTTTTTGCATTATTAAAAAAAAAACTAAAAAATAAAGCGAGTTTTACAACTGTTGTAGTGCTTTTGTGATGTCTAATGTTAAGATTTTTTATAAGAACGCACATAAGCAAAAGAAATTTCTAAAAGTAAGAAATATACGACATGAAAAATGTCAACAATTCGACAGACATGCTGCGATGACTGAAGTTAGTTGAATATAGGTATTTGGGTATTTGTTATATATGTAAATCTATTATCTATTTTTAAGTAAGATTTTACAATTTTTGTGATATAGGTAGGTAGAAAATTTTGTTCGTTTATTACAAGTAGAAATAAACGAAATCAATGTAATGAGTTTCGCAGTATAGCAAATGATTAGAAAAGTACAGGCTTATTCTTTTGAAATAACACAGCTTCAGTGAAATGGTATGGTTTTTCAAAAAGTATACAATTTTCCTTCTTTTTTAAATATATCGGCGTGATAGATGGCGCTATGCAATTTATTAATTACAATATATTGATTTATGACAGCGACGATTTCTAATTACTTTCCAGTTTGTATTAGTCTTGGTTTATATGGTTGTGGTTTATATTCCGGTTAATTGTTGAAAATGTTTTCATTGTAATAATGTTTTTACATAATTTATTATGTAAAAACTGGATAGTTTTTAGTGAGGTTTTTGGCTGCAGGCCGTGGCAAATATTGTAGGCTAATGATACCACAGATTAATGCCCAAATCCTATTTAAATTTATATACCTAGCTTTGACCACCATTTTAGTCAAAAAGTTAACGCACATCTCTGACGCCTTTAGTGTCTTCGGCTAGTCGTGGGTACCCTGGTTGTGCTCTGCCTTTCCCTTTTTGGGGATATGGGCGTGAAGATACTCTGACGCCTTTGATCACCTGCCGGTTTCTAGATCATATCCTTATAGTAACATGCATTTGTGTGATATATATAATTATATGACCACATCGTTGTTTCTAGGTGCTCATTGAATTAATTTCTCTATCAACACAATATTATGTTTTACTATTGTCAAATAACATACACAACGGAAACGTAATTTTTTTTGAGGTAAAATAAATTTAGATATACAAAGTGTATGATAGTATTATAAATGCGAAAACTGGTAGGAAGTTTGTTTGTTACTCCATCGCGCAAAAACTGCTGAAGCGATTTTCATGAAATTTGGAACACATAATATATAGGGTAACTTGGATTAACATAGGATAGTTTTTATCCCGAAAAAATAGTCATGTGGGCAATGCCACAAGCAATAGCTAGTTTAAAAAATAAAAACAAGAAAAATATAATTGATTTGATTTATCTAATATAAGATTCTTGTAAACACTGGTTTTCTCTGATGAACAGACAAACTTCCAGAGAAATCATGAAAGATGAGAAAATAACTATTTTGTCACATTGTCAATTCTCACTTATTGGTGAAGCTTTATGAACTGTTATGGTTTACCATCAGTGATTTTTTTTAACTCTCCGTCTGTTTCTTCAAGATTATGTAAAGATACCGTAAATTTAAGGCTTAACATGTTAGCCTGTAGTTAAGAGGCCATATACGCTAAAATACGTCAGCAGTTTACTGTTTTTTTTCATACAAAGCAATCATGTATCTTGCTGACAAAAATACACAAGATTAACATGAATATGCTTTACTAGATTAGTGTTTCCAAAACACGATTCATTTCACTTTGCTCGATAGAAAAAAAATCAAAAAGTTAACCTTTTTTTGAAAGCTTTTGCTTTCTGTCTACTTCAATTGTGAAAATATCGACACCAGATTTAACATAAACATAGATAAGTACTATACCTAAAAGATAAGTGTTTCTGTTTTTATACTTTTTTCAAATTACTTTTATAGTGTCAAAAATAGTGATTTGTCGCTTAAGACGTTTACTTTTGAGCGCCATTGTTCATATTAATCATGGAACGGGGGAGCGCGGTGATTGGCTCTTCTGGCTGACTGAGTATGGGGCCTTCAGAACGCACGAGCAATATAGTTGTACTTCTTTGTTGCTGGCTGTCATCTATTATTTATGTATAACTAGGTATTTGATGATTCGTAAGCCTACGATTTTTGTATGTAATTAATTGGTTTCCAAATTTTGTTTTAAAATGTTTAAACGCTTTATTACAATAAGGTAAATATCGCCTCTGTGGTTTGTGGTATGACGTTGATTAAATGAATGAATTGAAAAAAATGAAGTCGCGAGTACGATTCCTGGGTTGAGCAAATCTAAATCTGTTTTCTTATAAAAACAACGTTAGTCGTTACCCGTGTTCAAAAAGTGCACGTTTCGTATTTTCTTTATTCTTTATTCTTTATTAAGTGTTTACCTCTGCTGGGATACATCTATCTTCAGAAATACATTATTAACATAGTCCGTAAAAAAATTGATGCCAGTGAGATATTGTGTGAATTGTCAATTTTAATTATGTCAATTAAAAAACTTTTTTTCATATGTGAGACAGGACAAATAAAAAAAGACTAGAGGTTATGACCAAAACCGTATTAGCATCGTATAAGGTACGTTTAAACACACTTATATATATATTTTAAGTGGCTAACCCGTGCTTACATTGGTTGTCAAAATAGCTTACTTCTGTGATCTTCTTTTTATGATCTTTGGAAGTACAAATTGTAGATGTGTATCAAGACTTTTTTTTGAAAAAAACTGTCGCCATTTGTGAATACGACAAACAAAAAAGAAACCGTTAATTACGAATTGTACATCGAGGCCTTTTATTCTGATGACAACATATTTAACTAAACATTTTAATTAATACCTGTTTAATTACATAAAAATATTTTTTGCCTCGTATAACTTTCAGCAGCGACACGTTGGCATTGTATGTAAAGCGCGACCACGTATTTTTGGAGTTAAATTAAAATTGTAATAGTAATTATAATTATTGATCGGATTTTTCCTTTTCTTTTAGGACGTTTCTAGATTTTTTAAAGCTATTTTATATTTTTAAGTTAGTTATCCCGAATTGCTATCGTTTATATTTTATGAAGTTTTATCAAAATAGTATAGCTAACATTGTTGAACTTGTCGACTGGCCCGAAACATTGTTATATGTTATTGTTAGCAATAATAATATTTGTCATTGAAATAAATGGCGTGGTTTTGATAATTAGATGATTGATAATTTTTACGCGAGTGTTACATTGTTAAAAACAGATCGCTAAAGAATAACATTTTGCAGTGTATTCTATGTTGATTTTAAATTGTATATAAATAAATTAACAGTCAATCCAAGCTTCGCACGGTTGGACAAACTTTTCTTTTAATATACATGTAAACCTTCTGCTTGAATCGTTCTATCTATTAAAACAACCGCATCAAAATCATTTGCTTAGTTTTATAGATCTAAACATACATTCTTATGTTCTAACAGACAGTTAAAAGCGTCCTTGTTTTTTTATACTTATGTAGTGAAGTTTGCATCGAACTTTTTCTTGTTTAATTCAGTTGCTTTATTTTTTCTTGATACAATTTGATCATAACTTAAAAATAGAGAAATACGTTATTTTTAATCTTTGTTTTAGATAAATTTCTAACATAATATGTTATAATTTTTTAATGTCTAGGTAAAAATTGTTTTTATTTTACACGTCCTTCTGATTATCCAATCATGTGAAAGTTTTTGAAAAAGCTTACCTTTTGTACTGGTTCTTCGTGATGAGATACGTGACACTGTCACAGATCTGGCGCTGTCGCGGTTCCGAGCGTATCGCAGTCGTGTCGCACCGCACGCTAGAGCGTCGTAGTGGCGCTGGTCACGCTGTCGCCGGTGCGTGCGCAGCCTCGCTTATAACAGATGATGGGCGGCGCGCGCGCACCCGGCACGCCCCGCGCCGCGCCCCGCCCGCGCCCAACCGTGAAAACTGTCTTCATCTCTATGATAATATCACCACCAGTGCTGTTCACAAATTAAATTTATTTTAGACTAGCTTCCGCCCGCTACTCCGTCCGCGCGGATGTCGGTCTAAACCTGAAAAATGAAGATTATTTTTTTTACGTATTTTTCCAGGATAAAAAGTATCCTATTTTATGCCCAGGATAATAAGGTGTAATTATACCAAGTTTCATCGAAATCGAACCGTTAGTTTTCACGTGATGCCTGAACATACAGACAGACACACAGACAGACGAATTTTTTTTAATCACATTTGGGTTTGATATCGATCCAGTAACACCCCCTGCTATTTATTTTTTCAATATTTTCAATGTACAGATTTATTATATGTATAGATGCCTGCTGTCTTTTTCAAATGAAAGAAAAACAAACGAAATGAAACACTTTAGACATGTCAGATTAGTCCGGACATGTCAAATCGTGACATTTTAATCAACTTTTTCCGAGTGTTAGATTAAACGTATTTAGGAATGACGTTTACGGACTAATTTGACAACACTAAAAGTGATTTGTCTCTTTCTATTGCTCTCATGGAAAGAAGATAGCGGTAACTTAAAATAAGTTTAGTGAGGGCGGAACAAAATTGCCACCAATATCGATATTTGACATACAAATATTAACGCTCTGAAAACGTTATCCTCTCAAACTTTCGGAACGGTTATAATTCATATGCGAATGGAACTTCGCTTTCAGTCAGGTATTATTATTATTACTAGTGGTGGCCCATTGGTCGAAATCCGACCATAATAAATTTTAATATCTTGTTGATAAGAACGCCATCTTTATTTCTTACTTTGTTTCCAAAGTTTTTAGTGCGCCATCTGTGATCTTTTTCGTTTTCATCAATATATATGTTTGTGTGTGTCAAATGCATGGTAGTGCAAATTTTATGCCCCTGCGTCCGCGCAATTTTCGTAAAAAGAGGTCCAAAGTTTTGGCATCACGTATAAATTTACAAAATACAGGGGAAGTAAAAATTCACAAAAGGCGAGCTTATCTCTCACTACAGAAATTTATTCTAGCCAACCCAAAAAAAATGAAGCTGTGAAAATAAAACGAAAGGCATCGTGTACAAAAAACAATGACCTATAGTTATACTTAGAACAAATAAATATAAATATAATAATCAAGTATGTAAAAATAAAACACTTATAATAATTTATCATTATTAATACATCTTTGTAGGATAATATGTTAATACATCTGTTATTGTGTCAACGAAAAGCATCTCGAAATAACTGGGATCCAAAATTTTACTATCCCTGCCGCCATGATTTCAGTGTTTGCACTGTAATATTGCGGGCCGTGGGGTCATCTATAGCATCCATTAAATCTATGCGATTGTCTACGTCAGCTCTAGAGACGTGTGTTTATTCGCTGTCCCATGAAAAAAGTAGTAAGCTTCTTTCTCACGCTTCTATAAATAAATAAATATTTCTGGACAAGTTACACAAATTGAACCTAACCCCAAAGTAAGCAAATTGTATGCTTGTGTTATGGGTGTTAGTCAACGGTACTAATACATATAAATACTTAAATATATACCAGAATAAATTTAATAAACACCCAGACCCGGAAATTCAGACATCTAAATGCTCATCACACAAATGCCTGCCCCCGTCGGGAATCGCACCCGAGCCTCGCGGTTAATCGGTGTAGTTAGGCGTGTATGTTAGCCACTCGACCAACGAGGCGGTCAAATTTCAATACAAATAAATTACAAAAAATTTCAATACAAATAAAGATATACATATCATACAACACATCAGTGTTATGAAACGTACCTACTTTATACAACCCCGTATAATATAATCAATCAAATCGCTTCTGTTTCTTGGGCGACGCGTCGATTTAATTTATATGCTTTTACTTTGTGTTTTACGTTGTCATTTCCACGCTTTTACAAGGTTTTAAATCTACCATCCATCCATCCATATATATAACAAAATCAAGTTTGTTACAACACTTATAACCCGAGACCTGCTGGACCAATTTACATGGTTTTTGATTCGTTGGATTTGTCTCCGCTCCAAACAACAGAATACACCTTAAAAACAATAAAAACAAAAAGAATATGAAACATGAACTCAATAAAAGAAAGTCGTGACAGTTAAACCGATAAGGCTGAAAATTGATGGAAAAGTAGCTTAGAACCGGGAGTAGGACATAGGGTACATTTTATCCCCTACAACAGCAAGGAAACTAAGAAAACCGACATTTTAATTTTTCCCATACAAACTGAACGGGCGGAACGAAGTTCGCTGCTACAGCTAGTTTAATATACAATGAGTATGTACTTGAATATGTATCATATTCTTTTCATTTAGTAATTATCCTAATTTAGTTAATTTAGTTGGTGTTATAGCTTTTACATATGTATTTTGTATCTAGTTGTGAAAATCTGTAATTTTCTGACTGTTATTAATTCATGGTTCTGGTTTTCTTAAACTTTAGCTTTTGTTTTTTATCAAATAAAAATGAAATCTGTAGGAATGGACTATTATTAGCTTTTTTCTCATAACAAGACTTAGCTAAAATTTGGAATACACCATTTGGATTCTATTATTAAGACTAAGTAAACAAAATTATACTAAATCTTAATGCCTTATATGAGTTTTTTTATAAACATGCACCACGTGAAAGGGTCTGTTTTTCCACGTGTTGGTCCGTACTCTTTTGCAGAATAGACCATCTGCCTTCCTATGTCAGGCAGCTCGTAAAAGGCGAGCATGGGCTTACCGTCACTAACACCGTGACATCTGACTAGGTGGTAGAGTCTCGCAGCGACTCGCCCGGATTGGTACAACCGCCTAACCTATTCCCGCCTCCATTAAGTCAGCCGTTGACGTGTTCCGATTCGGAGGTAGCCGGTAAACTTACTTTTGCTCGAGGCCTATCATTCTGGCCTAAGTTTGGCAAAGCACCATTTCCACCTTTGGTGTCCCTAGGCGTCATGAATTTCTTACCATTAGGAAATCCGTCTGCTTGTTTGCCTTCCAATATTATAGAAAAAAAGGATTTTTTTTATTTGAGAGGTCAGCGAACAAGCCCACGGCTCTCCAGATGGTAAGAGATAACTGTGGCCTATAGACATTATAGATGTTACAGGTGCGTCGCTGTCCTGTTGCTGGGATGTTAGGCCCATTGTTCAAGTCTATTGGCTACCTTAACCTCCGAAAGGTGATAGAGTCATTATGGCAAGACCAACACGACTGCATGAAAGCTTCTACTTAGTGACATAAAAAGTAGAAGCTTTCATTCCTCCGTCTTTTTCATTATAGAAGTGCAAAATTTTCTTCGCGTATCTAGTAACGGAATAACCAAGATTTTAGACTGCTTTTATTTGTTATCTCTAATCTATAAGTAAAGGGAGAGATAAAGAGGAAAGGATTAAGTAGAGTTCTATAACGAATCGCCCGTATTGGATCTTCAAATTCCTAAAATATAAACAAACTAGCTAGGTATCTACGTATTAGGAAATTAAAAAAAAAACACGTTCTTGCTGCGATTCAAACCTAAACCAAAAAGTGTGTAAAAAATATCCGATTCCTATTATTGACAAAGAAGCGTAGTGAACATGGATGTTAGTAGTTCTAGTCTCTGGTTAGTACACCAAGTCAGTAGATAGATATTCCCACTAAACATGGCAACGGCAAGCCCTGACGCTATGGTGGCATGAAAAATTAATGCGGTTGAAAAGTAACTATGGCCTGTGGTAGAGTACATAATTCACCAGCCAAAGATGTAGTACCTACTACTGTGCTACTTTCCTACTATGGTAATATGTCTAAGGAAACATAAAATAAAGTATCTTTACGCCCATATCCCCGAAGAGGTGGGCAGAGGCACAACCAAGGCACACACGACTAGCCGAAGACACTAGTCCCACAATGTAATAGGTGGTAAGCCAATCGCCAAAACAGACACATATCCAACCCCGACAACAATACATTTTTTTATCATAAAATTTGAAAAACTCCATTTTCTTTTTTGTTGCCCGACCCGGGAATCGAACCCGTGACCTCATGAAGTCAAGTCCAACACCTGGACCGCTAGACCACTGATCCGATACATAAAATAAACATGTACTACTCTCTAATGGTAAATTAAAATATTTACCTCAAACATTCAATCATGCTTTTTCTAAGTCTTTACCGGCTTGTAGAAAGATTTTTATTTGAAGCTTTTTTTTAAGCCATGATATTGTTTTAATAATTAGTCGTAAATTGAAATTGAAACAAGCGACACAAGTTACACGTCTGAGTATCTGCAGGGGACTGAAGTGCCACACGCCGCACTCCCCCGCTCCATGATTACTATGAAATAAGTGCGCTCGAAAGTAAATGTCTTAAGCGACAAATCACTTTTTTTTGACACTATAAAAGTAATTAGAAAAAAATTTAAAAACTGAAACACTCATCTATTAGGTATAATACTTGTCTATGTTTATGTTAAGTCTGGTGTCGATATTTTCACAATTGAAGTAGACAGAGAGCAAAAGCTTTCAAAAAAGGGTTAACTTTTTGATTTTTTTTTCTATCAAGCAAAGTGAAATGAATCGTGTTTTGGAAACACTAATCTAGTAAAGCATATTCATGTTAATCTTGTGTATTTTTGTCAGCAAGATCTATGATTGCTTTGTATAAAAAAAGCAGTAAAGTGCTGACGTATTTTAGCGTATATGGCCCCTGAATGACCAAGTGTCTGGTTAGCGTCTAGCTCACTTATGTGTGAGAGCCTGTGTGTCCAAATGTTTCTATACATTCTGGATTTAAAGGTATTTGGTCACTTTTAACCGAGTGAGTTTTTATTATAATGTCTTAATAATCTGTGAAGAATAATATATCATAACGAATAATTGAAATCGTACAAAATATTTGGCGCGATCGACAGAATGGTTTTAGACATAATAATTTTAGAAATAAATGCATCTATGTTTTTTTCTGTAATTATAGAATTTCGTGATCGATGCCACTAAATCTTGCTCTTTGAGCAAGGATTATACCGCTTTACCTAAGACCCTGATATGACTAAATATACCAATCCATGACTTATTTTAGATAGTTTTAGCCCGATTTTTAAAAATCGGGTTATAAATATATGCAAATTAATTAAATTTTATTAATAATTAGTGCTATAATTAACATAAACCAAAAAAACTACTATATATAGCATACAAGCATATAATTTGCTTACTTTGGGGTTAGATTCAATTTGTGTGATTTGTCCAGGAATATTTATTTATTTATTTATCAACGAATGGTCCTCTTTAGGGACGCCAATTACAATATGATAATCATTAAGTCACTATTTTGTATGGAAAATGTCGACATAGTGACAGATTAAAAGATAATTAATGTCCCTGAGTATGTAAGTGTTAATCTAAAATCTAACTAAACAAATGTAGTAGACTGTAGAGCAGGATAACTGTACTCATTATTTACGTGCTTTTGCATGCACACTCACTTTGTATGAGTCAGTAGTTTTACAGTAAGGAAACAATGTATGGGTTTAGGTAAACAATATCACAACACATTAATTAAATTTATAAATAAACAATTATAATTATGCATTCCTTAGGGCAGACGCAGTTATATAAAATTAATTGCTATTTCTCGTGTAAAGACATTTTCCAATCAATAACTTGTCAGCAAGTGAATTTCTACTAATGTTAAGTTGATAATTTATAGTTGTGATATGTCACCCGACAGACAGACAACAGAAGACAGTGAAAAGGGGATTTCGATCTCTTGGATATTCCTGCTAATTATTCATCTTGGTTGTCGCCTCTGTGGTTTAGCGCTTCAGGTGTTTGACTTGATTGCATGAGGTCCCGGGTTCGAATCCCGGGTCAAGCAACAAAAACAAAATTTGGTTTATTCTATTTTCTAATAAAAAAAAATTTTGCTCGGGATTGGATTGGATTGGATGTGCCCGGTTGACGATAGGCTTGCCACATATCCCATTGTGAGACTTAGTCACTTTGGCTACTTGTGGGTGCCCTGGTTGTGCCTCTGCCTACCTCTTCGAGGATATGGGCGTGAAGATACTTTTTCTTGGTTTGGTACTATATCTTATTGACTTTGCTTCATAGAAATCTGTGGGATAAATCAATAAAAAAAAATCACGCTTATATCCCCGAAGAGGTAGGCAGAGGCACAACCAGGGCACGCACGAATAGCCGAAGACACCTAACCCCACAATGTGATAGGTGGTAACCTACTGTTATCGATGTTAGGCCTCGAGCAAATGTTAACTAACATTTGCACGAATAGCCGAAGACACCTAACCCCACAATGTGATAGGTGGTAACCTACTGTTATCGATGTTATGCCTCGAGCAAATGTTAGTTCACCAACTACCTTACTCTCCGAACCGGAACACGTCAACGGCAAGCGCTGACATTATGACGGCAGGAACGGTAAGGTGGTGGTACCAATACGGGCGAGTCGCTGCGAGACTCTACCACATAGTCAGATGTCACGGTGTAAGTGACGGTAAGCCTATGCTCGCCTTTTAGGAGCTGCCTGGTACGTGAACGCAGATGGTTTATTCTGCAAAGGAGCCCGGACCAACACGGTGCAAATCCAAATCTCCCTATAGGGTAGACTGACAGTATTGAGTGCATAGTGAACGAAGTTTGTGGGGTAGTGCAACAATACCCCAGTTTTCCTTTTATTTTGATACCCCTAGAATATCAAAGTATAGGATTGAAAACATTTAAATAACAAAATAACAAACATTATAATGTTTTCTATAATTTCTACATTTAAATAGTACACTGAAATTGTTCACTTCTTTTCGAAATTGGTGGGT
The DNA here is from genome assembly GCA_002245505.1 of Calephelis nemesis. NCBI lineage: Eukaryota > Metazoa > Arthropoda > Insecta > Lepidoptera > Riodinidae > Calephelis > Calephelis nemesis. Next base: position 63,141 of record NJDD01001193.1, on the reverse strand, counting down.
AGAAATGATTTGCCAAACTGTAAGATAAGATGTACCTAATATTAATAATGATTAAAAAATAATACTCCTAAAAACTAAAGTAAACTGTCACAAAACACAACCTCCAACAAATTATAAGACAGAATTTTATTTACTATGGGACGGAAGTTTGAATGCTAGAGTAGCTCTACATAATGATTTAAGGGGCCATGTACGCTAAAATACGTCAGCAATATACTGTTTTTTTCATACAAAGCAATTACGGCTCTTCGCGACAAAAACACACAAGATTAACATTGATATGCTTTATAAGACTAGTGTTTCCAAAACACAATTCATTTCACTTTGCTAGATAGAAAAAAATCAAAAAGTTTACCCTTTTTTGAAAGCAAAACCCATCTGTCTACTTCAGTTATGAAACTATCGACACCAGATTTTACATAAACATAGATAAGTATTATACCTAAAAGATAAGTGTTTCAGTTTTTATAGTTTTTTTCAAATTACTTTTATAGTGTCAAAAATTCACTATTTTTGGCGCTTAAGACACTTACTTTAGAGCGCAAAATTTCATAGTAATCATGGAACGGGGGAGTGCGGCGATTGGCTCTTCTGGCTGACTAAGTATGGGGCCTTAAGGACCTGATGTTATAAATAATAAAACATTTATTTAATTTATAAAAGTTTTTTATGCTAAAGATAGGAAATATTTTACAAGTAAGAAAAATATATAGGACGTATTTTAGATTCGAAAAACAAAACATCAATATTATCTTAAGTGATTTTAAAAAAAGAAGTCTTCTCAAATTACTTTTGTGAATTTTTCCATATACAGATCGCACTGATAACAAAGTTACAAATCATATTTTGTAGATCCAAGTTGCTAACTCTGCACTACTCACCATAGTCTAACTTAAACCTTAGGGAAATCTATGTGGCATGGCCGTTTTGCTACTGCGTAAGGTAAAATATTAATTCACATTTCATTACTTTTCTGTTATATTCTCTATATATAAAAGAAAGTCGTGTTAGTTACACTATTTATAACTCTAGGACGGATGAACCTATTTGGCTGCAAATTGAAAGGGAGGTAGGTTTGAACTAGGATACGGACATAGGGTACTTTTTATCCAGTTCGATTAAGAGGAAACTAGAAAAAACAACATTTTAATTTTTCCATACTAACTGAACGGAATCACTACATAGTATAAAACAAAGTCGCTTCCTCTGTCCCTATGTCCTATGTATTATTTGTATGCTCAAATTTTTAAAACTACGCAAGGGATTTTGATGCGGTTTTTTTTTGTAAGATAAAATGATTGAAGAGGAAGGTTTACATGTATATTTCATAACCGAGCGAAGCCGAGGCGGGCCGCCATTAATATATATTATATATTTAATACGATACTAAGTGGTAGAGTTTCGCAGCCACTCACCCGGATTGGTACCACCGCCTCACCTATTCCTGCCACTATAACGTCATGACGTGTTCCGGTTCGGAGGGTGAGGTAGCCGGTAAACTTACTTTTGCTTAAGGCCTATCATCCCGTCCTCTGGTTGGCAACGCACCATGACCGCCTTTGGTGTCTCTAGGCGGCGGGAATTTCTCACCATCAGGAAATCCGTCTGCTTGTTTGCCTTCCAATGACATAAAAAAAAACGATAGTCCTTAAGTAACAAAACCCCAAAGCTACTATACTGTTTGACTCATGTGTAGAGGATATAAAGTACTTGTAGACTTATAGAAGCATTGCTCTATATGAAATCTTAACACTTTTTAACAGTGAGTGTCATATAGGCTCATCTCGACATCATTTTAAGTGAAAATGTTTTGGGTGCTATTACTTTCTACTACAAAATTATATTGATCTGCGTAGCACCTTGTAGCACTCGCTACGAAAGCAATTACAGAGGTATTTTTTTTAATTGATCAACATTTCGGTTTCAGGGGCCAATTTTGCAGTGTCATAAAATCGTTTGTACATTTCTATAATTTTCAGTGTTCCGTAAAAAACGGAACCCTTATAGATTCGTCATGTCTTTCTGTCCGTCCGTGTGTCACAGCATTTTTTTCGAAACTACAAGTGCTATGCTGTCGAAACTTGGTTAGTAGATATAATCTGTAAATCACATACGTGATTTTCATACAAAATAAAAAAAATAATACTAAATTATTGGGGTTCCACCCTCATACTTAGAACTGAAACCCAAAATGTTTTTTTCATTAAATCCATAAGTGTGGCGCATAACTCATATGTTTTCTTAACTGAATTGTTTGCGCAAGAGACACTTCCAAAGTGGTAAAATGTGTACGCCCCTGTAACTTCTCAAATATAAAACAAGAGAACGGTAAAACTAAAAAATAATTTGACTAGATCTAGCGAGTATTTTTTTTAATAGATACTGTAATACTAACACTAAATATATTTATGCTTCACTCACAAGAGATGGAATCCTTGTAGTTTAGAATCGCGCAATTGTTTAGCATAAGCCTTTGATATTATTAATTCGCGAATGATGCTGACAAGATTTAATTTTTTCATGATATTTTAATGGAAACAAGCAGCCGGATTTCCTGATGTTAAAAATTCACGCCATCTAGAGACACCAAACGCGGTAATGGTGCGTTGCCAACTTGAGGCTGCGATGTCAGACTTCGAGCAAAAGTAAGGTTACTGGAACTCATCAGTGACAAACACTGACATAATGGCGGCAGGAATAGGTCAGGCGGTGGTACCAACATGAACGAGTCGCTACGAAACTCTACCACCTAGTCAGATGTCACGGTGTTAGTGACGGTAAGCCTATGCTCGCTTTTTACGAGATGTCTAGTAGGATAGCAGATAGTTTATTCTGCAATGGAGCCCAGACCAACACAGTGAAAAGATTTAAAATAAATATACTATGTATAAAATATATTTGGTTTTTTATATTAACTAAAAGAACTTTTATTTATAACATGATTCTTGCGGAACCCGTCAAGGGCAAGTCCGACTCGCACTTGGCAGCTTTTCATTTTTATTAGTACTTTTATGTGAGCTACATCTTGTTATAAGACATGCTTAGTTTTTAAACAACTTTGAATGTTCATTATGATTTAGAACTTGTGGACCTCACTAATCAGTAATAGCTGTGGCAATCTTCTACTTCTTCTTTTATAAATATGGCTTTCAATCGTTTTTTACGACTTATACAGCCAATGTCAGGTACGGGATCACCTCACGGTGACAATCTTATATCACTCCCATTTAAAAGATTTCGAAGGACGTTATTTGACTTACTGTTAGAAAACATATGATGTTAAAGCCTAGAAGACTTTTTCGCAACAAAGTTTAAATAATAAATTATTTTTAACCATTACTAATTATAGTTGCTGAGGAGTTTGTTTTGCTTTTTCATCTCTTGTCTGGCTAGTTTTAAAACAGGCAGATCCCTGGCTTCCTGTCAGGACATTAGTTTTGCAGTTTCTTCCCCCGACTAGCTAGGATTGGAAATTGTGATATACTGTATATAGAGTCAAAATTATTTACATTTTGAAATTGTTAATATGTAATCTTGTAATAAATATAGAACATGTTTCAATATTACAATATATGTACCTAACATTTTTTATAAATACCGGATTTGTCTTATCGGCTATGTTGACATAATTCACCTCGTAATTACACAATTCCAGCATGCTTACTTACATTTTTTTCGATGTTGAAAAATACAGCATGTCATATAAAATATCAATAATGTCAAAGAGTATAATAATATATCTATACAGGACAATAAAGTGCTAAAATTAAATGTTATAAATTATCATTGCTGTTGCTAGGCCGACGTTTGTTTTCATAGAGTAGTGACTAGTGTTATTGTTAGAATAAAATCTATTGTTGTCTGTAGGTTAAATCATTATCTGTACTGTCAATCCGTTTGGTTTAATTGGTTCAGATAAACTTGACAAGTGACAGTGGGGCTGGCGCCTCCAGACTCGGTTGGGGAACACTGGAGGACATCGACATTATCTGTCTGTCACAGTCGACTACTGATATGTTATTTAAATTGTATCGCCTAGATACTTCGTGTAATACTTTTTGTGCCCTCTGGGCGATAAGTACGAAATGTGCCATTTTTGCCATTAGTAGCACAGACAAGAACATACACACACTTCGGGCAGTAATACAGAAAGCTGAGGCTTTCACATGATTGTCATCGTTTGCTTAGCTTCGGCCAACAATTACTTTGGATTTCAGACAACTTTTTTGAAAAGATTTGAACAAAATTTTTGACTATGACTATTGAAGTTTTAGAAGAGTTAGCAACATAATAATTGATAAAGTATCTCGCGCATTTTTGTGCTTGATTGATTCCTCTTTCACCTCCGTGATCACAACCTACCACTAGCAGTTTATAACTTAGACTTTTGAACGATCTATAATAGGAACTGTGATTGTACAATCCTCATATTTCGAGAGTTGCAGTATTAATTCAGAAAACCTAATTTTACATACCATGTACTAAAAAGCCGATTATTCTTTAATATGTTGTTAATTTTATTAATTATTTAAATTAAAATTAAAGAAACAAAAATAAAATGGTTTGAAAAACGAAATAAAAATGTAGCAAGCACGGTTTTTGTGCGAATTTTGCTGATAAAGGGCATTAAGGGCTCCTTAGTAGCATTACAATTAGCAAATTATGAACAAGCAAATGTAGATTAAGATATTTTCACTAGCTTTTCACATGTCCAAACTTATTTTTTTTGAAAGTTTTCATTTTTTTAGATTTTCCACTCTCTTATTTTAAAAGTTGGAGGGGGGATACTTATACTCGTATTTTACTACGTAGGTAGTGTCTATCTCTCAAACGATTGACTTTCGGAAACGAAAACTGTTTTCGGTTACCTTATAGACATTTTCAGAAACCTGTCTCTAGAAACGTGCAAAATTCTAATTCCATAAAGTCTACAGTAAAAACTGAAGACTAGGAATTAATAGTTAAAGTTCGAACCTTAGTCGGAGCCCCCTTACCCCTTTTTGATACAAAGTTGTGCAGAAAAGACAAGTATCACCTGTCAGATTGTAATAATAATTAACTACATTTAAAATTTGTGTCACTTGGAAAATTTGCTTTTAATAAAACTTATTAACTGTTGACTGAGTTTTGGCGCCATCGAGAGAAAAGATTATCGAAGTTTTTTTATAATTATTGAATTTCGTGTTGATATTGAGTGAAGTTAGTCAATTTTGGTGGCATTTTGTACAGTTTTGTTCAGTGAAAGTGCACAAATTAAATAATCATGAAGAAATTAGCGTGTCGTGTATTTCCTGGTTGGCGCCAAATGTCATTACATGAGCTTGAGTAATGAGGCCACCGCTTTACCCAAGAGCCTGACATGACTTACCGACGACTTATGACTGATGACTAATTATAATTGATTAAAATTCATACAAAATTTTATGCAAATTTCTACTTACCTTATATTATTAAAGACTTACCATTTGATAAAATTAAAAAATGTATTAAATTTCAGTTGTATGGTAAGGGTTATTATAAAATTTCAGAATATTGAAAAAACGGAAAAGCTTGAGATTAATTGCTCCTCATACCAATCTCTATAAATTAGGTATATATTAGATTCATATGAAAAAAGACAAGCCCGCTAAGTTTCTTTCACCGGATCTTCTTAAAGAATGGCCGCGTTCCGGTTCGCGGTGGTATTTTTTAGAATTGTGTAGGTAGACGCGTCACAATATGATAATATATTTGCACCTGTGATTAAATTTTAGATTTCCTCTTTTAGTTTGACTGAGCTGCATTGCAACGAAATAGTCCGACAAGTACAATGGGGACGGAAGGATTGCGGAATCCTAAAACCGATTTCCATCTGTGCTGATGCTTATCACACATCAATGATGGATTGAGCCTTCGTTGAGATAAAACAATGCATTTTATCAGTTTAAACTGGTGCCCTATTTCTTGGCAACAAATTGGAGCAACTAATTGTATTTAATATGGTTTTGATTGATGTGCACAATACCGGACATGACAAGGCCTGAAGTGTTTTGTTCGCTACCAACCAGATAAGCAGAACCTCATTAAGTGTAACTTAAATTTAGAAATAGGTGCCCTATGTCTTGAGAAACTGAGACTGTGTATTTTAGTTTGACCTCATCGTGGATCTTTCAATAAATAAATAAATATCCTCCGTGGTGACTCGGAAATGCAGACACCTAAATGTTCATCACACAAATGCCTGCCCCCGCCGGGAATCGAACCGGAGCTTCGCGGTTAGCCGTTGTAGTTAGGCGTGTACGCTAGCCACTCGACCAACGTGACATTCTGTCTTTAAAATAATCTTTTACTGAATATAAACATTTGTCATTTACGTACCCATAACGCGTTTTTTTAAATTAATTATTTAATTAATTGGGAGTGTTTTTAAATTATCTGGCAACTTGTGTGGATCTAGATGCTAGTAAATATAATTTATTACATTGGCGACGATTGAATTTATATACGTCCTTTGCTATAGGAAACTCTCCAGGTAAACAAGAGCAAAGAAAGGAGCGGTGTTCATGTTATTCCCAGAAATAAAACCGTGTCAGAAAAATGCCTTGCGGAACATAGGTTACCTATTGATATAAAATGCAACCTCACAGAAACACGTTACCTTTACGACTTTAAGCAAGCGAAAAGGCCGCGGAGAATGCTATTTATGCATTCTTAACGTAGAAATCTGACAGAGGTCTGAGAATCTTTCGGTTCTATTCAAGTTTAAAATTTTACGATGGTCAGCGCAGTACAGATTTTACGAGATTGACAGAGCTAGCACGAACAATCTATCGACATATAGTCGATTGGTGGTATCCATTCTCGATATGCAGTTCAGAGTTTGTCCTTTTTTCAACTCGCTATATAGAGATCTCATGTGTAATTTTTGTGTGTGTGGAGAGCTCGAAAGCCAGAGAGTGACATAGGCTAATTTTTATCCCGAAATACAAACTTTCGCAAGGGGCTGAATATAGTCAAAAGTTAATGAAATTACGATATATAAAAATTGTCGTGAAATAGTATTAGTATCTATCTATATTACAAATATTTTTTATGTTATTATTGCTTATTTTTATATACGCGTAGCTAACTGTTGCTCGCGGCGGCGATTAACGTGGTTCGACAGGAACATTTCTTAGAGATGAAAAATATTCAACGTGTTAATCCAAGTTACCCTATATGTGTGTGCCAAATTTCATGAAAATTGGTTCAACAGTTTTTGCTTGAAGGAGTCACAAAAAACGTACAAACTTTCGCATTTATAATATTAATAGAATGGCAATTTGTTTGAAGGATGCAATGAAAAAATATTAAATCTTAATATCGACACTGGTTATTTGAAATAAATAGAGAATGACTGTATTTAGTATATTTTAATTAATGGACATTCGAAGAAGCCTCTGCATACTGGCGAAACAGTAAGCAAAAAATAAGACATCGTTTGTACTTTTAAGTTGATTATTTTACTTTCTATATCTTTTTATCTAAAGTAGGAGTTATTTTAATGTTATTAAACAAGCCTCTGCATACTGGCGAAACAGTAAGCAAAAAATAAGACATAGTTTGTACTTGTAAGTTGATTATTTTAGTTTCTACATCTTTTTATCTAAGATATGAAGGAGTTATTTTAATGTTATTATACTGTGACCTAGAGGAGGTCCACCCAAGAATACGAGAGTAAATAAAAGAGAATATAAAAATATCAATTTATATTGTAACAAATTATTGGTCGTAGGTTCTGGGAAACCTTATAGTAGGTAGATGGGTATAGTAGGTAGGTAGGTGTCTTATCTTTAGAAGGGTCCTTGTCCTGGCGGTAGGTGTCTTGGATTTAGAACGACCCTTGTCCTGGGCGCTGCAACACTGCCGGTGGTATCTGCTTAAGGCGCGGAGTAACCCCCCTACCGCTCCAGTGTGCGTGTGTTCTTTGATATTACAAGCTAAAGCAGCTAGCCGAGACGAAGGAACCCTAAGACGGGTTTCTCCTTTTTCTATTTTTTTTTATTTATAAGTATCTTGGCTGACTGTAGCCTTACGTGAATTAATTTGTAAAATACGTAATTAATTTGTTTTAGTAATTGGAAAGGCGTCTTCGCTCGTAAGGTCCCGATAGTATAACAAGTGACGCCGCATGGTTTTTCGGGCTTTTATACTTCGCGCTAATCTTGGAGAGGCGAGGGGTTAGAGGGGACATCGTACGATGCGTTGTTTTTCTGTTTTTCTAGGAACGTTGGTTGTACTTATGGAATGTTCTTTCTAAGTACCCACAACGTGACAATACAACAAATTCGACAAAGCTCATGCGCCATCTTCTGTCGGAACCATGTCTAGTGCACCTGCACTCTGGTAATAAACTTTGTCGCGAGAAAACAGCAATTCATATCTTTATTACCCAATTACAAGTGATGGCTCATCGAAAGCTATCAGTGTAAGCTGCACTAAGTGCGTTAGCCGTTCTTTGAGTTATTTGTAGACTTGCAGATTATACGTAATGTAACAATTATAAAACTTACATCTACATTTCGCGTATTATGTCTAATTGTGGAGTTCTAAGGCAGTAGAGCCATAATTACAAGAGACTGCACTTTTGCTAACCCTCATTTTAAAACGTTGATATATTTTAATGTTTTACTAAATAGGTATGTATACATTACCTACTGTAGATATTTTCTATAGCTTAAGAGAAAGTCACTCTCCGTCCTTTAAATAAAAGATAGTATAAAAGTCACGCATATAATTTTAAAATTATTATATTTATTACTGAAATATATTTTTAGCTTGTACATATAGCAACTAGCAAGGCAAGACTTGTTTAAAATCAATAATTAAATAAATAAGCTTAGTAAAACTGCAACTACCAATTCCAATTATTTCACCAAGTCGCGATTTGATAATTATTTTTTGAAAGTCAGATAATAGTTCCGAAATGGTCCCAAATGAATTTTATCAAGATCCGACTAGTAGAAGAATTTATTCAGAAACTTCTAGTCGGGTCATCATAACATTAATATGGGACCACCTCGAAATCATAAACTATTTAAAAACCTACCTTTTTATTGTTAAATTGCTATTTTGAAATTCCAGACAATTCATTGACCTCTAAGTATATGGACATGAAATAGTTACCAAGAAAGCCTGCCGCTGGCTACTAAATATGGCTGCCATTTGACATTACTAAAGCTGTCCAAAAAATGTAAA
>NJDD01001193.1:28167-43000 GCA_002245505.1 Calephelis nemesis | reverse complement strand
TTGTTCTAGCTTTATAAAAAACGATAACGTTTTGAAACGAAACGCATCGTCCAAGCGAAACGACGCGATCGCGCCGAGACGAAAGTGCACATTCTAACCCCCCAGAGCCTTTTTGAGTTGCTAAAGATTACGGTCTATTATTTACATATCTTGATTATAGCGCTTTGGTTGTAAATATATTTTAGTTATGAATAAAGGCGCTGTTCTAATTTTTCATACAAATAAATTACGGGGATGCTAGCCAATGCATAGCGCTGAAAACTCATGACCTCAGTCTGATTGAACTTAATATTATCCATTTGCGCAGTTTTTTACACCGACACTGTCATAAACATTACTATTTGAAGTAATGGGTAAATTTAGAATTTCAAGAATATACCATTAAATAGTAACAGCTTGTCTTTGTTACTTACAAAGTATTATTATCTATAATATAAAAATGAATCGCTAAATGTGTTGGTAAGCGCATAACTTCCGAAGGACTTGACTAATTTGCCTAATTTTTTAATTACTGTATTAGTTATTATCAGGAGAAGGTTTTTATGAAATGAAAAACAGGGAAAGTTGCAGGGAAAATAAAATTTTATTATTTCACATACTGAACGGGTGAAACGAAGTTCGCCGGGACAGCTAGTATTTCTATAAATTTTTAAAGAAATAATTTTTTTTAAGCACTAGACAAGATTCGAAACTGTAACGTTTCGACGTCGGCTTGACGAATGCTCTAACCAATATTTGATTGATGAGAGATTGATTGGTATTTCAACGAACTTATTTGATCTCACGAAAAGAACAAAAGTCAATAGGTATATTCTAAACCGTGTTTTAGCAAGCTAAAAGCAAGGTTTATGGGTTTCGCAAATCATCAGGTTCAGACCTTTCCCTAGTAATTAATTATGTTAGGTATGTAATATCACCATTTTTTAGTATTAAGCTGTGGTCTAGCGATTCAGTTGTTGGACTAGACTGCATGAGGTCCCGGGTTCGAAATATTTATTTTTTATTTTTACCAATCCCAAAAATAGTCGATATAGCAATCAACTATAGCACTGTTGAAAAACGGTTTTTCTTAGGTCCCTTACGGTTTCAACATAAAAATGTAAGCCTTTCAACTGTCCAAAGAATTTGATAACGATACTAAGAGCTACTACTGCTACTAGTTCTACTTTTATAAGCGCAGGTTCCGAAAGAAAAAATGCAGAAAGTTCTGAGTCTTCAAGAAGTGAGGGGAAACAAAGTTACCTTTTGGACGGTCAAAATAAAGTTTTTGCTACTGTATTGAACCCAAAGTTCGAAACCAGGGCGTTGTTCTCTGGTAAGGCCAGAATATCCCCAAAGAGGTATGCAGATGCACAAGCAAAGCACCCACGACTAGCCGAAGACACTAAGTTCCACAATGTGATAGGTGGCAAGCCTATAGCCAACTGGGCAGATATGCAATGTCAGGCAATGTTAACTTTATTAGACAATTGAAAATGAAAAAAAATCTAGTTTTTTTAGATGCACGACCCGGAGGTCAACTTCGGACTTCAAGAAGTCAAGCCTGACGTCGGGCCACTAGACCACAGAAGTGGTATGTTTGGAACATTTTAAAATGTCGAGTAAGATGAGTACAGCCAGTAAAGTGTCATTGCCATGAATGGGGACATAACCCTCAAGAAATGATGACGATAAAGAAATGACTAACCACCTGATACATGATAGAATCAAATACTGTTGGCTAACTTTTGTACTTTCTGGTAGATTAGTAAATTATCTGTAACTTTTGTGCTACCAGACATTAGTAAAGTGTCTCTAGTGCTACTAGTTTTTATTTTATCTCTTAATTATGTTGACTTAATTAACACTTAACAGTGAGTCTACATTATAATTATCATCATTCATCAGTCTCTATGGTAACAATTGTAATGACATTATTATAAAATAGTTACTGAGGATAATCGATTTGCTTGATGCCTTAGATGTCAAGGGTAATGAGGTCAAGTATATTAAATATAGCACTTTCTATTGGAAATGTAAACAAATAAATATAATTAATCATAATGATAAATGTCTACACGTGTCCGTGCTATTTGACCTTTGGAAGATGGAATTTTCCACCAAGCTTAAGGGTCCATGTATCCTAAAAAAGGTAAAAAAAATTTCATACAAAATAATCATGAATCTTGGTGACAAAAATAGGTATACAAAATTAACATTGTTTCCAAACACGATTCATTTCACTTTACTGGATACAAAAAAAAGTCAAAAAGTTAACCTTTATTTGAAAGCAAAGCCCAACTGTCTACTTAATTTATGAAAATATCGACACCAGACTTAACATAAACATAGATAAGTGTTATACCTAAAAGGTTATCGTTTAAGTTTTTGTATTTTTTTCAAATTACTTTTATAGTGTCAAAAACAGTGATTTGTCGCTTAAGACATTTACTTTAGAGCGCACTTATTTCATGTGGCTCTTTTGGCTGACTGAGTGTAGGGCCTTAAAGAAATCGGTAGTTTGACTGATAAGTTGTTTGTGGAGAAAATGTGTTTTTGCAATTTTCTAATAAAAGAAATAGTGTCCGAGATTGCATAAGTGTCCGTTTGGTGATACGTTTCACACCTATAAAATTGTGATCTGTTGATCTGCAGCTGATCTTTTAGTTGCTGAATAATGTTCTTTTGGTGGTATAAAGCTATAAGGGAGATGATGATAAAAAAAACACCAATAATATATTAAACATTTATTACAAATACACATTAATAAAAGCTGTAACAGCAATAACTAACATTACATGTAAAACATTCCAAATTGACAATAATATTTACAGTTTTTAATACCAGTATGTTTTATTTATTTTCTTTACACTATCTAAGACATTTTTCTATCTAAATATTCCAAATAAAACAATTAGGTAGAACATGAAATAAGATCGTAGAATTTCTCGAGTCAAGATGAAGATGATAAATTGTCGTATTTAATTCACTAAAAAAAGTGCAGAACGTCTTTAATCCACTTCTTCATCCTTTAGTCAAAGAAATATTCTTCACGTGATAACTTTGATTTAAACATAGGCTGTAGGTAGTTTATTTATCCCTAAGAGCCCTCTAATACGTGTACGGTGCAAGAGTTTGCCGGTGATAGTCGCTGATTGAAAAGAAACGGCACTGGATTAGATACTAAGTATATTAATATCTGTGGTCGTCGGCGGTTGCCAACTGTAGCAGGCGACACTTGCCTGCTAGTGTATTAGCCGATTTTCGCCAATCAGGATCGCGAGCTGTCGCTGCCAAACTGTTACTTGTATAAAAGAGCTCTAATTAAGAGAAGCGACTAGGTACAAACCGACAAAAATATATTTAAAAGACACACATCCAATAAAAAATGTTGAAGCCCAGTAGCGTCCAAGTAATACATCTATATTTTTACTGAAATATCTCAAATCTAGGGACAGAAAGCAGAGAAAGCTCTTTTACTTATTTACAAATACTTATACAAAAAGAGATAGATATACAAAAATCGTATGTGACGCCTCACAATTATAAGCATGCACATAACAAATATATCAATTCACAAACTGAACAAAAAATTTGAATGAAGCAATACGAGAAAAATTGAAGTTAGCGCCGTTTTGCGTATACCAGCTGGCATCGGAGGTATCAATCGTCTTAACGTAAAACCAATAAGGGCTAGTAAAAGAGGCTGACCCAGGAATGCACCAATAGGCGCGGTATTAGGGATGTCGATGACCGTGCAAAAGTTAAGAAGTAGGTAAAAATACGAAAGCATCCCACGAGTCCCCCCAACCTTACTTACGCTGAGATGATGATGGAAGTGTTTAAAGTTATGAAATTGTAGCTTAGGGTCCTGATTTTATTAAACATGTTTTAGAAAAGGTAGGTTTTTAAATAAACACAGGTTCGAATTTCAAAAATTCTTTCATTAACATTTAGAAAAGTTTCGTATTTAATGTAATTTATTTAAAAACACTTGTACTTTCCACAATATATTTTATTATTTTTTATTTTTAGTATTTAGCCAACCGGTTTCGCTATACAAGCATCATCATGGCTATATAACAACTGCTTCGTATTTATTTTGATAGTTTTAGGACGCCCGACAAGTGACAACTTGATAAATATTTTGGAATGAATTTAGACACTAAATTAAAACTCTGTAGCGCGCTAAGCAACGAAGCAATTTACTCTCTCACAAGAAGCTATCACTTCAATAAAAACGGTGCACACACACCGAGCGAAATCGTAGGTACTATAGCAAGAAGTGTCTGAAAAAAATAGTGTTATGTTTCCTTTGATCTTACTCCCGTCCTGAAATGCGTGTACCATGTGATAAAGAACTTTGTTTTAATGCTTATAAAAGATAATTTAAATAATTAAAAAATGGGTTGCACTCCGGGAGCGCCAGTAGAAGTGAAAACTTGAATATTAATGTTGTGCATTTTTGATATTTTGGAATGGTTAGGGAATAATTTTGCAGGAATTGCTTTAATTATCAATACGAAAGAAGTATCATTTATGTGGTAGAATACTATATTCATTTATTGCGCTAGCGTATCTACACAAACATGACAACGCGAACATTCGCGCAAGTGCCCTGCGCCGTCTTACGAATTTTTGTGTTATGAATCAGGTCACGTGTCCAGATGTGACTTTAGAAGTTTTTACCCATTCCAAAAAAGTGCGCAAAGCCGCTAAAGAAGTTTTCACTTCAAAAAAAAATTTTAATGTGACGTTTTTCCTATAGCCGAATAATTTCCGGATTTCCGAAGCTTGACAAGGGATGTTGAAAATAAGTGATAAGTAAAACATAGTACAAGTGTTTCTTTATTTAAAAATGTGAAGACATGTTCCTTATACAAACGCCTGCCAGGGTCAAACACGAGTCTTGTTAGACTAACGAGGCGTTCAAAGGAAAGTTTAGATCAGGGTTTCGTAAAGCGGGTCCGTGATGTCATTACTAGGGGTTTGTAGCCCCTCAGTTGAATATTAGAAATTTTAGTGGAAATATACTGCAATTACGCGCGTCGGTCCTCGTCCACGTGCCGACACAGGTCAGTGTTACCATAAGATATTATAATATTATAAGATTTCCCATTGTTGGTCCGGTATCCTTAGCAGAACAGATCATCTGCCTTCCTGACAGGTAGCCCGTAAAAGGCGAGTGTAGGCGTACCGTCACTAACACCATGGCATCTGACTGGGTGGTAGAGTTTTGTAGCGACTCGGCCGGATTGGTATCACTGCCCTACCTACTCCTGCTGCCATAACGTCAGTGCTTGCCGTTGACGTGCTACGGTTTGGAGGATAAGGTAACCGGTTAACTTAATTTTGCCAACATCCCGTCCTTAGGTTGACAATGCACCATTAACACCTTTGATGTCTCTAGGCAGCGTGAATGTCTTACCATCAGGAAATCCGCCTCCTGGTTTGCCTTCCACTAACATAAAACTAAATTAAAAATATAACTGAAAATAACAGTATTTTATTTAGATTAGATTAATAGCCGTTGTTTGTTTTTGGATCTTCAACAGGGTTCCAAGTAATCATGAAATTCTGAAAGTGGTTCATGCCAATCAAAAGTTAAGGGATCATTGGATTACATTGTTATTCATTTTCCATAAACGATATAACGTTTATTCTATTTATATCAAGAGTATGACGTTAGTTTGAAGAACAGTTCAGCTGTTCCTGGTAAATACAAGTTATTTAAAAATATCTTCTGATTCATACATCAAACCACAGACTTCTGTAAGTATGCCATTGAGAGAATATAACTAGAGCTCATTGAACCACAAGAAACAGATGTACTATCAGATACAAAAGTCGACGCTATATTTTCCTTATTAACTGTACTTTCAATTAATAATAGCTAGCAAAGCTTCACATTAGTAGAAATAGTCTTTGTTCAGACTAATAATACATTTACCTCAAAGATATTCTATAACAATAAACAATTAACAATTATATAGGTCCAATAAACAATTATAAAGCATAGTATTTTTATTTTAGCACTTACCCTGTGCTTGGGATAATATTCTATAAATTTTAAAGAAAGAAAAACTTTCGCCCCAGACAGGATTTGAACCTGTAACTTATCCCAACTGTTACTAACTTAACATGAAACAGATGTACTCTCAGATACAAAAGTCGACGCTATATTTTCCTTATCAACTGTACTTCCAATTAATAATAGCTAGCAAAGCTTCACATTATAACTAATAAATTTGTCTTTGTTCAGACTAATAATACATTTACCTCAAAGATATTCTATAACAATAAACAATTAACAATTATATACAGTAAACAATTATAAAGCATAGTATTTTTATTTTAGCACTTGCCCTGTGCTTGGGATAATATTCTATAAATTTTAAAGAAAGAAAAAATTTCGCCCCTGACAGGATTTGAACCTGTAACCTTTCGTCTCAAGCCGACGAATACTCTAACCAATTGAGCTACTGAGGATTCAAGTCCCGTGGTGAAATTTTTAATTCCTTTCTAACCCGTTAACGCGGGTAGTTATGTCCTATAGATACACAATTCTGAGTACCCACCAAATGAGTTCATCATTACAAATGAAATTCACATTTTAGAATGGCCATAACTTTCGTTTCTCGCAAAGTATTTTTATTTTAGCACTTGCCCTGTGCTTGGGGTAATACAGTTAAGTTAGTAACAGTTGGGATAAGTTACAGGTTCAAATCCTCTCTGGGGCAAAAATTTTTCTTTCTTTAAAATTTATAGAATTATAAAGCATACTTTAAAATAGCCATAAATTAGGTGGTAAAGTGCTTCAACAGCTTACCTACTCCCGCCATCATAGTGCCAGTGCACACTACTGTCGTGTTCCGAGCTGGAAGGTATTGTATCCATCAAACTTACACACTGGGCCTAAGATAGTGACCCGGCTTGTCAGTTTGTCTTGTCAGAAGTTGTTGTCTGTCAGCTGGCGAGTTTAAACACCTTCCGATTTTAGCTAATTTTTTGTCATCAACTTGCTCCACTGCAATCAATTTGATGTATTTATGTACAGTCAGCTACAAAAACATTTTATAAAATGTTTTAAAGGTAGCTACTTTGAACATATGAGACCTTTTTATCCGTCTGTACGATACAAAGAAGGGTAATGTGTTTAACAGTCTATTCTCACTTTATCCCGATGTAGCGTTGTAGAAACCAAACGCGTTGACTGATTTTAATGATTTTTACGTCAATTGAATTGAAAAATATTAACCTGGTGAGGTTGAAGATAATAAACAAGACGTGTAGTATTTGTATACTGGTTATTTGTATTCGTTAAAAATTTCAGAAAAAGCTTTATGGAAAAAAAGTCTAACCGTTGTCGTGCTTTACCTTAATAAAACAATTTCCATCCCCAAGAAGACGAATCATCAACCCCTTAAGTAAAAGCAACCAACGCCATAAGGTCAACTTTGTAGAAGAATTTGTAAATCCAAATGTTTAATGAAAATACCTACTGTTCATTAAAATTATGCAATAAACCTGAATTTAATTTTACGTACTGGACTGTATCGGAAAAATAATCAAAGTAAGATAAATGCGGGCGGAATGACAGCACTACAGAAAATATATGATATTAGGCTTTCCGGTTACATTCGCAACGGTGAGATCAGAGAGAATATTTGATTGAAAAACTGACAAAAATAACAAATGTTAGGCAATCAATACGAATGTGGACCGTTGTACCCGAGGAGATTTAGATTGACATTCTACGACCAAATCACTCGGCTATGTACACCATGTTACCATGTATTCATACAGACAGACCGAATACCAACAATAAAGACGACAAATATCTGTGACATACAGTTTACAATTTGTGATATTTAAATAGTAATAACTAGAGCTATAAAAATTAAAACTTGCTGTTGCGGTTTTGTTGACATTTTAATGTCATTTATTTTTACTGAAAGAACTCGTTGAGATGTTCGGATAAAAAATAGAGAGTATCCTTTTCCAAAATCTTGTTTATATTAATGAAAAAATTCATTAGAATCGATTAAGATTTTTTGAACATAAGAACATAGTAACCCTTATTATAAGATAGAGATTTAATTTATTGTAATGATAATGCATGGTTTTATACAGTTTTATTATTTCATAGTGGTGAAGGAAGATTTAAATGTAAATTTATATGTGCCTGTTTTATGGCTATGCTTATTTTCTTGTTCGTAAAAAAGTATTGTGGTAGAAACTGGAAATAAAATAAAACGTATTATATGTAGGCAGTGGTAGAGTTCTTCCGCCTTAATTATACCTGCTGCCGCAAAGACATTGTCAAATTCCGGTTAGGGGAGTAAAAAACAAGCAACGCCACTATAACACTTATCTAAGAGACGTCATGCATTAGGGGAGAAATGTGTACGTTTGCTATATTATTACTTATTAATAAAAAAATCCTAGTTTCATATTCGTCTGGACATTCCGACTGCCCTAAAGGTTATTTGTAACAACTGATGAGTGTGGCAACTTTATAATACGTTTTTATAATATTTCTAGATAAATCTTAAGTAGTAGGTACAGACGAAGCAAACAGCCTTCGTTTTCGGTATATTTAGCCAGAAAACTGCCGGTCAATTTTAAAATAAGTTTATTTAGCGCTGAACAATCATTTCTGTGATAGGTACTTTTCTTTATTTACCCACTCATTGTACACAAATCATTAATAACTGACGATAATATGAAAAGAACGAACTTATCTCTAAGAGATTTATTCTTAGTTTAATTGATAATAAAAAAAATTGAAGTACTTTTTATTAGCTAGTGGGTTATTGTAAAGTATCTACCAACTTTTCAGCGTCTGCCAAAGAAGAAAATTGCTCATTATGAACGCAAACGCGAACGCTAACGAATTTTAAAGCTGGCTTTTGTTTGATTTCTATTGCTCAGTCTGTACCTGGCATAATTCTAAATTTAGTATATTTTTGTACTGTTATCTTTCGAAGCCAGGTTTTGATCGAGTAGAGATAATTGTCGGGTCTTTCATAGAAGAAGCAGAGAGTCTGTTCTAGTCTGGACTCAGAACTTCCCCGAACATCCTGCCGGTCATCTGCATTCTTTACCGCAACAATAATAATCTAAGATTAGTATGTGTTTGTATTGTTTCCTCTCATAGCTACGCTCATTCTCCTAACGGACGAGGGTTGGGGTCGACCAGATGAAGGGTGCCTAGGTCGGACCGGCCGCGGGGGCAGCCGGGAGTCTGTACTAGCCCTTGCTCGGAACTCGTCTGCACATTCCGACTGCCCTGACGACGATGTCGATCCACTGCGGATTATAACACCTTCGTTTTCTTCTTCTAGTTCAACTTCCGTCCAACGCCGACCTTAAACATAACAGATCTGTCGTTAGATACCTATTAAAATATTATATTGAAATGACAAAATAACAATAAAAAATACTTTACAATTGAATATTCGATTTTGACAAATATATTTCATTGTTACTTATAGACCAAAATAGTGATAACGTGTTCAAAAAGACGGGGTCATTATGTTAGAAGACTTGGGCACCTCTTATTTTATATTTGATTTAAATCAAACTTCCTACCACTACCTCCGCATAATGGCGCTCAGACAAGCTAAGTCGTATTGCGTAGATATTTTTTTCTATTGCAACGGTGTTGTCAAAATTTCGTAGTTAGAAAGTCACATTTTACAAGATAGTCTTATTGAATTTGAGTTTAATCTTAACACTTTTTCAAAGAACAGACAACAAAGAAGTAGAAAAGGTTGAATAATATTTAATTTTTAACAGACCATACAGGCGGCTTTTCTGTAACCCTAAAATCATATTCAGTTTGACCCTTATGTACTTCTAAAATCTACTATTGCCTACTGTTATTATCTACAGTTTACTAGCAGTATTGTAGACTGTAGTCTTTGTTTACCAGCGGCCCGGTACGTGCTTCGCTACGTATATGACGGCTTGAATGACATAACATAACAAAACAATAAATAAAAAAAACTATTGAAAAAAGGTTAAACATGACAGCAAAATACCCGTCTGAAAAAAATTCAAGTTGAAAATTGGCATTGATATATATAATAAAATCAAAATCAAAATAAATATTCCTGGACAAATTACACTAATTGAATCTAACCCCAAAGTAAGCAAATGCTTGTGTTTATGGGTGTTAGTCAACGATACTAATTCATA
Organism: Calephelis nemesis; assembly: GCA_002245505.1. Lineage (NCBI taxonomy): Eukaryota > Metazoa > Arthropoda > Insecta > Lepidoptera > Riodinidae > Calephelis > Calephelis nemesis. Next base: position 32,818 of record NJDD01001193.1, on the reverse strand, counting down.
GAAGTACTTAAATATATACCAGAATAAATTTAATAAACACCCAGGCCCGGAAAATGCAGTCATCTAAATGTTCATCACACAAATGCCTGCCCCCGTCGGGAATTGAAACCGAGCCTCGCGGCTGGTCAGTGTAGTTAGGCGTGTATCTACGCTAGCCACTCGACCAACGAGGCGGTCGAACGAATATAAGTGTATATAGATTCTAACTGCTACTGACATATAATTTGTTACATATACATGCGCGAGACTACGGCATAGAGATCCAACACAATGCTCAAATTAACAATCAACTAATACCAAAACCCCTGGGGCGACATTATTGCTATGTCAACAGAGCTCTATAATTTTAGAAGAGTAACATTTTTAGTTTGGTTTTCATGATTATTGAATTTCAGGTATTTATTGAGTAAAGTAATTGTAATATCGCCTCTGTGGTCTAGCGGTTCAGTTGTTGGACTTGACTACATGAGGTCACGAGTTCGAATCCCGTGTGGGGCAACAAAAAGAAAATTGGGTTTTTCCAATTTTCTAATGAAAAAACAGGTTGCTCGGGATTGGGTATGTGCCCAGTTGGCGATAGACTTGCCACCTATCACATTGTGGGACTTAGTATTTTCGGCTAGTCGTGGGTGCCCTGGTTGTGCCTCTGCCTACCTCTTCGGGGATATGGGCGTGAAGATACCTTACTTTTTATTGAGTAAAGTTTGTATTTTTTCCTGTAATTTTGTATAATGTTGTCACTTGGTCCCATAAGTACTGTGTTCATGAACAATGAACATGAACAATGAGTCTATCGTTGTTTTTTCAATGCCACCAAATCTTATTCGACGATAGGCTTACCACCTATCACGTTGTGGGACTTAATGTCTTCGGCTAGTCGTGGGTGCCCTGGTTGTGCCTCTGCCTACCTCTACGGGGATATGGGCGTGAAGATACTTATTCGACGAGGTTAGGTAAGAATATCTTTACCTACCGTGATCGTGACATGAATGATTACTACTATTTTAAACTAAACTAAACAATAGAATATATTATGAACAAAATAAGAAGGAAGAGGCAGCACAGCCAAAAATCTTCTCATTTCATAATGATTAGACAAATTGATAAAAAAAACATGCGCTTGTTGGACGCCTATTTAGCTGAACACTGTTAAAAATTGACTACCAACCAATATCATGCTACATGTGGATGACGTTTCAACATGTTATTGGTTGAGAATCCAATTTTAGACACTGTTTAGCATGCATGTTTAGCATGTAAAACGCATGTTCAACGGTCGTTTATTTTTTTGAAGGAAGTCTACACTATATCTAAGTTATAACTGGCAAAAAAGGCTTAATGTAATTACTAAAAGTGTAGATAGAAATAGTTTACACATACTGAAGGCAGGAGTATTAAAGTTGCCAGTAGAGTCTGAAGCCGCGTCAGACACCGCTCGAACCAGAGTGCGACCCAGTGATGTGGGATGGATGTCTCTGTCATTGTGTGCGTGGGACCCCTTGCTACCGACACGCCAAAACCGTCGAGTATCCCGAAACACGTTCCACACCTGAAAGATTTTTAATTCTACATAATATATACATGGATAAGTTTTCAACAAAAAAAAACGACGGGTTGCACTCCGGGAGTGCCGGCAGAAATTAAAACTAAAAAATTAACGTTGTGCATTTTTGATATTTGGGAATGGTTACGGGATAATTTTGCACGAATTTGCTTTAATTATCAGTATGAAAGTACTATCATTTATGTGGTAGATTACAATATTCATTTATTGCGCTATCGTACACAAACATGACAACACGAACATTAATTTTGTGACAAGTTTTTCTTTGTAAGAGCTTTCCTAGCAGGAGACTTGGGAAGTACTATTCAAGAAGTACCTATTAATTAAATAATCCTAAACACGATGGGATAATATGTAGTTTTATTTGTTTCTATAGGCACCTTCCGGTATCTTAATCATATCATAGTAATTATCCAATTTAATCCACAGACTAGTAAGAGAACTACACGTTATGCCATTCGATTTGCATATGCTTGCAAAAAAGATGAATCGGTAAGTACAAACATCGGGACATATGAAATCTTGATAAAAGTTGGAAAAAGATTTCTATTTATAATATCAAAAATCATATACCGATAAACGATTTAAGTTAAAGTTGTAGACAGTTTGAGACAACCTCTAAAATAGCTCCACCAATTTTGATGGAACTATTCCGCATACCGTTATGGTACTTAAATACTTTTTCTGTAGTAATGTCAACATGTAGACATATAGCTCTTACTATGAGTTTAAAATGCTGCTATCGTTTTCGTGAATTAGTTCTGTAAAATGTTTGAATTGAGAAGCGTTTCTACTAGTAACTAGATTGTAGACCAGCTATCTATAGCTTCTGATACTTAAATTAATTAATATCAAGAGTAATCTATAGCAACTCATGGCAAAGGCTCAGCTCTTTACACTTTTTAAGGAATGGCTATTAGGAGACTTAAAGAGAAATATTAATCACAAAGAAGAAAGTTATAGCGAAGAGATAATGTACGGGCTGGCTTATGATTCTGTAGGATATAAATAATATTACATGCGGATTAAATTTGAAAGCTACGTTAACTAGAACCTCAATATAAGGATTTTGCAATGCTAAAATAGTTACTGGACTCAGATAAGTGATTTCAGAATTTTTAGATAAAATAAATTTGTAATTGTAACTACACTTTCAGAATACAAATTACACAATACTTATTAATTGTGAAAATAAATACAGCATCTATTTATTTAATTACATATTTTTGTGTCAATACATTTTTTGAGATGAAAAGAGAACTCCAATGAAGTACGTAGAAGTGAAAAAATGTGAAAGCATTTTTAAAAGACCGACATTTAATTTACTTTTAAAAAGCATCCACTCTTTTCGATGAAAGTGAGTGGACCCTAATCTTTAACAAATTGCAGAGTGATCGCGAACATTACAAAGTTTTTGGGAATATCCGTAATATAGTAATCTGTATTATGGGGTGATAGATGTACATTGTACGGTCCTTTCCGTCCTTAGGGTGAACTTCACGAAAAACTGAGGTTTCTTTGTAGATAAGTACTTAAATCCATTTAATAAAACTATTTTTTAATATTTCAACATACTGAAGTGATCGCCTCTGTGGTCTAGCGCTTCAGTTGTTGGACTTGACTGCATGAGGTCCCGGGTTCGAATCCTTGGTCGGGCAATAAAAAGAAAATTGGGTTTTTCCGATTTTCTAATAAAAAAATGTTGCTCGGGATAGGATGGATATGGGCACGGTTGGCGATATGCTTGCCACCTATCACATTGTGGGACTTGGTATCTTCAGTTAGTCGTGGGTGCCCTAATTGTGCGTCTGCCTACCTCTTCGGGGATATGGGCGTGAAGATACTTTTTTTTTAATTATGCAAGAGAAAAAGTAAAACAAAACATATTCTTAATTTATTTAGTGTAGAAGGTATCCGTAAAAATCGTTTTACCTGATCAATACTCTCCCGAACAGATATCTCGTGAAAACACACACAGCCTATTTCTTTGCTACGCCGTTGTCCCTCGTCAGTTGTCACCATCCGATCGCCGACTAGATCCACTTTGTTCCCGACAAGAACTACAGGCGTTTCTAAAACATTGTCCTGTAACATTTAAAACCGTTGCTTTAAATTTGTCATGAGATAAAAATAACGGTCGATAGTAAAAGTCGCTCGTAAAAGGCGAGCGCAGGCTTACCGTCACTAACATCGTGATATCGGACTAGGTGGTAGAGTTTCGCAGCGACTCGCCCGGATCGTTACCACCGCCTTACCTATTCCTGCCACCATAACGTCAAGACGTGTTCCAGTTTGGAGGGTAAGATAGCCGGTAAACTTACTTGTGCTCGAGGCCTAACATCCCGGCCTCAGGTTGGCAACGCACCATTACCACCTTTGGTGTCTTTAGGCGGTGTGAATTTCTTACCATCAGGAAATCCGTCTGCTTGTTTGCCTTCCAATATCATAAAAAAGGAATAATGTAATCTAAAATTAATAAAATTAACCCACGACAAAACCTATATATAACGTAGCCAAATATCATCACATCAGCTTTTAAACTGAAACTCATCGCATCAAAATCGGTCCATTCATTCACATGTTATGATGGCATAGACAAACACATACACTCACATACATCTAACTTAAAACACCTCTGATCCATTAGCCACCTTCCAGTTGAATTATGAGGTCCTTATCATCAAGCCCTTGTCATCAAAAAATGTGAGTTCTTCTAGTTAAGGCCAATCGAATGAGTCCAAACTTGATGGGTTTCCCAGCTAATTTTCCAGGGTTACGTCTTCTATCTTCGAGCTACATCATCAGACCAACTCAGATCTACCAGCATTCTTTAGCGTTTTAGCTGTTAAGTCTCACATATGTTCATAAGTGAAATAAATACCCACAGTGCGTCTTATATCCAATTCGATGCTTACAATTGGATCACAAATGACCTGATGACTTTGAACGCCTTAACAGGTCTGCATAAAGCATAGTCAAGAACCATCTCGATCACTGCAGCTTTAAAAAAAACCGCATCCGTCCATAGCTACGACACCTCAGACACACAAACACACACACGAGCAAATGCGCACGCAAGCACGCACG
>NJDD01001193.1:8387-28095 GCA_002245505.1 Calephelis nemesis | reverse complement strand
TACTACAAGCTATAATATTAATTGACTACAGTAGAGTTAAAATAACTATATATATATATATTATAGTTATTAGGCTAGTTAAAATAATTTCAGTACTAACAATAACACTCGATATTCAAGTGCAACTACAACAAATCACCTGGGTGTCAACAATATATCCATTTAGGTATACATGGGAAGCTAATTTTTAAATCGGTTCAGAAATTATGTCAGAAATTATATCGAATAATATTATTAATTTAATTGCAGAAATGTTGGTTGTCGAGAAGTTTGTTTCACCGTTTCTCATTCTGGCTGGCTAGATTTGGAAAAGTGCAGGTGGTAGGAGAAGGCAGATTGGTTATAGTCCTGGCTGCCGGGGGGTTTGTTTTGCCGTTTCTTCTCCTGTCTGGCTAGGTATTGAAACGGTGTTTTTTTTTGCGGTAGATGGGATAAATTAATTTACATTCAATACAAAAAGCAGTATGTAAATAGAAAGTAGATAATTAAAATAACTAATTTAATTAATACCTATTAAAATATTGGCAAATCACAAGTTGGTAGAATATACATATCGGCAAATATTTTTTTTCTTTTCTTTTTCTTTCGTTTCTTTTCTGCGAGGCTCGGGATCCCTGACGGGGACAGGCATTTGTGTGATGAACATTTAGATGTCTGCATTTCTGAGTCTGGACATGTATTCGAATCGTTGACTAACACCCATAAAACAAACATGTTGCTTACTTTGGGGTAATATTCAATTTGTGTAACTTGTCCTGGAATATTATTTATTTATATATTTATAACTTTAAACCAGTGAATTCTGCTCATTGAAAAAATGTGTGTTTTAAAGTTTCATTTAATTTGAAGTTTTTTGTCTGTCTCTCTGTCTGTGTCATCAGCCATGACCGCGATTCAAATCCAATCTGCTGAACCGATTGTAACGATATTAGGCTAGTTATTTATGTTCCTGAGTAGGTTGTAGGATACTTTTTAACCCATTCATCAAAGATGTTCCCGCGGAAGAGGGGTAAAAGTAAAAATGTAATTGAACCACAATCCATTAATTAACGCGTAGTCCGATTTAATTTATCTGTTTTGTTATTTATAGTATGTACTTATGTGCTTTACAGATTTTCAAATATTTTTTAAGTCATAGTTTTTTAGTTTAGAAATTACAGACATAACAAGACTCAGTGTAAAGTGACTAAATAACTTGAAATCTGGAATGTAGTGATAGTACTATTTAAATTATGCGCTTCGGCTATATTCGTCAAGCTTCGGAAAACCGATTCGTATTTTAAAGATATCTATATAAAGTTGTTAATACATATTTGATCATTTCGCTTAAATTCAGATTAGGTCAGCCAACTTAAAAATAAAAGCAAAAAGTGTAACAAGAGAAATTAAATAGTAGTACATATTTGAAAGTACCTACAGGGTATCTTACATATCGCTCGTTTAAAACTACAACGTGTCACAGCGGAATAACTCGTTTTTGAGTTATTACCACCATTGTATTCACCGCACTCGAATCTATTTAGTACAAAAACGTGGTATAATTTAAGCCAATACTGACGAACGTATGAGAAAAAGAGAGGGCCTGTCACGATGTAGCGTTGTCCCGTTCGGCAGCTAAGCTTATTTCCACACTGCATCCCCTCAGTGTGTCTGTGCGGTGCGCGAGAGAACTTGCTCGCGGTTTAACACAATAACGTGTCACAACCTTCATGACACGTTTTTGCAGTAAAGGTAAGTTATTGTATTACTTATTTATTTTATATTATAAGGTGTCACGCTTGTTATGACGCATTTTAGCATAAAAATGTCTATTGATCGTATTTGGTCATTACTTTAATAACACGTTGTTCCTTTGAAAATTACGAAAATAAAATTGGCTTCTGTTAGCATGTCACGTTGTATGCAATAATCTGTTATACTTATTTAAATTCACGCTTCGTTTATAACATGTTGTCGCAGTATATCTTTGAAATATTGTTATTAAATTAAGAAATTTATCGTTTTGTCACATTGTTTATAATAATATTTTACTAATAAAGTCTTTTTTTTCTTTCAAGATGGGGTCACGATCAAAAAGAGTAGTAGAAATGGCGAATAAAAATTACCATATAGATGAGGAAACTCCAGCAAAGCGTCGGCGAAGTTATTCTTCTGGCAGCTCAAGCTCATCTAGTAGCTCAGGTCAGGAATCATTCATCGAAGACAGCGACGATTCAGTTAGAGACCCGAATTTCACCGTCAGCAAAGTAATTGTCACAAGACTTAATAAATAGTACAAGCATAGAAAATTGTATTTCCAGCTCTACAGAGCCTATAGCTACATCTGAAGATCCTATTGTTGCGGATTTAATATGCGATCAGGAAGCAAATGCAAACACAATCCTGGATGAGGCTGGACAAGACATCGTGGCAAAGAATATTGAAAACAAAATAAATGGAATTACTCCGACAAAGAAGGGGAAGAAGAAACAAAGACGAGAAGAAAAGTGGAAGAAAAATATCGCGAAAGAACTAAGAAACACCGGAAAATCCTACACTTCCATCAAGACTACAAAAGTTGTGCCAGAAAGTTTGATGAAGGAACCTTGCAAAGATAACTGTTCATTTAAATGTCAAATTAATTTTACCATAGACCAGCGAAAACAATTAAATGAAGATTACTGGAATTTGGGTAGTATAGAAAAACAATGGACGTTTATTGCCAACTCCACCGAAGTTATCGTTCCCAAAGTTCGATATGCGAAAATAGACTCCGAGGGAAACCAAATTCAATCCAAGCGTGAACATGTCAATGCATACCATTTTATGTCATCAGGTAAAAAAATAAGAATGTGTAAATTATTTTTTAAAAATACATTGGCTATCAACAACCGTCCCATAGAGACAGCTCTGAAGAAAAAAAATAATAACACAAACATTGCTACTATGAAGGATAGGCGTGGATCACATGGAAAGCAACCCAAAATTAATAACGATTTAAAAGCTGGCGTATTATCCTTTATTAACGCTATACCTAAAATAGAATCGCATTACACCCGAGCTAATACGACCAAACAGTACATTGATGGTAGCAAATCTGTAGCAGATCTGCATAGAGATTATGTTGAACTATAGAAAAAATACTAATGAAGGAATCCTATGATACACACATTCGAGAAAAACAACTATCCCGATTAGAAAAGGAGAATGACAAGAAGAAAACTGATACAGTGGTAGCAGTCTATGATCTGCAAGCTGTGTTTCAATGCCCGAAAGGAGAAATATCTGTATTTTATTATAAATCTAAATTAAATGTTCTGAACCTAACAATATATGACCTACAGCAAAACCATGTTGAAAGCTTTGTTTGGAATGAATCCAATGCGAATAGAGGAGTGAATGAAATAGGAACTTGTGTCTTTAAATATCTTGAAAAGGTTTGCGCAGCAGGTAAGGATTTCGATGTCATCTTTTATTCTGATAATTGCCCTGGGCAGCAAAAAAATAAATTCATGGTCGCAATGTATTTATTTGCAGGTGAAAAGACAATTAAGAAGTGGACCCATGTACACTCCAGATGCCTTTATAGCTGCAATAAAAGCTTCTAGAAAAAAAAGCTCTCCTATTCATGTTACAGAAATGTGTTATTCAGATATTTATGATTGAAAGGATGTCTGTAGTCAAATGAATTTGGCTATCAACAAAGATGAGAACAACAAATCTGTTAAATTGGCAGGTCTTAAAGTTATCATGGTTCAAAAGTCTGAGCCAAAAGCTATTTATTTCAAAACCTCGTATGAAGAAACAGAATTTCAGAAAGTGGTTGTGATAAAAAGAAAGAAGGATATAGACGTAGAAGTTAAAAGAGCTTATACTAATAAGCCAGGATTGGCTGACAGAAAAAAAAGTGACCTTATAGATTTACTTGACAAGAAAATGATACCGTCCTATTATAGGGCATTTTTTGAATCCCTTTAATTTTATTATAATATTTTTAATTTTGTTATTGCTTTTTGGATTTGAGAATTTGCCATTTATGTTATGTTTATCATAAGTATTACACATATTTTTAAAATAAGATTTAAGATAACCTACCTACTTCTAAAGTTAATTTTGAGACTGATACTGTAATAAAGGGAAGTGAGACTAATATTAATTCCTAGTTATGTTCCTCAAAAAATATTGATTGTGATATTTCCTAGATCTGATATATTTTTTCGAATAGTTAATATAGCTAAGTCATTATGGTTAATGTAAAAGAAGTACCTACCTAAGTATAAACTATTTACATAAGCTGCATTTATAAACATGTTTTATGAAACTATCCCAACCTTTGTTTTGCTATAAATTTTGTCGTATACGACACTGTGATTGATTAGACTGATAATTAAGGCTTCAATTTAGATACAAAAGACGCTATGTACTTATTTTTGTAATATTACTTTGTTTGAGACTGATTATAAAACTTGTAAGTTACAATTCAACTAATTGTTTTTTTTAATAAATACTCTTATAATTTCAACAAAGTGTTATTATTCTGTACCACTATAAAAAATCTTTATTTTTATTACCTATAACGTGATATACCCTCATGTTCAGTCAGTACGTTCATTATTTTATAGGAATAACGTGACATATTGGGACTTTTTTTTTTAAATTAAATTTTCATAAAATAAATACGCATAAATCAATGACATTTTCAATTAGACTGATAGTTTAATAGTGAAATTTAAAATGGGCATTAAAATATTTTTTATAGATATTTTACTTTAAAAGTTATAAGAATGAAAAAGTTTCAAAGTCGTTTTCCCAAAATTCCAGATTTTCGTTGTGGCACGTTGTAGTTTTAAATGAGCGATATTATACATTACATATTTTCACAGTAAAAGCCAACAAAGTTCACCGGGTCAGCTAGTTAATAATAAAATCAGCGTGCACTTTTTACTAGCCATTTGACAGGAAATAATCTTATTAATATTATAAATGCGAAAGTTTGTCTGTTTGTTTGTTACTCCTTTACGCAAGAACTGCTAAACCAATTTTCATTAAAATTTGGTACACACATAGAGGGTAGCTTGGATTAACACATAGGATAGTTTTTATCCCGATGTACACCTTGTGGGACGTCGCGGGCAACGCCGCGGGCAACAGTCTGAAATACTTAAATGATTAAAAGGGCTATGTTTGACTTGGGTTTAAATATAAATGGAATGAATAATAATCAGAAATTTGTTCAAATTTCACACAGCTACGAGAAACTACTTTAAATTGTACCTAAACAAATAAGCATCAATCTTAATTTCGGACAATTTCGGCAATTTCAACAATCTGATTCCCGTCGTAAATAAGCTGTTACAGACGTAAAAGTTAGATTAATATAAATTTTTGGATTGTTTTCTGCTTCTTTGCTTATTTATATTTGACTGTAGGTTGTTTTATATTTAAACCGTAATTATTATACTTGTAATGCAAAGTTAACAATAGAGTGGTGTCTGAATAAATTGAAAAATAGGTCTCTGATTGAAGGTTTGTTTTTTTTGAAAATAGAGGCCATAATTCTAAAGCAAATACTTTGCTTATTGTTTAATAACTGACGCAACAAACATTGGTGGTAATTTTGTTGTACACTCACTTAATGAATGAACTAATTTCAAGTTATCGCTGTCTTCTTTCAACGAAAGTAACAGAAAGAGACAAAAGACTCTTTGCCTACTGTCAAATTAGACCGTACACGTCATTTCTACAGGATCTATTTTTAAGGAATGTATCCTATTTTTTCAAAAAGAAAACATTTTTCTTGTATTTATGATACAAGAAACAAGCTCATGAAATTACTGATGGTAAGAAATACACGTTGCCTACATACACGAAAAATGTTGTGGTGTGTTGCTGAACTAGCATGTTACATGTGTTGCCAACATGAGGATAGGGTATGTAATTTCTTGCGGAAAGACTGTAGGACAGATCCGGATGACAAAATCTCTCACCTAATAGTAGTGGTAGAGTTTCGCGTTATGCATTTAGTTATTATTTCGTTGTTTTCGTTAAGATTTTTTTTATGATATTGGAAGGCATACAAGCAGACGGATTTCCAGATGTTAAGAAATTCACGCCGCCTAGAGACACCAAAGGTGGTAATGGTGCGTTGTCAACCTGAGGCCAGGATGTTAGGCCTCGAGCAGAAGTAAGTTTACCGGCTACCTTACCCTCCGATCCTCTTACCCTTGCGGTGGTGGCGAGTCGCTGCTAAACTTTACCACCTAGTCAGATGTCACGGTGTTAGTGACTGTGAGCCTATGATCACCTTTTACGAGCTGCCTGGCAAGGAAGGCAGATGGTCTATTCTTCAAAGGAGCCCGGACCAACATGGATTCACTTAACAAACAAATGTGATAGTTATATACATGTCTTGCAGTAGATCATCGACCATACATCCCAATAGACGCCTATTCTTTATAATTTTGCTTTGAAACAATTCTGGCAAATAGCTGAGGTGCGGGGAGGTGAGGCACTGCTTTCTTATTGGCCCTTGCAATGACAACACTTCATATTCATAAACAGAATTGTAAGATTAGGGATGAGACATATTTAATACAAACAATATATTTTATCGATATGCTTATTTTTATTTTATAAAGTGCGACATTATAACGGATTATTTCGCATTTTGTTATTGCACGTCACATCGCAGCTATGCAACTCAATGTCTCAAGGTCACACATTTTTGCGGTTGAGAGTAATATCCGTACTTGAATACCGACCTAATGGTCCTTACATTTGAAATTGGCGTTCTGTAGGGGAGGAACATAAGTCAAATATATTTAATGTAATATATTTGTTTAATCAAAGCACGAATCATTGTTTCTTATACATATTTGCCAACTAATAGGCAATTCATTGATCCCTCTACTAAAAAACCATTCGAACGGGAATCAATAAAATCTTTGAACGTGGTTTTGGACTGCCCCCTCGAAGTTGAATTTTTTCTTTTGTTAAACGTTATTCCAATTTGAAAAAATAGTAATCTGTTGGAGTTAGGTTCAGGTGGATGCTTTTTACATTCCAATTGATGCTCTTCTAATTTAGAAGTCGTCTGTTGTGCAGTATGTAGTCTAGCATTGTCATGAAGCAGCAGTGGTATAAAGTGTATAAAACAATCTTCTGCAAAATATTGAGATTTAATATCTACAATTTATTTGGAATTCGGAAACCAATTCTCTCGTCTGGTTTCTTTAAACTAAATTAGATTTCCTATTTTATTATCTTGTGGATACCTGATATAAATGACATATGTACTTATCAAATTGAATTGCTTTTATTCATTCGAGTAATTCTCAACTACAGAATAAGAATGAACTACAGAATATCGTCAAAATACTGTAAACAAATTAGTTTTAAAATTGTCTCAGCCCTTTAAAAGTTTTATGGTATACTGACCGTAACATCGCCTATCGAAACCAGTGTTGAATTTATATCACCCAGATAACCACCTAATGCACTTGAAAGAGTTCATTAAAATCGGCTCATACATTTATGAGATATTCAATGACATATAACAGCGCCCTCTACCGCGTTTAGTTCAGTTTTCCATCGTGTTAGTCCGGGTCTGCAGACTAAAATAGAACACATGCCCCTCTGCCAAACACCTCGTACGAGGCGAGCACAGTTAAAACAGGTAATTGTCAACAAAATAACTGGTAATAGAGTGGTGTGCAGCAACTTCCCTGGGTAGTTATGCACCAAAAAATACATAAATACCTACATACAGTACCGGTACAAGACCGGTATCCTATTGAGGGTAAATAAATAAAAATGTCGATAAAATAGATTTGCACATTAGTCCGTCACTAGCTGTATGCAAACGAAAGTGATAGCTTGAAAATCACATGTGTAAGAAAGGGATATAAACACGCATCTAACAATGACCGACCAGTATATGATGAACTCCGATAAACATCAAATAATTTAAAATGTAACTATAAATGTTATTATTTTTAATCAACGTACGAAAAGTTTTACCATCTTTTCGGTAAATTGAAGTGCGGCTGTTTTTACCGTACCATTTAATTGAACAAACATTCATTTTTAAACCTATTTTTTTATTTTTTATACAATAACGCGGCAATGTTTACAGGTCACAAACCTGGTCGATACTGTTCATATCGTTTTGAGTAATAAGCTACATAAGAACAATTACACTTATGTGTTGACAGAAACTGGTTGCCTTGCATGCGGTGTCTATTGGGATGTGTGGTCGATGCAGTAGATTAAGAAGGATTGTTGGGAGTAACTCCATAAGATGTTACAGAGCATTACTGCGTTGACGTTATGGCGCCAATAATGTTAGTGAGATAATGGGATACCAAAATAAAAATAACTATCATGACGCCTATAGTCCCGAAGACAGAGAAGAGAGAAGGAGACAGGTACAACCGGGTCACTAACTATTGGCAGAAGGTTCCTAAATATTATAGTACCACAATCACTACACTATCACCAACTGGGCACTTTTCCAATACTATCCACGCGGAATCGAACCTGAAATCACACATAGTCAAAACCAAAACCGGAACATTAGACCACAGAGAGGACTATAAAACTCGGCAAACCGACACAAAACTATTTGATTTCTTAGAATTATAACTTGTTTCACCTTTTCTTGCGTTTTAAAAGCTATCGGCTACTAAGAAACTGCAAATACAACAACTTGGTAAGTAAGTATCTTCACGCCCATATCCCCGAAGAGGTAGGCAGAGAAACAACCAAGGCACCCACGACTAGCCGAAGACACTAAATCCCACAATGTGATAGGTGGCAAGTCTATCGCCAACTGGGCACATATCTAATACCCAAACCTTTTATTTTATCAGAAAATTGGAAAAACCCTATTTTCTTTTCGTTGCCCTACCCGGGACTCGAACCCGGAAACTCATACAGTCAAGACCACAGAAGCAATAGATAGATTGGTAAATAAGCTTTTTCGAAATACTTAAAAAAGTCTAGTAGGTATTCACTTCACTTCTATATTTAATCAGATAATAGAGGGTGCTTAAGTGTGGGATATAACTAAATTCCTCAACACATTTCTCACTCAACATTGTAATTAGCGCTTAGCTGAGAGGGTTTATAGCCGCTTTAAAGTATCTTAAATGTGGCTACATTACCATAAAGCCTTCCCCCAACAGTTGCATGGCGTCCCAAAGCCAGATTAAGAGACATTTAGACATCTATATATACATATATATAAACAAACTGAACGGGTGAAACGAAGTTTGCTATATAAAAGCATCACAATTTAATACTGACAAGTAGAGGCCGGATACTATGCAATTGCATATTTAAGCCATTTTCAGCATATTTTTCCTAAAATCTAGTGATGATGCATATTATCATTATAATGTACAGTATTTTTCGAGCGCAGCGCACTCAGCAGCCGCGCGTCTTTTTTTGTTACGAAAATAAAAGATACAAAAGATCGTCTTCCACCGCACTACTCGTTCCTCCCGCCTATGACCTATTATGCATGTTATTTGGTCACAAAAATATTAGGTAATGTTACATGTTACTGTATCGATTATCGACTATCAATGGATAGATTACTAAGTGTATGCTGACTTTGTAATAAAAATCTAAAACTTAATAGTTTTTTTTATTTTATTAAAAAACAATAAACTTAATAAAGTAAAACTTTAAACAAGTTTTTACTAGCATTAAACTTAAATCTAAAGAAATACTAAATACAAAACAAAAAAACATTTAATGTTGCATATTCTATCAGTTTTTGTGCATATTTAAAGAATTTTTCATGCATATGTTGCATATAATCCGGTCTTTACTGATAAGTGATACATACAAGGAGGCTTCTGTGCAATAATCACGAAGCCATAGACTACTACTGAAGGTTACACTTTTAACAAAGTACAGTAATGTTACTTTGTACCTAGATTCATACAATAATGTAAATTTGAATCGAGTATATCGGTACTCTAGAACACAATACTGGCGAATTATTAACTTTCAGTTAATCATCATTATGATCATCGTAAGCCGGAGGACGTCCATTGCTGGACAAAGGCCTTCCCCAAATAGCGCCACGAGTCACTTTCACCAGCCGCTTGTACTCGTATACAGCGACTCTCCGCGACTTTGACCAGATCATCAGTCCCGCTGGTGGGAGGTTGTCCAACACTACGTCCTCCCGTGGGTGCCGCCACTCGAGAAACTTTCTTCCCCAGCGGTCGTCAGTTCTGCGAGCAATGTTGCCTACCCATTGCCACTTCAGCTTGCTAAGTCTCTGGACTATGTCGGTTACTCTCGTCCTCTTGCGGATTACCGAACTACGGATCACATCTCGTCTCTCGCAGAGAAATACCGAGCATAGGTAGTTGAACTCATGTGCTCTGAGCGTATTTAAGAGGCCCACTTTTAACGGCCTAGTCTCAGATCCGTATGTCATACCGGTAATACACACTGGTCGAAGACTTTGACTTTTCGAATTCAGTTAATAGTAAACAAAAAAATTGTTTGTCGGATTCCTTGAACATTTGCAACTGTTAATAATCCGCTTGTGTTGTGTTCTAAAGTACCGAAAATGACATATACGATGACAATTTCCGATTGGTATAATATCGAGATTCAAAAGTAACCTTACTGATATCATTTCCAAATATTGCTGACATTCTCTAGCGAAGTGGCCTCTCTTTCATGTTGAATTTGTAAATAAATAATACTTTTTTCTCTAAGTAGACGAAAAACACGTTTTAAGCTATTGTCATATAGATAAGTAGATACCCACGAAGTTAGTAAAAGCGTTTAAAATCATACTAATATTATAAAGAGGAAAACTTTGTTTGTTTGTTTGTTTGGTTGTAATGAATAGGCTCAAAAACTACTGGACCGATTTTAAAAATTTTTTCACCATTCGAAAGCTCCATTATCCACGAGTGACCTAGGCTTTGTTTCATCCAAATCGGTATAGTAGAAGCCAAGTTACGCAGGCGAAGCTGCGTGAAACTGCTAGTAGTTAATAAATCGCTATCGATAAAAGAACCCTTTTTTCTTTTATCTCTCTGTGTGCTCTCTGCTAGGCTAGGGTACAATGTCTTGCACGAAAATAAATAAAATGTCATATTCCTAGTAAAAAGATTGCTATAGACAAGAATACGAGTATCTCGAATGTCCAAAATCTCTAAAGACTCTATGAATACAGGAAAATATGGGAGATTGAATGAATGAATGATGTATTCAGTGTAATGCAGTTCCTAATCTTACTAAATGTAGTAGGAGTAGCAAGTACTGGAAACTGTTAAAACAATGTGCCAGTTGCCTGTGCGCTACACTTTATAGAAGTACTTTAAGTTCTGGCATTTATTAGCTTCATTACTTTAATTTAACTACAAATGAAGCAGCGTCTGCAAGTTTTTTCAATAACTACGTTTCTTTGTAAAACTCGAATGTTTTATGGCTTTGAAAACGTGATACTCAATTGTTTCTTGGAAAAAATATTCTCTCATATTTCTTGAAGTGAAATTTAATATGTTTAGAGTTCTGTAGCTTAATTTAAGATAAACACCGAGCGCATCTATAACTTTTTCATACAGTCTTTATGTGTCGTTGTCCAAGTGGATGATGTGTAAAATTTTGTTATATGACAATGTTAATTGTATGGTGCTCGTGGGCTAATAAGTCTCTTAACACATTTTCAGCTACTATAGTTTCAAAAATTTATTTGTTTAGCATGTTGTGTTTACATCCAGAAGAGGTCAGCTTAGAAAATGTTTATTTCATAAGGACTAATTTAATATGTTTTATATAAGTTGTATCTCCGTTTTGTAGACCTAATAAAAAAATAAAATGACAGGGCCGTACTTCGGGCATTATCACTGACATCATAGCTACAGGAAAAGATAAGTTGGTGGTAGGTAGTTAGTACTAATTACCATCCAAAACGAGTCACTATAAAACTCAGAACTAATGACACTCGTGTAAAAAACTTGAAATCTAAAGTACTGTATACTCTCCACTAGCATTAGATGGAATCACGACATAAAACGATATAGTCGTCGAGGAATATAAAATTATATCCTTTTTTTACTACCTCATACCCCAGTTTTCGAATCATCATAATATTAATACGTGAAGCAAAAACTTTGGACCCCTTTTTACGAAAATTGCGCTGACGGAGGAGTACACGTACTACCATGCATTTGATACAAACAAACAAATATTTTGATGATAGCGACAAAACATCATAGATGGCGTACCAACTAAGTTTGGAAACAAAGTAGTTGATATTGAGAAATGAAGATGGCGTTCTAATTAACAAGAAATTAAAATTTATTATGGTCGAATTCGGACCACTGGGTGACCATTAGTATTAAAAGTTATATAAGACCACCTCGAAATTATTATTATTTCGAAAATGGAATTATATGTATAGTAACGAAATTGGAATCAGTTTGTTACCATTGTACCGTGCTTAATTTTTTTGTCACTAAATTCAAAGTGACCCCTTGACAGGAGTAATTGTATTTTATTGTCGAAAAAACTTAAAGTGAATATTTCTCTCATTTTTTCTCACGCTTTCTGATTCATTTTATTGATGCTCATATTATCGGATCTATTTTATAGAATAATTATAATTTGCATGATACAGAAGCATTGCAGAATTATTTTTGCAGCACCTATTTTAAGTGGCGACATTTTTGTACCTAATCAAATCATCTGACTCACTACAAAGAAGACGGAGAAAGGAATTTAATTTGTAAGATTTGAATACGGACAGACACCGAGAAGGTGAAACTAATAATACAAGCTTATAAAAAATCGAGGGAAATTTATTTCCAAGGAAAGTAATTTAACGCACGTTTATTATGGGTCTCGGAGTGACCCAGTCAAGAAGGGCAAAGTGAAGCGCTAATGCTCCACCTATTTTTTCTTGAAGCGTTTCGTTATTTTTTTGATCTTGGATTTTGAATATGAAAGATAAATAAATTTCTTAGAATATGTTATCTCTAGTGGACTTATTAAAAAAAGTTTAATCTACATATTCTTAAACTTTCATTTTTATTCATGTATAATATAAAAATTGATTGCTAAATGTGTTGGTAAGCACATAACTTCAGAACGACTGAACCGATTTGGCTGTTATTGATTGTCAGAAGAAGATTCTTATAAAGAGAAAAACCGGGAAAATTGCAGAGAAAATGGGGAAAACAATACTTTATTTTTCCTTATACAAACTGAATGGGTGGAACTTAGTTCGCCGAGGCAGCTGGTATCTAAAGAATCCGATTTTGTCAATGCCTGTTGATCATCAAAATTCAAATGTTAGTATCTAAAGTTCTCAAAGACGTAATTGGATATAAGTTATCATTGTGTATCAGTTTACAAGAAACAAAATATTGTTTTTATTAATTTATATTATTTGTGTCGTAAGGTCGGAGATGGGTGTTTTTAAAGATTTATTAATCTACGGTGTTTTTAAGAATGTAGTAGTAGTAGTAGTAGTATATTCACGCCCATATCTCCAAAATGGTAGGCAAAGATAGGCCAGGGCACCCACGACTAGCCTAAGACAACAGTCCTAGGCTAGGTGGCAGGCTTATCGCCTACCGGGCATATGTACTCGTATCCAATCCCCGGCAACGTTACTTTTTTTGAAAATTGAAAATACTAATTTTCCAGTTTTCTTTTTCTTTGGGGATCGAAACCGGAACCTCAGAAAGTCACGTCCGACGCCAGACCGCTAAACCGCGGAGGCGATTTAAAAAGGTGATTATAAGAATGTATGAAATTCAAGAGTACCTACCTACTTTCAGAAGTCCTAGAAAGAATATTTTTTTACGATATGAAAAATAGATGACATTTGTTTAAAGTTTAAACACTAACTTAAGGTTGTTGTCATTTTCTTATTCGTTTATCATTATTTATTCTATTCTAATTTTATTCATAAAATCGATTATTATTCGGCTGAAACGTTAAAAAAAATTCGGATCACTATCATTTCTTAGATATTAGGAGGAAAAAAGTGAAATAAACATTTTGAATTCTTAAAGAGTTTAATATAAAGTCACCAAAAATTATTTTCTGTAAACCATTCAGCTGTCAGTTTACAAACTCAAAAAGTTATTAGATGTCATGTAGAGTTTTGGCGCCATCGAGCAAAAAGATAGTCGAAGTTTTTTTTATAATTATTGAATTTCGTGTTGATATTTAGTGAAATTAGTAATTAATTTTGGTGGCATTTTGTACAATTTTGTTCAGTGAAAATGCACAAATGAAATAATCGTGAAGAAATTAGCGTATCGTGTATTTTCTCGTTACACCAAATCTCATTACATGAGCTTCTGTAATGAGGACGCCGCACTACCCAAGAACCTGACATGACTTACTGACGACTTAAGACTGATGACTAATTATAATTGATATAAAATTTGATGCAAATTTCTACTTGACGAATGGCAAAATACTAACGTGAAGGCCAAAACTTAAAGAAAGAAAGAAAAAGATGTCATGTAAAGGCATTCATCTCACTCTTCGCGCTCTAACTCTACCCGCTCTAACTTCACAAACTTTACACCTTAGTGGCGAACATATGTGACTTGGAAGTTTCTTTACTACAAGAACTATTGATGTTCATTACATTACAGAAATGTAATGAACATTGGATACATTTTTTTGATGGTAGCGAAAGGGTCGATATATATATTTTGACAAAGTGTAGCGTTAGTGAGGTTAGAGATTGTAGAGTTAGAAGAATAGCTATGCGTGACATCTGACAACTCTTGACGGCAGTTGAATAACAAATCCAAAGAAATTTGTTGAAATGTAACAGGTAACTGAATATCATATTATAGAAGAATTATTATATGTGTATTAATTGTGCATAGTTTAAATCGCCTCTGTGGTCTAGAGGTTCAGGTGTTGGACTTGACTGCATTTGGTCCCGGGTTCGAATCCCGGGTTGAGCCACAAAAAGAAAATTTGGGTTTTACAAATTTCCTGATAAAAAAATGTAGCTCTAGGCTTGCCACCTATAACATTGTGGGACTTTTTGTCTTCGGCTAGTGTTGGGTGCACTATTTGTGTCTCTGCCTACTTCTACGGAGATATGGGCGTGAAGATACTTTGCTTTACTTTTACTTAAAATCTTCTTATAAATACGATGGTGAGACGCGTTATTTTAGCTATAACAATATAATATACTGTATATGACAATTTAGTTTACCTACATCAGAACGTAATGAGGACAGCCTCCTTTGTATTTACTTCAAGCAACAGGATCGTTAGTATCCTAGTATCGACAATAATATTATCGTACATTTTAATTATTTTGAAATAGATGTTGCCAGCGGCTGTGAAGCTTTCGAGCGGGAGCTCGTTAAAATATCAGGATAAAAAGTAGCACTTTTCAGTATCGTACCATTGTGAAGCGAATTAAAAAAAACAAGCAAACACATTTTCAAAATTATAATACGAATATTAGAATGGATTTCTAGATACGACTTTTAATTCATATTTTAACTATTTCTTTAAAGAAGCTTTTCCCTAAAATTGTAATTTCTATTTCTATGAAATCAATAATAACCATAAAATCAATGCTCGTTGTGCTCTGTGCTAGAGTTGTTGGTACTCTTGTTTTAATTCAGTAACATCCATGGCGTCTATAGGCGTCGGATGTCTTTTACCATCGAGAGAGCGTCCTGTTTTTCCACTTTATTATGTCATAAAAAGAAAATAAGTTTTTATACACAGAAGGACAAGCATTGAAAGCATTTTGATACCGATAGGAAGTATACTTGCCGATTTGAGTGGCTTGGATAGTGTTTAAATCAATATTTATAAGTTAATTAAAATATGAATAAAGGGAATTAGGAAAGCATCTTTAAAATAAGTTTTAGTCAAAGAAAATTAATTAACAAGATAAAATCGACTCTCTTAAATTCGTTTTACATATTATTTTATGCACTTTTTATAGTCACATTATGATTTTCACACAAAAATATTTATAAAACAATTAATTTTGGGGTTCCCCATTCTTAGTACTGACACGCAAATTTTTTTATTTAACTTATACTTTATCTTTGGATTGGTCTTCAAAAATTGTATTGAGGTTTCTAATGTATTTTTTTCAAATTCAATAGTTTGAGCAATAGATTATCATCTGCAAAGTAGTATTATGTTTAATTCTTATTGTGTTGTGTAAAAATATGTGTATTTAACTTCTAAAAGAAGAGAACGATAAAACTGAAAAAAAAATGTATATTATCACGTAAATTTCCAGTAGCTTCACGCCCATATCCCGAAGATTTTTGTATTCCGAGCTGGGACTCGAACCCGGGATCTCATGTAGTCAAGTCCAACACCTGAACCGCTAGACCACAGAGGTGAAAATTAGTTTGAACGAGATCTAGTAAGTAGTTATTTTAAAAGAAAAGAAAATATATTTATTTGCGGAATATGTGTGGAGGTTTTTACAAAATTATTTGAGCTTTCCATCATATTCTACCACATTGTGGTGTGTAAATATTTAAATATTTTTAAAAACTGATTATTAATTAGTTATATACACAATGTTTAAACATTCATTCAACAAATAGTTTTATTCTTATTACAATTTGAATTATAACTTACAATTTTAAAATGTTAACAATTTTAACCCTGTCTACCGTAAACTACCACCGTTTCCAAACCTAGCCAGTCGGGAGAAGAAACGGCGAAACAAACTCCCCGGCAGCCAGTACTATGACCTATCGTCCTTGTTGTACCATCGTTTCCAAACATAACCCGGTTTCTGAAATTATAAATTATTCTTATTATTATTACAAAATTTATATTATTTAATCATGTCTGCAAGAAAATCTTTAACACTATAATATGTCTTATCTAACAACAACTCAAATAACTTCTTTTGAAATCTTTTTAATGGCAATGATTTAAGATTATCAGGAATCTGGTTGTGTATACGAATGGACATGCAATATATATTAGTCTTGTAAATATTGAGTTTTTTGTTAGGCACATGGAGTTTCTCACTATTTCTAAAATGTGATAAACCTAAGACCTCAGCATTTGTTTAAAACAAATGATGATGTTTTTTACCAATACACATACATACAGCCAAAATATATAAACAAGGTAAAGGTAATATTTTAAGAGACTTAAAAAGTGGCTTGCATGAATGTAATTGATTAACACTACATATTGCTCTTATACACTTCTTTTGAACTCTGAAGATTCTAATCAGTTCTACAGAATTTCCCCAAATAGGAATACCATATTGCAAAACGGAAGAAACATACCCATGATAAGCTAAAAGAGGTGCTTTTAAGCCTGACACTTCTCTTATTCGTCTTAACACATATATAAACCTATCAATTTTGTTACAAAGTGAATCAATATGCGACTTCCAATTACAAAATTTATCAATTTTTATTCCTAGGAAGTTGGTAAAATCTACATTCTCTATAGTAGTATTATTTAAAAAAAATATTTAAATTTTTTAGTCTCTTTATAGTGTGCTTGAAATTCAACTAATTTTGTCTTCGTAAAATTTATTTTAAGATTATTTTATTTTAACCATTTCGTTACCTTAGTTAAAGTGTTACTTGTTCCTTCTAATAAATCCTCTTTATTTTTGCACTCGATAATAAGATGGATTCATGATTGATAGCATCAGGAAAATCATTTATGTAACTTAAAAAAGTAATGGCCCTAAAACACTACCCTGTGGTACTCCACAGTCATTAAAAAGGTAATTAGAATTATAGACTTTCCTGTGGTTTACACTTATTTTACTGATCTGAACACATTGTTTTCTATTCTCTAAATAACTTTTAAACCATTCTAATGATTTTACCTCTAATACCATATTTCTCAAGTTTTGCTAACAAAATTTTAGAAAAAAATCAAAAGCATTACACATATCTAAGAATACAGCAAGTCCACAAGTTGCAAGTAAAAAGTTTCCAAACTTTTTACTATTTAGGCATTCAGTTATTTTTTTAACTAAGTCAAAACATGCATAAACTGTAGAGCTACCTTTTCTAAATCCATACTGATTATTTTTAATAAGTTAAAATGAAGTAAATAACTGTATAGTTTATCATACATTATTTTTTCAAAAACCTTAGAAATTACTGGAACTAAAGTTATGGGTCTATAATTGTTCATATCACACATATCGCCTTTTTTAAAGAATGGCTTGACAATAGACTTTTTTAAACGATCAGGATATTTTCCTTCTAAAAATGAAAAATATGATTATGTGACAAAGAGGCTTTGGTATTACACTGGTTTAATACGTCATTAATCGTAAGTCGCAATTTACCTTTCATTAAATTTAACCACAGCGCGTGGAGAGCAAGTTCTCGACACTTACTCGACGGGAGAAGAACTTTATGTTACCACTTGCTGCTACGGAACCTTTCATGGGCGATTCTAAACTGACTCTTGGTAGCTTTTTTGCTTTTATAAACTAGGTGGTAGAGTTTCGCAGCGAGCCGCCCGGGTTGGTACCACCGCCTTACCGCCTGCCGTCGTAACATCGGTGCTTGCCGTTAACGTGTTCCAATTCGGGGGATAAGGTAGTCGGCAAACTTGCTTTTGCTTGAGGTCTCAAACCCCGGCCTCAGGTTGGCAATGCACCATTACCACTTTTAGTGTCTCTAGGCGTAAATTTCTTACCATCAGGAAATCCGTTTCCAATCACGTGTCCTGTCACCATCAAGAATTCCAATACCATAAAAAATAATAAAAAAATGTATTAATAATAATTATTTACCTAAAATTGAACACAAAACTAAATTTGATTTTTATGCTAACTGTACCGATTTCGCTCTAACGCACACTTTGACAATGTATACAAATACGCGTTTACCACAACTTAAAACCACTCGCCTATGTAAGTTGAGAGAGCTATACATATAGATAGTGTAAACTCACCTTAATTGAGGTCGGAAGTCTTCGTCGTCGTTTGTTGTAATTGATGAGGAATTTCAAACGATGGCACTCGTCAAAAGAACATTTATCCGTGACGGAGTACATCAAAATAAATGCCTCCGCCCACCGAATATTACTTTCCAAGTTTGCGTACTCGCTTTCCTGCAATATAAATTTTAATTAGTGCTAGTGAACTGTAGGGCTACTCTTGAATCTCGATTCATGCAATATTGGAAATTGGGATCGAATATGTCACTTTAGGTACTCTTGAACGCAATACTGGCGAATTATTAACATTAAAAAAAAGCATCTTCACCCCCATATCCCCGAAGAAATAGGCAGAGGCACAACCAGGGTACTCACGACTAGCCAAAGACACTAAGTCCCACAATGTGATAGGTGGCAACCCTATCGCCAACCGGGCACATCCCGAGCAACATTTTTTATTAGAAAATGGGAAAAACCCAATTTTCTTATTATTGCCTGACCCGGGATTCGAACCCGGGACCTCGTGCAGTTAAATCCAACAACTGAACCGCTAGACCATAGAGGCGAATACACGATAAATTATCAAAACGGATTCGTTGAATTTATTTGTAACTGAATGTTAATATAATCCGCTAGTACTGTGTTCAAAAGTACAAACGAGTTCACTGTCGGTGTTCCAGTTAACGAAATGTCCCTTTGAACAGCGAAATACATGTACAGTTTGAATGGGTTATCTAGTACCAGTCACGGCCCTAGGGACTTTGCCGCCCTGGGCGATATCGGCCATTTCTCCCCCCCC
>NJDD01001192.1:42496-61326 GCA_002245505.1 Calephelis nemesis | reverse complement strand
CACACACACACACACATCACCAAAAATCTGTTCATGTTAGTATTAAGCATGTATACTCTAGTTTAAAATCATCATCGAGATTGTTTTCTGAAGGAGGGCGTTGATATACGCAACACAGTTTTATACTTCTGCGTGTGTCATCGACACTCATATGATTTATGTTCTTGTTCTGGTTCCAAATAAAATTATTTGTAAATTATTCGTATTTTTAATTCACCAGTACTATGTTCAAGATTACCTGAAATGACATTCTTGTTTTTAACTTCCAATATTGCTAGTGACCCTACTGGTTTTATCCGAACCCAAGATATGAGGATTTGTAAAAACGACAAAACTCTTTACGAAATATAGTTATGTAATGCCCTCGCGCTTCGCTTCGCTCATCTTACTTTCGAGATTTTGACATAAAGTTTTACTTTGGTGCATTTCTTTATGCATTGTGCTTACTGCATTTCTTTATCTTCTATAGTGGCAAATAAATAATAAATATTTATCACTTATTGTTTACTATGTTCCAGCGTACAAATCTTTCCACGTTTTTACGCCATTGACACAATTGTTATAATTTTGACGGAATACATTCCGACAGTAACTTCGTTGCTGCGGTTTGGCCGGAATCGCTTGCTCCATGTACCGTAGAAAAGTGAGATAGATTAGTTGCTTCACCCGCGAATAGAACTCGTACAGTTCCAAATTGATCCAACAATGGTTCAGCCAAGTGTTCTCTCGCTTCTGGATATAGATGTGCATTGATGTGATCGTATGTGTAGCTACCGCGTGTATACGGGTTGGAGTGCCATGTTGATCTGTCATAACATGAAAAAATACTAGTTATTTTTAAGCTATCGCATAGTTTCTGCCGCGGGCCTTGAGCGTGGAGACCGAATCCAGAATTTCCGTAACGAAAATAACCTAACTCCGATTTGCACAGCGGTGATATTTTTAGTTTTGCCATCTATCGATGAATAGCACAACTTTTAATGACTTTTTGATCACGCTAGTCTCTTTAGTTCAGCCACTCACCTCTAGGTGGCATTGGTTGTATCGGCGTTACTGCGCATGCGTAATCCCCTCCTTGCTCCGCAATTTGGTGACTCATGCCTGCTTATGCAATAGCTTTACCGCGGCATTTTCCGAGTGCCACACGTCTTTTTTTAAAGTAACTAGTGTACACTAGTGTGTGTTTGTACGCTAAGGATATTTCTTTTCATCGTATTCTTACATGATCGAAACGACGTTACAGTGCTTAGAATGTACATGTGACACAAGATCCCTAGGGGCACTAAGTTTAAGCCTAAGTTCACACTAGGCTAGTATTTTAGTCGAATATCGAGTAATTTGGTAACTAAATGTGTCTGAGGAACAAAAATTTAGTCGAGCTAGTTTATTAGTAAGTGGCACTCATCACTCATCCGTGCTCGTTGGTTTACCGGCTAAACAAGTCTGAACCTACTGAATTAGTCTAGTTCATTAGTTCCCGCAAAAATATTGTTTCGTTGGAGCAAAGATACAACTATAAAATAAATTTTCAAATACTTGTAACACGAATACTTGTGGAATATTAAGTCCTTGCTTTATAAAAACAAACAAATAAAACAATCCGCATACTCGGATTTAGAAAATACAATTCATATACTCTGATTTCATCAAAAAGGAAAATTAAATTGAAAATTATAAACTTCAGGCTAGTTTATACTTTTATTTCAATAGCATACGACAATTTATTATTATGATATCTATCTATTTTCGTATCCCTAGTATCTTTTTATTAATCACACAAATTTCCTTATCCACCTCTTCTAAAAAAGCCTTTGCTATTAGCATCAGTTTATTTACTTTATTGCGTTGTATGCTGTTCATCTTGCAAAACATAACTCACTTGTGAACTTTACTCGAACAAGGTGCGAACAGTTTTGGGCAGTAGCGAATATTTTTGCTACTAAATTACTCGCTACTCGAGTAATATACAAGCCTAGTGCGAACTAGGCTTTAGAGACTGAGACAGTAGCTTTTCACAGGAAAAATGGGTTAAATGTATACAATATATTACATATTACATAAAGTATTTAAATTAGAAAAGGAATGCACCGAAAGTTTAAGTGTAGAGAATTTTTAACAAAAACTTGTCTCACCTAATTATACCAGTTGGTTCTGGTATATCAAAACTCTTCCCCATAAATTTTCTTAATAGTCCCAGACATTTCTCCATTATTAAACTTTCGGGAAGTGTTTCGACCTGCAAAATATTATTTATAATGTAGGTATAATTGTAATGCTAAATGTGATAATTTTGGTGATGGTAGTATTCGAGTTACATTTAATAATTAATAATTTTGTATATTTAAATACATTTAAAAAAGTTAAGTTATAGCGATTCTTACCATTTTACCAATATCCCCATTAGTCCACAAAGTTAATACATTTTTGGAGCCTGCTGGTGTAGTACAAGCAAATATTCTAGTGGTCCAGTAGTCGTCGGGACTAATTTGTCTCTTGTCCTCTCCTTTCCAAAGAAATAAGTTAAATGCTACTGTATTAGGCCACCAAGGTTTCTTAAATTTGAAAACAATTTTATTTACAATACCCACCGTCAAGTTTTTTATAGCTTCAATCTTTTTAGTTGGCAATTGTGGTGAAAATAGAGCGTTGTGCCTAAAAGTAAGTTTGTTACATGAGAAGTTTAATTTGAAGTTATATTAAAGCCACTAGAGACTTGTTTAAGAGGTCAGCAGATCTTGTACAAACTCGGATCCACAGATGTGTGCATAATCGACATGTCCACTTAGGGTAGGGTAGGGTAGTTTAGGGAGTGGGAGATCGACTTAAGATATCACACTTACAATGTCGATTGAAGACGATAGGTTGATTATGTTGATTTATGTTCAACCCATTTTTAAACAAATTTTAAAAAAGAGGAAGTTGTATGTTCGACTCCTATATTTTTTATAGGTAGGTACTTGCCTATGTTAAGTAATTGCTTCGTCGTTTGTGAACCGGATTTAAAATACTTCATTTTTATTTTTGAAAGAACGTAAATTCTAGGTGGTCACATTGTGACCAAATATTGATCTGAAAATGGGATTTCAGACAAATCGAGAAAAATCTTAGTAAGAAGACTAAACTTTTTGTTTGTTTAGTCGTTATTTTACAATTTGGAATAAGTACCTACATGGTTTTCTCAAATGAATTAACTATATCTCAACCATGTTCTCGGAATATTTAATAACGTAAAAAACCACAACACATGAGGTCGACGATTGCTTTCAGTTAATATCCGTTGTTTTAATGTTTATTTATAGGCTACATTGATTTTGGTACATTTCAATATTGGCGCTTTTTCTGTGATGGTGAAAAACTAATAAAAATAATTAAAAAACATCTTAGAGATGACTTGTATCTGATGACTGATTGACTCTCGCTGTCGATTCTCTACCAGTGAAGCCACTGGTAGAGATTAAGTTGCCAAGTTAAAAAATGCTTTCATATATACCAGACAGGTATATCTACTCAATTTTATGTGATTTAAAGCCGCGTTTATTTGCTTTTTTTAATGTTGGGTAGTAAAAGAGCTTTCACTTACCGTTCTTTCAAAACGCCGAGAGACACAGTAACTATGACATTTTCTGCAATAAATTTTTCGCCATCTTTGCAAATAACCTCCACAATTCCAGCTTCTTTTGGCCATTTTATCAGGGTTACTTCTTTTTTTAATTCTATATCCAAATTCGATAATCCTGGACCTTCGTTGTATGTGTTCTAAAATAAGAGCAATGTCGTAACATAAATTATTGTACCTACAATGTTATCCATATTTTTAAATGAAGAAACACTTGTACTGTTTTACGTATCACTTATAATTTATTATATAATATATCATATCAGCATCATCAGGGCTAGAATAGGGCTAGGGCTGTCATAAGCGAAACCGGTAGGCTATTTATAAAATAATAAATTATAAGTGATACGAAAAACAGTACAAGTGTTTCTTCATTTAAAAATATGAATATATGGAAGTTTTACCAAGCGCCGACGATGGAAAATATCAAATATAATGTTGTCGTCCTTAGATATTAGGATGTGACGACTCCATTCGGCTATAGTCGAGATACTTAGTTTGCTGAACGATGAATAAATTTAGTGCAGTCAGTCAGACGTGATGGAAGGGTCTCGCTATACTTTAACACTGGGCATTGTGTTGCCGTTTGGATTCTGTAAGTTAAATTGTTTTACTCAAACCACAAAAGAAGTATAATAATAATGCTAATGTCTCACTGAAGTACGAAACGCATGTAAGCTTGAATCTTAAAATGTGTACCGAAGGTACCGCGCTAGGTTTGTATATTGCGCTACACGAGTAGGCGCTGCAGCTGTTAACATAAACTTTATGCAGGTTAATCAAAATTGAAACTTCAAACTTTTATTGAAGGCTCATATAGCGTTGAGTGTACCTGAAATATTATCGTTAGGATGTCAAATATGTTTTTTAGAAACCAACCGAAACTGAAACTTTCGGTTTCGGCCAGATTTGGACATAGATTAGTTTCGGCTATAGTGTCGGTTTTGGCCACGTCGAAACTCCTGTGTTCATTAATTGTTGTGCGACTATCGGCAAATTTCGCCAGTAACTGGTACTTGCCTTGTCTTATCTAATTAAGCACTTCTAGTTTCATACGTAATTGTCTGTAGGTAAGTAAGAGTAGGCATGAAAAAATATGTAAAAGTAAACTATATATCAGTACCTATCAATAGAAATTATTAGCATATTTACGTAAGTTACCGTTTCGGTTTCTGTTTCGACCGAAAAAGTGCGTTTAGCCGAATGTTCGGTTTTGATTTCGATTTCGGTCGGAAAACCATTTTCGGTTAGACGCTTAATTTTTTACTACTGATTTTGACGCAAAACTTAAAGAGGTGTGTGTATGTATGTGTGTGCGTGCGTGCGTGCGTGCGTGCGCGCGCGCGTGTGTGTGTGTGTGTGTGTGTGTGTGTGTAACTTTCTTAAACATAAAAAAATAATGCCTACCAAGAGTATTTCAAAGAAAGTCCTATATCCATACTTCTGCAAACTGACATTAGGATGACCCTCCAACTGCTGGTATTTTGAGTGTGTACTGATATCATTCCAGTTGTTGGATCCATTATAATTGTTGAAGAGAAGGTTTGTTGTGTACAGAAACTCCGCAATAAAGTCCGTGTCTAGCAGAATTTTTGGATAATTTTCCCGTAAATATTCTGTTAATCTTTAAATATGATTAGTTTTCGGGAAAATTTATGATATTTTGGCGTATTAGATAGAGTAGGTACTATCTAGCGTTGCGCGTCGTACTGCGTTAAATATCGAAGCGCATTATCTTCTCCTCATATCAATAAAAAGTCTAGACGAGGTTGATACCACCGCCATATAGCTGTAACGTCGCTGTATCGCTGTAAACTTTCTTTTGCTCGAGGTCTAACATCCCGGCCTCAGGTTGGCAACGCACCATTACAACCTTTGGTGTCTCTAGGCGGCGAGAATTTCTTACCATCCGGAAATCCGTCTGCTTGTTTGCCTTCCAATATCATAAAAAATATCAATTTCTTGAAGGCGAGTTGAACTAAAATACTTCACGCTACAAATGCTTGACTTGAAGCGAGAGCAGATATACAATAAAATAGGTAGTTGGGAGTTGAAATTTTTTTGATTACCTTTTGGTAATGTATTCTCCGAGAGGTCCTGGCTTATCCAATTGACTGCTATCACCCAGTGACAAGCAGAAGCCCGTTAGCTCGTTGATAAGAGCAGCATCACCTTCTAAGCCATTCGATTGGTATACTCCAAACACAAGATCTTGTTCCACTAAAGGTATTTTATTCTGGTTAGCCAACTCATAAGCTCGATTATTTTTGGTGCCGTGAATCCTAGAATATGGATTTTTGAGTTAACTTTGAGATGCAGTTCTAGGTGCTGATTATGTATCTCAGTTGCCAACTCAAACTGCAAAAGTGTACATCAAATGACGTCATTTGTGTTTGCTATCTCTATTGTATTTCTGTTGGTCACTGGAGATAGCAAATATAAAATACGTCATTTGACAGCTATTTGATGTACACTTTACCATTTTGAGTTGGCAACTGGGATACATAATCAGCCCCCTGGTTGGATTCAAAGCAACTCTGTTATTAACCAACTTTAAAAATAAGAGAAGGTTACAAGATCGAGCACTATATTTATTTTTTATGTATGTTAATCGATTACTCAATTCTATTTCCCAGGAAGATTCCATTAAATCCGGAATTGGTCCCATTGCGACCAATTCCGGATTTAGTGGTGGAATCCTAGGGAATTCAAGTAAATCTGTGATGTTATAATAGTGAGGCATAGAGTTACTTAATAGGTAACGAGATAGACCCGTGTAAATTTGATCATTATCTGACATTAGTGAAATGTTAATCAATAGTATTTATTGAAAAGGCGTTATTTTTAAGTAATCCATAGTTTAATCCAAATAAAATATTTAGTTTGCAAAATTCTTCCAAAAAAATGTATGCGTATAAAGTGTCGCGCGACAAAACTGGAAAGGCGTTGTGTAGTGAAGGGATTGGACTTACCAATTATATCCAGCACTATACAGCAATACACAGCACACACAGTATCAACCATACACACACTACTAAAACCCTAGGCCCAATGTTACGTTTCGCTTCGCAACCGAAGCATCAGCAAGATATTTCGACTGCACTCAACGAGGGTCGAGTACAAACTAGTTTGTAGGTACTTATTCATGTTTTGGCGGGAAATTGCAAGTTAAATAATTTTATTTGGGCTTAAGTGGGATGTTAATAAAATTTATGTTGGATGATATTGTAAATTTAAGAAAATTTACGATAACTTAAGAAGTGTCTTGAAAAAAGAGTGCTCAAATCGCGATGTTGCGTGGTAATGTAATATTGGAGTTGAGTTTTTATAGTTTCACTCCGTATAAATTATTTTAGTTTTAGTTGCCTATGTAGGTATTGGGAGCGCTCTCCCTCAGTTTTTTATCATTTATATAAAAACCAATTGCTATTCGTTAGTCTTGCTAAACTCGAGAACAGCTGGACCGATTTGGCTAATTTTGGAGTTGAATTATTTGTGGAAGTCCAAAGAACTCCTTTTAAAATTGGAACAACAATGTTTTAAGTTTTCTTATAGGCACAAACAGAACAGGTGGAACGAAGTTCGCCTGTACAGCTAGTTCTTGTATAAAAATCTACAAAAATAAAAAAGCGGTTGTCTGTAAAATTGGTTTACTGACGATAGATGAACGTGACAACGCACGTCATAAGAAGGGAGGCCGATTGTGCCTCTTTGTCGCTCGTTCCCGCTCTCGCTTGCACTTCAAGCCTTAAATGGAATGCCTCAGAGTGAGGTAACGCCGCATGAGTCATGTTTTTGGTGCGTTCAGGCGGCTCCATCGAATTATAAGACGTTGTCACGTCAAAAAAACTTTCTAACAAGAGTAAATTGTAAGACAGCAAATGACCTCACTGCATTCCTGATAACAAGAGATGCCGTGGCCTGTAAACACCAAAGATGTTATGGTATGTATGTACCGATGTAGGAGTCGGTACCTACCGTTGATTTTGACCCACAACACATCAACAA
Source organism: Calephelis nemesis (assembly GCA_002245505.1). Lineage (NCBI taxonomy): Eukaryota > Metazoa > Arthropoda > Insecta > Lepidoptera > Riodinidae > Calephelis > Calephelis nemesis. The sequence goes on along the minus strand of NJDD01001192.1, from coordinate 53,702 downwards.
GTTAATAGTAATAAGAAAAGTTTTGACAATAAATAATGAATCTCGACATAAATATAAATAATTTGTTTAATAGTCTAGTGTACAGATTCCGCAAATAAATTATTTTTATTTCATTTCATTACAACACCAGCGTATAAATTGCTGGCTTTGAGGTTGGATTTAAATTGTGTAATTTCGTTCACCTGACCTCGTTGGTCGAGTGGCTAGCGTACACGTTTAACTACACCGACCAATCGCGAAGCTCGAGTTCGATTCCCGACGTGGGCAGGCATTTGTGTGATGAACAACATAATTTAAATTTATTCTGGTATCTGTTTAAGTATTTCTTTGTACTAGTGGTCGCCTGTTGGTCGAAATTCGACCATAGTAAATTTTAATATCTTTTTGATAAAAACGCCATTTTCATTTCTCAAGGCCAACTACTAAACTTCATAGTTAGTGCGCCATCTGTGATCTTTAATCCTTATCATCAGTATGTATATTTGTGTGTGTTAAATGCATGGTAGTGTAGGTAATGTTTCATATTTTACTGATTTAATGTACCTGCTTTATTAACATCATTATTGAAAAATATTAGCTATCTGCACTTCTCGTACACATAAACTATAAGTATGCCTAATTTTATGCTCCTGCGTCCTCGCAATTTTCGTAAAAAGGGGTCCAAAGTTTTGGCATCACGTATTATTATATCTATGTAGATTAGATTGTCCATAGTATTAGTATCGTTGATCCACAACACAAGCTATAATTTGCTTACTTTGGGGTTAGATTCAATTTGTGTAACTTGAGTAATTTTTGTTTATTTATTTATCTATGATGATGTTACTTATTGTTTGAATGTTTAGCTTCCTGGAGAAAACTTAGAGGGCATTCCACTCTTTAAACGATACCTTCAATACCGTCAACTACGTTGTTGTAATAATACCTAATTGGCAAGGCGGATTATTTTACCATTCTGCCCCTAACTCGACGACGCCCTCTCCAAAAGGTACGGTCATGACTCTTCCCCCGATCCTATCCATAGCCTCGACCCCTAAAACTCTCCTCCCAGCTCTCGCCAGTGTAGAAGCTGCAGTCACTCCTGCTGCACCCAGACCGATTACAATCGTGTTGTACATTTTTCTAAAACAAGAGTTATACACCTTTTTATTATTTTGTTGATCCTCCTCTTTGGAAGAGGGGTTAGCGTACACATCTGATTTGGCGGCATTGAGGAAATACAGAATACACTAATTTCTATTATTTTCCACTTTAACTGAATCCACTAATTCTCCCGTCGAAACTCTCAAAACTTTAAAAACGTAGGTACATCATCTAAACCAAAAAAATACTTCTTTACACTTCTGAAATCCTTTTTGTGTAAAAGAAAATATCCTTAAAAAAGTCATGTGAATGTGTGAGTGTTTTCTTAACCGAGTTCAAAAAAACTCTTTTCGGTCTGTTCTCTGTTCGGTCGGTATTTTTTTTATGTAAATATGTACACCGATTTCTCCGAGGTTTCTCAACCGATTTACGTAATTCTTTTTTTGTTTGATGCGGAATAGTTCCGAATTGACCCCATAAAAGTTTGATTCAGGTAGGCCCATTAGTTTTTATTTTATGAGCAGTTTTTATCTACTTTCACATATCTCGTTTTCGTGATATTACATCGTGTTTATTCTTATTAAATTAAATCATATCAGCAATAACCTAAAAAGTAGGTATTAAATAAAAATAACTTCGAACCTATTAGTAAATAGCACATATAAAATATAATAGGTATTATATAATTAATATCAAATCTTTATCATTTTTACTTTTTAGTTTTGAAGTAGGTTTTTTTAACGTAGCTATTTTTAATTACTCTTTATTAAATCGTTACACTTACCTACGCCAATGGGTTTCACTTTTCATAGTATTTACTTTACAGCTACTGTAAAAACCGGAACTAATAAGCCTTTCATAAGGCTATTAAATGCTATGGAAGATGATACTCATTTGTGCATAAAGTTTAAATGAATTAAAATCGACCACAAGTAGGAATTACTTACCAACAATATTAACAATAAAACGAGAGTTAGGTACGTGAATAAACATAATTCTTATACTTCTAGTATATTAACTAAATTTTTGTAATGTTTTTGCCATATGTGGAAATGACGTAATATTTAAGGTACAAAAAATCTGAAATACGACACCTCAACTCTTCATAAATTAATTACTTACTAAATTATATTCAAAGAAAATACAGTAAACTTAACAGTGTCTGTAGGTATACATTTGGTGACTAAAAATAGCCAGTATAACATATTTCTAACATTTAAAAAATGTATGTGCTTCTGTCTATATTACGACCGCGATTCACGAATTTACTGAACCGATTGTAATGAAATTTGGCAAATGTGAGGTACCTACTTTATGTTCCAAGGAAGTTTATAGGATACTTATCCCGGTTACAATTTAGTACCTCTAACTAGAAAAAAGAAACAAAAAATATTTCGATTTTCTTAAATATTCTCTGAAAAACTCTGACAATTTTTAATCTTTAGATATAAGTATTTTAAATAAAACGACTATTAGAAACATAGGTATAAAGGTACAAAGTGAAGTGGAGAAACGAAAGCGGAGTTGGGTTAACACTAGTGCAGCGAAGTTCCTTATTGCGCGTTGTGAAAGGGGGCTACACGAAAAAAAAATCTCACGAAAAGCTGCCCACGATACTTTTTGCTATAGTAGAGAGAGAGAGAGAGAGAGAGAGAGAGAGAGAGAGAACTTCGTCCCATCTGGGTGTCCCTTGACACCTCTCAATATTTACCATAACCTTGTGTAGAAAATCATATATTGCCATGTTGTTGGTCATATCATCATCATCATCATCATCATTTCAGCCATAGGACGTCCACTGCTGAACATAGGCCTCCCCCGTTGACTTCAACTTCGACCGGGTGGAAGCGGCCTTGTAACGTAGTGGGGGTGGCTTAGCTACCACCCACCACTATGTTAACAGAAAAATGAACAAACAAACAGGAAATGGACAAACAAACAAACAGTCAAACTTACTCAAGTTTGGCTGTTGTTGGTAGGGAATCCTGTTGATAGGAGTTTAAAATAAAAATCTAAACAAAGGTAAACTGTATTTAAAATTAAAATAAAAGTCTCAATAAATGTTTGTGCACTGTACACTATACAAAATTGTTACTGCCGGCTAGAGATAAAAAAAAAATGGGCGTGGGATACGTCGGTGGTTCGAAGTTGGTCGACGGAGCACGGCGCGCAGCACGGAGGACCGCTGCTACGGGCCTCAGTGGCGCAGGTGCAGGAGGACCCTATGGCGCCTTCCCACAGCAGCCAGGAGCAGCGGGAGAAGTGGGCCGCTGGGAAGGCGGCCAGAGAAGTACACCGGCGGGGCAACTACCGCCGGTTTAGGGTCCTCGGGTCCACCACCGAGGAGAGGACACCAGGCAGCAGGCACCAGGTAGCTGGCACCGGACAGCAAGCACCAGATAGTAGTAAGCAGGCAGCAGTTCCTCCGTTATTTCTTCTAATTGTTTTCTCCGTCGACTTATGCCACGATTTTCAGAATGCCCAGATGGCTGGATCGTCCCCCTTTTATACCGGCTCGACCTGTTCCGGAATTTGCAATTTAAATTAGTAAATCTGATTGGTCGATTAGAATTTTGACGTCAATTAAACCTCCTCGTTTCTATAAAAAGAAATAATATTTGACATCTTTAAACTTTCATTAGTGTCATTCAAGTATTGTATTCTCTTTGGTGTCATTGAAGATGTCAAATATTGTAAATTTTAGTGTTTTTTTGTAAATTATAAATTTAAAAAAAAAATTAGTTTGAGAGGGATAGTGTTCTTTTAGTAGTTTCTTAAACACATATAATGTTTCACTGGCACGAATTTTATCAGGTAAAACATTCCACAGCTTAACAGCACGAACAGTGAATGACTGAGAGTAAAAAGCAGAATTACTAATAGGGAAACGTAACAAGGTTTTAACATGAGGACGACAAGGAGATTCAGTGGAATGTAGGAACTGAAAGGAATCACGGAGATAACTCGGGAAATTGGGATTGAAATTGGCGTAGGGAAGTGACGACCCCACCGCCCGCTGTGTGGTATGTACCGCCAGCGCAATCAGTCAACCGACGAACGGCGGTTAAACCGTTCCAAGGTGGATGGAAGTAAAATTGCTGATGCAGGACGGGCAGCAGCGTCCTTGTGAAAGCTTCCACCCTACTGTTGATCCCCAACCCGCCCGCCAAGCGTGGGGATTATGGCAAAACCCCCCAAATGATAAACTAGCAAAACTCTGGTCCCCAGTCTCCGGCAGCTCCGCTTAACCGAGTCTACGGTAGCGGACTCGGTAACGGCAGAGCAGGGGGTGCGAAGAATCCCCGGACGGACGCAGGCTACCAGCTGACGAACCTGGCCCTGGTAACACACAACTGCCCCACGCTCCGGACTGACGAGAAGATCCTGGAGTTGGAAAAGTGTTTTTTGCATTGCAATTTGACATGTGTTGGAATCTTTATTATATTCACAACATAAAATGTTGAATAAACATGCAAATTATAATATTTTGTATGACCACACTGTGCAGGACGCACTATAAAAGCAGTGTCAATGTCAAAAGCGTCCCTCTCTCTGATCTTTGATCGCATCAACAACACCGTCCCATAATTATAGTGATTACAGCAAGCTGTGAAGTGTTAATATTATTTGTATGTCGCTATCAATGTGCTATCTTGTGAACCAATACAAGTATTTATCCAGCGCAAGTCTTATTAATTTCACCAATCCTCCAGCACGTAAGAAGCACCTATCCACAGATTTAAATACAGTCCACGCTTACCATCTCTCAACGAGCATCCATACCGCACACATGTTCGGACTAATCTCACGTGTCTAAACGTCCCGTCTCTTCAACATCAGTCAAAGATACCCTAACTTTACTACTTAGTTTCACAATGTAATATATAATTAATTAATTGTAATATAACTGGGTAAAGCATTCATTGTTCTATAATTTTGTCTTCAATGTACAACATTCACTCGACGACAGGTTTTTTCTTCAACGTACAGCATGCATTGTTCTACAATTTTGTCTTCAATGTACAACATTCACTCGACGACAGGTTTTTTCTTCAACTGACAGCATTCATTGTTCTACAATTTTGTCTTCAATGTACAACATTCACTCGACGACAGTTTTTTCTCCAACGTACAGCATTCACTGTTTTACAAGTTGTTCAAACATGCTTTTTAGGGATCCATACCCAAAGGGTAAAAAGGGAAACCCTATTACTAATCCTTCGCTGTCTGTCTTCAAGCTGTATCTTATAAACCATGATAGCCAGAAAGCTCAAATTTTCACAAATGATGGATTTCCGATGCCGCTACAACAACAAATACAAAAAGAATAAAATATTAAGGATATAAACGCCCCATACAATAAACGTGTTTTCTTTGTTTTTTTGCTCAATATTATAAACGGTAACAGGGAGATGCTTCAAATTTTCAAAGAATATTTACTTGTATATTACCTTTTAAAATAAATAATTAAATAACAATAAAGTAAATATTTCTCTTACTAATATTTACGTGCTTTTCTATAAGTATAGAATATGAAAGTATGGAACGCTTCGTGCTCGAGTCCGACTCGCATTTGGCCGGTTTTTATTTAAATTGTTATGTACCTGCGTGTCCATGCTCTACTTCAAAACTCAATTATGAAATTAGTAATTGTTTCATCAGAGATTTTTTTTGTCTTAACCTAAGAAATATCTCGTTGTTAGAAATACTTTATTTATTCAATTTACACGATCGCGCGTTTAAACAAAGCATAGTGCCTTTTGTTTTTCATATCAAAGGCTTAACTTGCATCTCATAGTTTGTGAAATTCTAATTTGAAGCTCCCCTGTGTTGGTCAGCTTCTTCATAGAACATTTGCCTTTCTGTCTGGAAGCTCGGAAGAAGCGTGCAAAGGGGTCATTTCAACAAAACTAGTGTGTGTGTGCGTGTTGAACAGCAACTTGCCTGTGTCGGGATCTATCGCCTATCTCTATCTATTCGATCTATTCCTACCGCCGCGCCATAGTGCTAGTGTCATGTTTCTGTCCGGAGAGAAGGGTAGCCGGACTCGTAAGTTTGGCCTAACTTCGCGACCACAGGGCAACGACGCACGCACCTATGGGGCTATAACATGTATGGTACGTACGTACGCATCATAAGGAGGATTCCTGCAGTGAGTTTTTAGTAGTGTGTGTATTGTAGGTGATAATAAAACAGTTTAGTGGTGAGTGTTGTGTGGAGCTGGATATATTTAGGAGTTTTAGCTTCCGGTAAGTCCAATTCATTCATAGTGCACTATTTTGCCTCTTGTGTCACGTCATAATACTTATAATTTTTTTGGCGGGAAATTGCAAATTAAATAATTTTATTTGTATTTAAGTAGGGATTTCTGCAAAGTAACGCCTTCTTCTACAAACATGTTTAGTAACTAGAAGTGTGTTACGTATTAAAATAAAAACGATTTTTCTCAAATCTGAATTATTTTTATTGTTCACACTTTAGTTTATTATTTTCAAGAACCTCTTCCAATCCCTTTTTCATCTTTACCACTATCGGTACTTTAATCTGTGGCCATAGTACGTCTTCTAGTGTTGGATACACTTGATTTGCCTACACCGACATTAAGATTAATATCGGCCAAACTGCCAACGTTGGCGTCAACGTCAAGGCCGAGCAAACTGCCTCCACCAACGGTGCCGTTAACGGCAACGTTTATTAAACTGCTGTCGGTTGCACTATCGGCATCGGGATCGGTAGTGTCAGAACTAGTGGTGGTCGTAGTTCCACTACCACTGCTACCACTGCCACCGCCACTACTCGAGCTGCTGCAACAATTTGAACAACGGCAGCAACAAGGCGGCCACGCTGATACTGTAAATAATTATTAGCGTTCTATAATAAATAATCCGATAACCTGTAGGGCTACTCTTGAATAACGATTTCATTTCCAATTGGAAATTTGAATCGGATATGTCTGACTTTGTACATAGTGACTAATGACTGTATAAGAATTAACTAACTTGACATTGGCAAAGTAAGTCGTGAAAAACATCGAAAAAAAGATCCAAAGCCATATTTATAAAAGAATCAGAATCAGAATCAGAATATTCTTTATTCACATGAACCATAAAAGTGGTTTTTGTGCGCGTCGACATTTTTTTAAACTACCACCGGATCGGAATCGCGGCCTCACACTGAGAAGATCCGGCGAAAGAAACTCAGCGGGCTTGTCTTTTTTCAATAATAATATTTACAATATAATCTAGCTTAAATATACAAATAACAATCTAATTTTAACTTAAATAAAAGGTACAACAAATTACATTACAAATTGCAGTGGGAGATTGAAATCTCTATCCCCAAGCATGTTCATCTTCCAAATAATCTGAGACCGTATAATAGCCCTTTTGACATAATTTTGCTTTGATACATTTTTTAAACTTATTAATAGGTAGATCTCTAATATCAATGGGCAGCTTATTGTAAAAACGTATACATTGACCGAAAAAGGATTTACTAATTTTATGAAGACGAGTTTTGTATACGGCTAGATTATTTTTATCTCTCGTATTTACATTGTGAACATCACATTTTTTTGTAAACATACATAGATTTTTTTTGACATACATTAAATTCTCATAAATGTATTGAGAACTGCAGGTTAAAATATTTATTTCTTTGAATTTTTCACGCAGGGAATCCCTTACATTAAGATTATAAATAGCTCTAATGGCTCTTTTTTGTAATACAAATATAGTACTTATATCTGCAGAATTACCCCAAAGAAGTATCCCGTAAGACATTAAACTATGAAAATAGCTAAAATACACTATTCGGGCCGTTTCAACATCTGTTAATGTTCTTATTTTTTTTACTGCAAATGCTGCTGAACTAAGCCTATTTGCCTGTTTCTCAATATGAGGGCCCCATTGTAATTTATTATCAATTGTGATACCTAAAAAGACAGTGGAATCAACCAGATCCAGTTTAGATCCATTTAGTTGTACATTGGAATCTACTAGCCTAACATTGGGCATTGAAAATCTAATACATTTCGTCTTATTACCATTTAAAAGAAGATTGTTAACTGTGAACCAATGTACAACTTTGGATATCGCATTGTTCACTTCGTCATACTTACCTAATTGCCTTTTCACTTTATATATAAGTGAAGTGTCATCCGCGAACAAAACAATATCGTGGGCATCCTTTATGTAATAAGGTAAGTCATTGATATATACAAGAAACAGAAATGGACCAAGAATAGAGCCCTGCGGTACGCCAATCGTAACCGCAGAACCCGAAGAAGTTTTACCATTTATTTTAACCCTCTGAACTCTATTGTTCAAGTATGAGATCATGACATCAAGAGCTTTGTTCTTAATTCCAAAAGAAGAAGAAGAATCGGATATGTCATTTTAGGTACTCTTGAACACAGTAATAGCGGTCCGCTATTAGCGGATGATTAACATTTACAACAAAATTCAATGAATCCGATAAAATCGTTTATTGTTAATTATAAATTAAACTTTAATAATTCGCTAGTATTTACAACAGTTATTGCAAATATTTTTAACTAGCTGTTACCCGCAGCTTTGCACGCGTGGCAGTTAAATATTTACTGAACTGGAGGTGAATTAAAAACTGTACGACTAACTTATTCCCTTTTTAAACGTGCTTATTTATTTTTAATTAATAAGGACTTTCATACAAACTTTAAACCCCTATTTGACCATCTTAATTAGGTATTAATTATTATTATTATTTTATTAAAGCGTTTTTGGAAATTCTACCCGAATTCCCAAAGACCCTTAAATACTTATCTACTTATTTTAATAAGTAGCCCGAAAATAAATCTTTGTGTTTCTAACTTAAAAAATGATGGTCTCACAAAATTCCAACCCATATTTCACCCCCATAGTGTAGAATTTCTTGGTGGGTGTCGACTATGGCTGCAACTCTTAAAAGTTTTTGTTTGGCGATGATGGATCAGTCAGTCAGGACATGTTATTTTATAAGTATAGATGATAATAGTATAATCTACTACATTGCGGAACGGAAATATTATGTTGTATTGATTTGTTATGTGTATAATAATTGAGTACCACGCCTTAATAAGTGAGACCAGAGAGATATAGAAATAGAGAGGGGTGGATAAAGTGTTGGTGTTAAAAAGAGAAAGGGCATAACTCCATTGGTTCGCTCGGTCATGTGGAAAGATTGACAAAACAGATATACGATGTGAGTGTGGTTGATTGTACAAAGTACCTAGCTTGATACCCCACCATCAAATTGCTCGGATGTTATCCGAGGTCACGAGTCTCGGAAACCCGCGTTGTTAGAGAAAACCCGCGTTGTATGAATGCAGGTCTACAGAAATCATAGTACCTTGCACTCGATACTTTGCCTCCTAAGGAACTTGGCGTGAAGAATGAAGATATGTAATGTAACTTACCACCTGACTGTAGGTCTGCCAAAATCATCAAGAAGCACTGAAACAAAAATATTAAATGTAACTGACATCGATAAATATTGAAATGGTAGAAAAAATTTTCCCCGTGTTGGTCCGGGCTCCTTTGAAGAATAGACCATCTGCCTTCCTGTCAGGCCGCTCGTAAAAGGCGAGCGAAGGCTTACTGTCACTAACACCGCGACACCTGACTAGGTAGTAGAGTTTCGCAGCGACTCAACCGGATTGGTACCACCGCCTTATCTATTACTGCCGCCATAACGTCATGACGTGTTCCGGTTCGGAGGGTAAGTTAGCCGGTAAACTTAGTTTTGCTCAAGGCCTAACATCTCGGCCTCAGGTTGGCAGCGCACCATTACCACTTTTGGTGTCTCTAGGCGGCGGAAATTTCTTACCATCAGGAAATCCGTCTGCTTGTTGCCTTCCAACATCATAAAAAAAAATTAAAAAAATGTATCTATTTTTGTATATTAAATTATAATATTAGCGGTCGAATATAGGGTAACTTGTAGACTTGTCCACTTGTCCTAAGGTTGGTCGTCACACATGACGACTGTCGCTGACAGGCCAGTATATAGCTTGATGCTGACGTTTTAGAATGACGCCGATCGGTCAGCGCTAACGATTTTAAAGCTGGAAACAAAGCATCGGACGCGGCTGACAACTACGACTAATAAAGGTGTACATAACATCGTCCGCGGACGCTTTCGGCTGAGATAATCATCCAGTGCACCAGATATCTCTCAGACGTCCAAAGGCTCAAAGTTACATCCCCGACTTACATCCGTTAGTTTGTTAGGCTCAATGTACTTTCATTATACTAAATATTATGTAAGTCGCGGCTGTCAGCCGAGTCCGATAGTATGTTTCTAGTTTAACGCCTTTGACAAATTTGAGCTCTGCTGTCAGCGTCGATTTTCAGCGTGATTCTAGAACCAGCTTAATTTATCGAAGGTGCAATAACGATCGTCAGTTCTGAGCGTATATTATGTATTTAATATACGCTCAGCCATAAATGTAGGTAATCTTCGTGTGTGATCTACATGTGATAGTTTTCGATCGTTCCGATCCAGTGGTAGTTTAAAAAAAACGTCGACACCAAAAGTACCACTTGTATGGTCTACATGAACAAAGTGTTTTTTAAACACGCCAATGTTATTAATATTCCTGCCTTTCTAATTTTGTGTTTGTAAAATACAACAACATGTATTTTAATTGAACAACAATAATTCATTAAACGATTTTCTTTCTTTCTTTCTTTCTTTAATTCTTTATTGTACACAAAAAGTAAAAAAAAACAATTAAAATGTAAAATTTTACAAAAGGCGAGCTTATCTCTAAAAGAGATTTCTTCCAGCAAGCCCAAAATAGAGAGAATGCATAAAAGAAATGTAGAACATACAGTGCACAATATAAAACTTACTTTACAAAAAAAAAACACAAACTAAATTACTAATTATGACTAAAGTGCCAACATGCTAATTAATTACACACCAAAACGCTCCATTACTGCCTTTTTAAAAACTGTTAATGATTGCATGCTCCGAATTTCATAAGGCAATGAAGTCCATAGTTTCACAGCATTAAAAGTAAAAGAATGGTTATACAACTTAGTGGAACTGCAAGGCAATTTCAAAATTCCACGCAGGTGTGGACGACAATCAGAATCAAAAG
>NJDD01001192.1:25089-42209 GCA_002245505.1 Calephelis nemesis | reverse complement strand
GAGATGGTACTTTAGGAAGAGGAATAACATGAGCAATCTTCCATTCGGAAGGAAAAGTATTGGAGGTAAGAGAAAAGTTAAAAATGTGGGTTAATATAGGCAACAACTCTGGTAATAACAAGGCTATCATACGTGAACAAATATTATCATTGCCAGTCGCAGAAGAGGATATACTATTTACGTGTTTGACTACTTCAGATTCAGTCACTTTCTGCAAGACAAAAGGGGAAATCAAAGGAATAGGTAAATTAGCTAAGTAGGATAATGTATCAGATTTGGAATAAGGATCTAGGGTTAGGGGAGGAGATGAAAAATGTGCATTAAGGTTGTTGAGATCTACATTTGGCGCGACAGAATTAGCAACTTTCCCAACGCCGAGCGTCTTCAGAAATTGCCAGACACGATCACGGTCAGAAGTTTCGATGGTTTTGTAGATAAATTTACGGCGCGCATCTCGACAAGAGCGCGTGCAGAGATTTCGAAGGGACTTATATCGAGCGTAGTTTATGTCGTTAGGATTATTACGATAGCGGGATTTAGCTTTATTACGTTTCGCCATAAGAAATTTTATTTTTTTACATATTGTATTTTGTTAAATGAATAGTAAGTGTCCAATAAAATATATGTGGTATTTTCGATTACAAAATTTTATAAAAATCCAAAAACAGCACAATAAACCTTGTCTATAATTGTTCAAAATACCTTAATGTAGTCTGTGGTCCTACTAGATACTTGGATTTATTAAGCCAAAATAACAGTCACAAATCGCACGCTTAAAAAGCTATTTTATCGTTTGTTACTGCTGTGCAACCGCGAATAAGGATATGAGTAGATACAAATATCCGAGTGCCTACCGAACCAGAGATGCGTAGGAATAATAATTTTCGCCCCTTTGTAAGAAGATAGAATAGATACTATCAGAATCAGAATCAGAAATAGGTATCTTTATTCACTTGAACCGTACAAGTGGTATTTGTGCGTATCGACATTTGTTTTTAAACTACCACCGGATCAGTCATTTTAACAAACAATCTGGGAAACAATTTAAATTTGCGAGGGACATTGACATTTTTATTTGTACATGTGAGACACAGTTCTAGTGCTGTAGATAAAGCATAGATGAGAATTTAAGCTAACCCATAAACTCCGTCTAACAACACATAATAGCTATTCCTATTTCTATGAACAACACAGATACATAGACATAAATAAATGATAATGTTGCTTACCAGAGCAATAGTGACACGAAATATCTTCATCTTAATGTTTCCTGAAATAACGTAAATGTAATTTAAGGAGGAGTGTATACCTATTACTTCGTTTTCGGTGATTTAATTATAAAAAAAATATCATTAAAGCGACTTTGAGACACACCTTGGCCAAACAGAAGCCCAGTTTTCGTTAAAAAAGTATCATCAAAATTGGTACTACTCAATTGTAAGGTTTTTACCTGTTTCAATAAAAATGCAGACGTACTCCTAGACTAGGAAACCCAAAAATAATAAAAATATCACAAATAAAAATTATTTAATTATACAAATCGCTAAAAAACCGGGGCATTGATGAACACTTTCAGCTGATTTTCATCGCAAGCGTCATTGTATGTAGGTATTTGGGTAAGTAATTATGAAAGCTTAAAAGTGCCATAATTTATTTATTTGATGTCAGATTTTTTTTGCTATCTCAGTTAAACATTAAGGCTGGATTTCACCATCGAGTTTAAATGTGATTAACTTAAAAATATAGCGATAAGTAAATTGTCAAGAGTGTCAGTCATGTTAATTTTATTGTCACAGAAATTTTAGTTACGGTTTTTCGCCTGCGAAGTTGATAAACACACGTGTTATTCGTAAAAATTTTGCGTTTTCTTACTGTTACGATCGTTTTATTGGGTTATTTTGTGTTGTTTGTGTTTGTGTTGGTAAGTGTATTGCTTTACTAACAACTTAAAGGCCCCTCGGGCCAAATAAACTGAGATATGGGGGACAGCAGCCCCGGTATTCCACCTGACATTCAAAACTCCTTAGATTTGTTTCCTTCCTGTGATGTACAAACTAATAATGAAAAGAATGCTTCCAAGCGCTCTTCAAATGTCGAACCTGAACCGATAAATGCACCAAAAAGAGTAATCAATCCGGAGAACCCGGCACCCTCGATCTCCACCATCTTCATCCACCCGTCATTAGAAACAGCATATAAATACACCACAGAAGATAAGGGTCATTATTTAGTACATGTGTCACGCACAGAGTCGGATCCTTCAGCAGGATTGACACTTCGCCCTATAAAAATTGGCGTGTTCTTGTCACAAAATAATATCACTGGTTTAATTAAAGGTGGTGTAAAAAACGCGGGCAGAAACAAAGTAGCTATAGAATTTGACTCTGCAGAGCATGCCAACAAATTTATGGAACATTTAGCACTTACACATAACAAGCTTACTGCAAGTGTCCCCTCATATAATGTTACACGACTTGGTGTTGTTCGTGGAGTTCCCTGTGAGTGGTCAATGGCCGAACTCGTAGAGGCTGTACAGTTACCACCCGGTTGTGGTATTATACTAAAAGCTCGTAGATTAAATAGAAAAGTCCATTCCGCAATGTTCAATGGATCCCCACACAGTCAGTGGTTGTAACTTTTGCTGGTCAACACCTACCTAGCAATATTTATTGCTACTACACATCTTTAGTTGTAGAAACTTATATGTTACCCGGAATTCAATGCCACAATTGTTGTAGATTTGGACACATAAAGTCACAATGTAGGTCAAAACCCAAATGCTGCAGATGTTCCCAAAATCACACGGGTGACAGCTGTGATGTTGTTGAAAATGCTGCAATATGTCTTTTTTGTGCCAGGCAACCACTTCGCCACAAACAAACTTTGTAATGAACACTCGAGACAAAAATCTATAAAGGTTGTTATGTCACAACAAAACATATCATACGCAGAAACCTCTGAGCAAATCCCCCAAACACGTAGATCATATTCTGACGTTGCTACTGCACTTTTTGCCCCCCCCTACTAACTCTCACATGCATGACTCTCAACAACAACCCCAAGCTAGAACTGTCCTCAATTACCTACCCAGTCTAGATCTTATAAGAAAACCGTCTCTATTCCAGTTCGTCCCAAACAAGCACTAGCCAAAGGGTATGATAAACAAACTCATAACCTAATCACATCCACTCCACAGTCCTCCCTCTCAAATGGCTCTGCTTTGCAAGCAGCCCATGAAAGCCGTGTAAATACAATATCTTCCAATGAGAACCTTTTAGAATTACTTCTCGAGGTTATTAGTAACATAATACTAAAATTTAATGACTGTATACCGACCAACGTTGCTCACAAACTGTTGCTAATCTTGCTAATCTTATTGGTCCCCATGATGGATCTGGTCCAGTTCCTGCAATGGAACTGTAGATCCATCATACCGAAAAAGCCAGACTTAATTTATCTTTTAAATAAATTTAATCCCATCATAGCTGCCATCTCTGAGACGTGGCTACGCCCGAATTCTAGCTTTAGAATTACGGGCTATCTGTGTCTTCGGGATGACAGGGATGATGGATATGCAGGATCTTGTCTCCTTATTAATAAATCTTTTACTTTTTCTCAAATTCCCCTTCCTCCTCATAGCAGAGAAATTGGTGCAGTTGCCGCAAAGGTAATAGATATCAACTTCTTATCTATCTATATCCCTCACCCAAACCAAAATATTTTATCTGAACTTCTGTCCATCTACTCAGCTATTCCTCATCCAAAAATTATCTTAGGGGACTTCAACACTCATCACATATCCTGGGGTTCCCATCACACTGACTCGTTTTCATCCCACCTCTTAGATTTATTTGATAGTATTAATATGACAGTTATTAACACTGGCTCACCTACCCATAGAGTGTACCCAAATCAGAACCCTAATTCTGTCGTAGACCTAACAGTGTGTTCACCCAACTTAACTTCAGCTGCATCCTGGCAAACCCTGCCGTATACGCTAGGAAGTGATCACTACCCTATCATAGTCTCATTACCCAAATCAGTTAATCCAGCCCCCGCCCCTGAACCACTTTTAAAATACAGACTCCATAATGCAGATTGGAACCGTTACGCAGAAGAGGTTGACAGTAAAATCAGATCTTTGTCCATTGATTCTACTAGTGATATTGAGAGTGGGTATAGTAAATTCATCCAAATACTAGTATAGAGTGCAGATATTGTATTTAAAAACAAAAAAAAGACAAGTAAGCGCCTTGTGTCTCCACCCTGGTGGGATGCTGAATGTTCAGCTGCTGTCAAGGATAGGAAGGAAGCTGAAATCTATTATAACCACTCAATGACCCCCGAAAACTTTGTTCGGTATCAAAAAGCTGCAGCTATTTGCAAAAGACTACTAAATAAAAAAAAAGTAGTAGTTGGAAAAGATTTTGTGAAGACTTAAGTCCCAGGACTTCTTCGAGCCAGATATGGAAAAATGTCAAAAGGTTCAGGGGCTCCTTTATTACTGACTCTGTTTCCACAAATGATCCTAGCACATGGCTTAATAAATTTGTAGACTCCTTAGCTCCTCCATTTGTTCCTGACAAGGAATTCTTCTACAAACCGATTACCACATCTAGTAATGCACTTAATATTGCCAATAAATTTAGTAACTCATTCTCCTCTGAGGAACTCAAATATGTTCTGGATGGTCTCAAAGACACTGCTCCTGGTGAAGATGGGATCCCATTCTCCTTCTTAAATAACCTTACTCCCTTTGCTAAAACATACTTCCTGAGTTTACTGAACACCATATTCTCTTCTGGATTTATTCCTGGTCCTTGGAAAAGACAAATAATAATTCCTCTCCACAAACATGGTAAAGATCCCACAATTCCCTCCTCCTACAGACCTATAGCCCTCTCTTCAACTCTCTGTAAAGTACTGGAACATCTAATTAAAAATAGACTTAAGTGGCTGATAGAGAGTAATGAAATCCTACCAAGAAGCCAAGTTGGCTTCCGAAAAGGCAAGGGTACATACCTAAGCATTCTCTCTACTGATATAAGGATAGCCTTTTCAAATGAAGAACAACTAGTTGGAGCTTTCCTAGATGTGTCATCAGCATATGACAATGTGTATCTTCCACTGCTCAGGCATAAGATGCATCAGCTGAGTAGACCTGAGAGGATTGTTAGTTTCATATGCAATCTCTTTACAGACAGACAAATCATTGTACGCTACCAAGGTCTTCAAATCTCTCCTAGACATATATGGACAGGTCTCCCACAGGGATCTGTTTTAAGCCCCGTGCTTTTCAACATATATACATATAACCTTGATCAGTGTATTAATCCTTTCGCTTATATCCTCCAATATGCAGATGACCTAGTACTTTACAAAAATAGTAATTCTTTCCCTGAGATAAATGCGTCACTAAACTCTGCTCTGTACTATCTAAACGATTGGCTGGATAGCCATCATCTTAACCTTTCACCTTCCAAAAGCTGTGCTGTTGTCTTTTCCCGTAAAAGAAATATTAATACCCCCACATTGGTTTGCAAAAATGAAGTTATTCCTGTGTATAACTCTGTAAAATTTCTAGGAGTGCATCTTGACTCTAAAATGACGGGTGTTGAAATTAAATGAAAAGAAAAATTGAAATGAAACTATGGAACATTCATTTTTGAATCTTGTAATAAAGCACCACTCAATAATTTAGATTTGCTGCAAGCGAAATGTCTACGTATAATTATAGGAGCCATGAAATCTTCGCCCAAAAATGCTTTGCAAGTCGAATGTTCCGATCCCCCTTTATCATTGCGTAGGCAATATATATCAGATAGATTTGTTTTTAAAATGTCACAAGAATCAAATCATTTATTATTACCTAGGCTCGATCTGCTTTGTCAAAAAATCCTAAGCTCCCGTTATTGGGCTAATAAAGATCCTCCTCGATTAGCCCAGAGTTACAGCAAACTAAAATCTTTAACATATCCTATTTCCCAAACTCCCATTAACCCATTCTTTAGATGTGACTTTGAAGCACTTGTATACTCCCCCTCAATCAACTTTGATCTGGGTATCCTTAAAGGAGACCCTAATGCCAATATATTATTTAACGAGTATGTGCTTCAACATTTTTCAGACTGGCTTTTAATGTTTTCAGATGCATCCCAACAGTCTAAAGATGGTTATGTGGGTTCTGCTGTTTGGATACCTAAATTTAAAGTTGTTTTGACATTCAAATGCCCCCCTACTACATCTGTTTTCACAGGTGAAGGCATAGCGATTTATGAAGCCATTTCATATGCAGAGTCACATAACATTAAAAAAGCAGCTATATTTTCAGACTCTAAAAGTTGCCTCCAGGCAATCACAGGCAATTTATTTCGATCCAATTAGAAGCATCCCATTATCAAAAATATTAAACTACTTTTATGGAATTGTAAAACTCGCAACTTGGACATTGCTTTATGTTGGGTGCCTGGTCACAGTGGCATAACAGGCAATGAGGAAGCCGATAAATGGGCGAAAGAATCCATAGCATCTGGATCCCCTCTACACTTTAAATGTTACACACCCGATATAGTATGTCATGCTAATACTCTTCTGGCAGAGACTTAGGACTCTTTATGGCAAACTTCCAGACTTCATACTGGTCGATATTATGGCTCTATACAACAGACAATCCGCCCAAAACCTTGGTTCTTCAAGTTTCACAATGCCAGTAAAAAAGCAACCTCCATTATTTGCAGACTACGATTGGGTCATGTATGTACTCCTGTGTTTTTAAATAAAATCCGTGTGCGTGATCATTCCATCTGTGAATGTGGATTGGACGCGGGTTCTCCTGATCACATTTTCTTTAGCTGTTCTAAATACTCCATTTCTTTGTATGATTTATTACTCCCTCTATTCCCCGTCCAATAAATTATCAATCCCTGTTGTGTTATACCAAAAGCTGCATCATCAAACTAAGAAGCCATTACATAGATTACTTCCAAATAAAATTGTAATATAATGAAGTTAGTAAAATGTGTAGTTGTGAAATGTTTATTGTGTTGTTTATTCTAACAATTTAAATAAAATATATGTGTTTTCGTCCATTATTTGTTATGTGTTTGTTTCAGGTGGTGGCAATATCTCAATAAAATTGTCTTTAAGCATATACCGATCACCTGCATTTGTACCGTGTCTTCGTCACAACGCAGACATTGGCGAAATCCCATTAAAAGAAATTTGGGCAAAAGCCATAAAAAAAAATTAGTTACAGTTAATTTTATTATAAAACTGTTTTACGTGGTAAGTAAATTCTTAGGAGAAGGGGACAAACATTTTGTCAATTTTAGAATAGTACGGGATCACAACCGATAATTCAACTCGTTTACACTTAACTTAGTTTTACTAAACTCGGTTTTCAATATGATCGGTGAAATCAACCCTTAGTAGGTATTCAAAGTTTTGAGAACTTATTTGTTAATATCTTGTTTGTTTTTGTAATATTGGAAGGTAAACAAGCAGACGGATTTCTTGATAATAAAAAATTCACGCTGCCTAGAGACACAAAGGTACGCCTAGAGACACAAGATACAAAATGGTGCGTATCCAAACTGAGACCAGGATCTTAGGCCTCTAGCAAAAGTAAGTTTACCGGCTACCTTATCCTCTGAATCGTAACACGTCAACGGCAAGCACTGACTTTATTGCTACAGGAACAGGTAAGACGTTAGAGCTTAGTAGGCGTTTGCCCCGCCGAGTTTCGCCCGATTCCGGTGAAACGACCACGTCCATTGTTCGTAATATTTTTGAGTGGCGTTAACCACACAACTTTTTTAAGCAATATTTGTACAGTCAGAATGCAAATTTTTATTGTGGGGTGATATAATTTAAGTAAAAGCAAGGACCAAGGTACTGTAGGAAAGATACAAAAACATTTACTAAAAATATTATAACAATCAACGGTAAATAGAATAATAAACACGATAAATCACAATAATCAGTCTCAGATATGGATCACAAAGCGTACTAATATACTCGTAAATTACAATAAGTAATCAGTTTCATAATAAGTATATCGACTTAAAACATATTAAATCCCAATAATTATTAGAATACTAAATTACAACAATGAGTCTTTTACAATTTAAAACAGTTTTCATATCAATTTAAAATATAACTACCCACAATAATTATATTACGTTTTAACGACAATAATCAGTATTAGGTATATTATCTTTTACTTTAGTTACGAAAACCTACAATGTCCGAGTGAAATTATTTGATTTTCATAATCTAAAATAGTAGTAGAAACATGTTCGTCAATTTGTACATTTTCTAAAGTTTTTGTATGAATTTTGCGTTTGACTGGTAATTTACCAGTCGTATTTACTACACATTTTTGAAGTTATACTTTTTTTAGAGGGTAAATTTTTACGATGCGCGCGCGCACACCGTCATGAAAAACCGACGTGATGAAGTTAGCTATAGATGACATTTTAGTTTTTCAAAAAAAGGTACCTTAAATATTGAATAAACTTTATTTAACTAAATAATGCATTATAATAAAACTTTTAATGTATTAAATATCTTTTTTCTATGGTTAGTGTCATTTTGTCTACAAATGTAAAATAAGGCAAAAGATAAAATTTTTAAAAAGATTTTTATCTTATTACGCCGAAGAAGTATAACTTCTAACGCGTGTACATAAGTACACACACAATATTTTTATTTTTTTCTACACTTGTACCTAAGGTAGGCTTTTACTTAAATTAAATCACTACCTACCTAAAATTTTGCATTCTGACTATACAAATGTTGCTTAAAAAAAGTTGCGGGGCAAACGCCACTCAAAATTCGTCGGTATAATAGAAGAACTAAACAACTCAAAACTTCAAGTTTTTAGATAATTTTTGACACTTTTTTTGACATAATTAACAAATGGAGAATAAATTTACAGTCAGTAATTTTATATGCTTCAATCATGTTTACTGTGGATTCTATACTTAATTAAATTATTTTTTATCATGAACCAAAAAAATTATAAAAATAAAAAACCAAGTTATCAAATTTTGCCACAACAAAATATTGCAAACATACAGTAGTTAGCTAATTCTTGATGGTAGTTGTTTAGTTGTTCCAAAAATTAGATGGATTTGAATAAACTAATTTGGGTCAACCAAGTACACTTGTTGAGTTTTGAACCTAAATAAGTATTTAAAAACGAAAGTAATGCATTTTTAGAAAAAGATTTTTTCGTGTAATTTTAGCTCTGATTGTTTATCTCGAGTGAAATAATAAAATCTATATTGTCGGCTTGCTATCGTCGGCACTTTGTGGAATTCCATTGTATACACACGTTTTTTGTAGTTGACGCTTGTATTTATCTACTTAACACTTAATTTAACAATTTTTGTTACTCTCCAGCCAACCGGTTGCACTTTATACAGCATCATCAGGGCTTTGAAAGTAAATATAGAAAATACTGTTTTAATTTTACGTTCAATACTTATTTGGTTGGATGTTGTTGTGTGAACCTAGGTAGGAAGTAGTAACATAATTTATTAAAAAAAAATAAACATTTTATAATTTTTTTTTTAATAAATTATGTTACTACTGTTTTAATTTTACGTTCAATACTTATTTGGTTGGATGTTGTTGTGTGAACCTAGGTAGGAAGTAGTAACATAATTTATTAAAAAAATATATATATAAAATGTTTATTTTTTTATTTATATTTTTTTAAAAAAAAGTGTCAAAAATTATCTAAAAACTTGAAGTTTTGAGTTATTTAGTTCTTCTATTATACCGACGAATTTTGAGTGGCGTTTGCCCCGCAACTTTTTTTAAGCAACATTTGTATAGTCAGAATGCAAAATTTTAGGTAAGTACAGTGATTTAATTTAAGTAAAAGCCTACCTTAGGTACAAGTGTAGAAAAAAATAAAAATATTGTGTGTGTACTTATGTACACGCGTTAGAAGTTATACTTCTTCGGCGTAATAAGATAAAAATCTTTTTAAAAATTACATCTTTTGCCTTATTTTACATTTGTAGACAAAATGACACTAACCATAGAAAAAAGGTATTTAATACATTAAAAGTTTTATTATAATGCATTATTTAGTTAAATAAAGAGTAGTAGTTTAGAGTAGTAGCTCCGGACATCTAAATGAGTTTTCGCTGAAGAGTGAAATAGCGTGACAGCGGTTATAAAATGTAATTATTTATATGGGGCTATTTTTTTATTATTTTATATTCATATCAAGATTTCTTGTAAAGCTGAACCGCAAATGATCCTAACTTTGCTATGCTACTCGCCTAACACCACTAACCATGAAGCTCGAGTTCAATTCCCGACGGGATCAGGCATTTGTATGATAGCATTTATATGTCTGCATTTCAAGGTCTTAGGTCCTACTCATAAATAAAAAAAAGTATCTTCACGCCCATATCCTCGAAGGGTTAGGCAGAGGCACAACCAGGGCACCCACGACTAGCCGAAGACACTAAGTCCCCCAATGTGATAGGTGGCAAGCCTATCGCCAACCGGGCACATATCCAATCCCGGGCAACATTTTTTTTAATAAGAAAATTGGAAAAACTAAATTTTTTTTGTTGCCCGACCCGGGAATCGAACCCAGGACCTCGGGCAGTCAAGTCCTGAACCGCTAGACCACAGAGGCGATAATTTAATTATAACGCTCGTTTAAAACTACAACGTGTCACAGCGGAATAACTCGTTTTTTTTTTACCACCATTGTATTCACCGCACTCGAATCTATTTAGTACAAAAACGTGGTATAATTTAAGCCAATACTGACGAACGTATGAGAAAAAGAGAGGGCCTGTCACGATGTAGCGCTGTCCCGTTCGGCAGCTAAGCTTATTTCCACACCGCATCCCCTCAGTGTGTCTGTGCGGTGCGCGAGAGAACTTGCTCGCGGTTTAACACAATAACGTGTCACAACCTTCATGACACGTTTTTGCAGTAAAGGTAAGTTATTGTATTACTTATTTATTTTATATTATAATGTGTCACGCTTGTTATGACGTATTTTAGCATAAAAATGACTATTGATCGTATTTGGTCATTACTTTAATAACACGTTGTTCCTTTGAAAATTACGAAAATAAAATTGGCTTGTGTTAGCATGTCACGGTGTATGCAATAATCTGTTATACTTATTTAAATTCACGCTTCATTTATAACAGGTTGTCGCAGTATATCTTTGAAATATTGTTATTAAATTAAGAAATTTATCGTTTTGTCACATTGTTTATAATAATATTTTACTAATAAAGTCTTTTTTTTTCAAGATGGGGTCACGATCAAAAAGATTAGTAGAAATGGCGAATAAAAATTACCATATAGATGAGGAAACTCCAGCAAAGCGTCGGCGAAGTTATTCTTCTGGCAGCTCAAGCTCATCTAGTAGCTCAGGTCAGGAATCATTCATCGAAGACAGCGACGATTCAGTTAGAGACCCGAATTTCACCGTCAACAAAGTAATTGAAGAAGGTTCAGATATTGAAGAAGCTTACACCTTGACAACACTGACTACAGTACCTCTAAACGAATTGTTACAAGATTTAATAAATAGTACAAGCATAGAAAATTGTATTTCCAGCTCTACAGAGCCCATAGCTACATCTGAAGATCCTATTGTTGCGGATTTAATATGCGATCAGGAAGCAAATGCAAACACAATCCTGGATGAGGCTGGACAAGACGTCGTGGCAAAGAATATTGAAAACAAAATAAATGGAATTACTCCGACAAAGAAGGGGAAGAAGAAACAAAGACGAGAAGAAAAGTGGAAGAAAAATATCGCGAAAGAACTAAGAAACACCGGAAAATCCTACACTTCCATCAAGACTACGAAAGTTGTGCCAGAACGTTTGATGAAGGAACCTTGCAAAGATAGAGAAACTGTTCATTTGTCAAATTAATTTTACCATATACCAGCGAAAACAATTAAATGAAGATTACTGAAATTTGGGTAGTATAGAAAAACAATGGACGTTTATTGCCAACTCCACCAAAGTTATCGTTCCCAAAGTTCGATATGCGAAAATAGACTCCGAGGGAAATCAAATTCAATCCAAGCGTGAACATGTCAATGCATACCATTTTATGTCATCAGGTAAAAAAATAAGAGTGTGTAAATTATTTTTTAAAAATAAATTGGCTATCAACATCAGTCCCATAGAGACAGCTCTGAAGAAAAAAAATAATAACACAAACATTGCTACTATGAAGGATAGGCGTGGATCACATGGAAAGCAACCCAAAATTAATAACGATTTAAAAGCTGGCGTATTATTCTTTATTAACACTATACCTAAAATAGAATCGCATTACACCCGAGCTAATACGACCAAACAGTACATTGATGGTAGCAAATCTGTAGCAGATCTGCATAGAGATTATGTTGAACTATGTAAATCTAACAATGCTCCTTACACGAGTTATGCCATTTTCTATCGTATTTTTAATGAAGACTTTAATATATCACTCTTTACGCCCAAAAAAGACCTTTGTGATACCTGCGAAGCATACAAAAATAGTTCCTATGAAGAAAAAATACTAATGAAGGAATCCTATGATACACACATTCGAGAAAAACAACTATCCCGATTAGAAAAGGAGAATGACAAAAAGAAAACTGATACAGTGGTAGCAGTCTATGATCTGCAAGCTGTGTTTCAATGCCCGAAAGGAGAAATATCTGTATTTTATTATAAATCTAAATTAAATGTTCTGAACCTAATAATCTATGACATACAGCAAAACCATGTTGAAAGCTTTGTTTGGGATGAATCCAATGCGAATAGAGGAGTGAATGAAATAGGAATTTGTGTCTTTAAATATCTTGAAAAGGTTTGCGCAGCAGGTAAGGATTTGGATGTCATCTTTTATTCTGATAATTGCCCTGGGCAGCAAAAAAATTAATTCATGGTCGCTATGTATTTATTTGCGGTACAAAAATTTCCAAACTTAAAAACTATCACACATAAGTTTCTGATCAAAGGACATACGCAGAATGAAGGTGATTCTGCACACTCGCAAATTGAAAGGCAGGTGAAAAGACAATTAAGAAGTGGACCGATGTACACTCCAGATGCTTTTATAGCTGCAATAAAAGCTTCTAGAAAAAAAAGCTCTCCTATTCATGTTAAAGAAATGTGTTATTCAGATATTTATGATTGGAAGGATGTCTGTAGTCAAATGAATTTGGCTATCAACAAAGATGAGAACAACAAATCTGTTAAATTGGCAGGTCTTAAAGTTATCATGGTTCAAAAGTCTGAGCCAAGAGCTATTTATTTCAAAACCTCGTATAAAGAAACAGAATTTCAGAGAGTGGTTGTGATAAAAAGAAAGAAGGATATAGATGTAGAAGTTAAAAGAGCTTATACTAATAAGCCAGTATTGGCTGACAGAAAAAAAGTGACCTTATAGATTTACTTGACAAGAAAATGATACCGTCCTATTATAGGGCATTTTTTTAATCCCTTTAATTTTATTATAATATTTTTAATTTTGTTATTGTTTTTTGGATTTGAGAATTTGCCATTTATGTTATGTTTATTATAAGTATTACACATATTTTTAAAATAAGATTTAAGATAACCTACCTACCTACTTCTAAAGTTAATTTTGAGACTGATACTGTAATAAAGGGAAGTGAGACTAATATTAATTCCTAGTTATGTTCCTCAAAAAATATTGATTGTGATATTTCCTAGATCTGATATATTTTTTCGAATAGTCAATATAGCTAAGTCATTATGGTTAATGTAAAAGAAGTACCTACCTAAGAATAAACTATTTACATAAGCTGCATTTATAAAAATGTTTTATGAAACTATCCCAACCTTTGTTTTGCTATAAATTTTGTCGTATACGACACTATGATTGATTAGACTGATAATTAAGGCTTCAATTTAGATACAAAAGACGCTATGTACTTATTTTTGTAATATTACTTTGTTTGAGACTGATTATAAAACTTGTAAGTTACAATTCAACTAATTGTTTTTTTTTAATAAATACTCTTATAATTTCAACAAAGTGTTATTATTCTGTACCACTATAAAAAAATCTTTATTTTTATTAAAATTTCATAAAATAAATATGCATAAATCAATGACATTTTCAATTAGACTGATAGTTTAATAGTGAAATTTAAAATGGGCATTAAAATATTTTATATACTTTTACTTTACTTTAAAAGTTTTTTTACTTTAAAAGTTATAAGAATGAAAAAGTTTCAAAGTCGTTTTCCCAAAATTCCAGCGGGTCTAAAACGGCCGCTTTCGGTGAATCATACTATGAATCTGATATGAATATTTCACCACCAGAAACATCTGTAGAGTGTATAGGCCACGACGATCTCTTATCAGGATAGCCGAGTGCTTGTTCGCTGACCTTTCACATAAAAAAAATTATTGCCTGTAAAGTCGGTTTTACGAAGATTTTGCGTGACAACGTCTTTTTCTCGGTAGAATATGTGGGAGAGAGACGCGAAGCGGCGAGCCTCTCTCTCGTTCGGTGACTCATCGTAACAGATGTGAGCGGGCGTTAATCTTTTTCAAGAGTGACTCCGAGCCACAACCTAATTTAAGATGTTGTCACGTCAAGAATAGCCGAGTAACACCGCGGGTAACACTCATAAAACCTACAAGCTTACTGGCTTAAAACGTAGTGATTATATTCTCTTTGCTTACTGGGTGAAGTATGAGATTCTCTATGAATATAAAAATGCATAGATATAAAAAAATATAGATATAAAAAATCCCCTTTCGCTTGATCATCGCATCACGCCTGAACGCCTATGCCGATGTTGCTAATTTTTTTTTTAGTTGTGTTAGTTATTATTAGGAAAAGGTTCTTATACAGAGAAAAACCGCCGCGAAAATCGCATAAAAGATAATACTTTGTTTTTTCCAAATTGTTAATAGCTGTTGATATCAAGCGATATTCATTTTGCCGAGTCTGCTAGTAAGTTTGAGATTTTGAAATTTGTAGATTTTAAATTTTACTTAATTTGAAACTGTAAGAGATTGTCAGTTTTCTATTGTCTTACGATGTCAGGACTTTGATCGGGTCCTATGGGTCCTTTGAGTACCTATTAAACCAACAATACTCAAAATATTTTATACTCTATGCTTGTTAAATCTGTGAATGAACTTAATTGATTAGTAAATTACCATTTCGTTTTATAACTTACAACTATTAAGGTTATATTTAATAGGTAGGTACTGTAAATTTAATAAACATTTACCCAATTTCATATGTTACTTAAATAATACTTGTAAACAACAAAAACGCATTTTAATCAACTTAAAAAAGTAGGTTATCAATTCTAATTTTTGAGGTTGACAATTAAGAATATATTAGAGCATTCTAGCAAATGAAAAAATAGATTTGTTAAAGAATATTTTTAACCATCTCCAAAAAACGGTTATCAATTTTCTGCATGTTTTTAGTGCATTTGTTAAGCGATTACTGCCGCGACAGATAAATTGATTTTGCACTGTCGTCTACACGCGTTATACATAGCGTTGTTTATACGCCACAACGACCCTTACCATCAGGAGAGCCGTGAGCTAGTTCGCTGTTGGTTCGCTGTCTTAACATATAAAAAACATAAAATTCCGACTATGTATAGGGAATAGGTGTACTGTGTTATGTTAGTATAGTCATTAAAGTGGAATGGAAGTACAAATTAGAAGTAGGTACTTTCTACTGGACAGCATATGATACATAATATTCCTTATTACATTAATTTAAAGTTTCGCAACGACTCACCCGGATTGGTACCACCGCCTTACCTATTCCTGCCGCCATAACGTCATGACGTGTTCCGGTTCGGAGGGAATGGTAGCCGGTAAACTTACTTTTGCTCGAGGTCTAACATCTTCACCTCATGTTGGCAACGCACCATTACCATCATTGGTGTCTCTAGGCAGCGTGTATTTCTTACCATCAGGGAATCCGTCTGCTTGTTTGCCTTCCTATAACATAAAAAAAAATTGGCAATATTTGGGCAAGGTCCAAATGAACCCAGAGTCCGACAAAGATTAAACTTAAACAGAAACTATTAAATTATTTTTTGCGAAATGTGTAATATCAGATTCTAATCAAGTTTTAATACATAAATTTCGAAAAAAAACATTTTTTACTATTTGAATTCCGAAAGTCCTTGGCTAGTCGTAGGTGCCTTTGCCTACCTCTTCGAGGATATAGGCTTGAAGATACGTTTAGTGCAATTCCGTTATGTTTAAGCCAGTACTCTTACTAATTCTGTGCCGACGAAGTTAAAACTAAAGATGGTTTGGTTGCTAAATCGAACAAAGGACTAAAACTATAGCGGAAAAACAACCTTCAATAAGCCATTACTTTGTTTGTAGTGGGTCCATAGCCACCCTAAGTCATTTATTGTATTTATTTTCTTTAAAGCTAAATTTTGACTTAATGCGATTTTTGTTTTACAAAATATTTCCTTTTTTAATTATTCGCAAAAACTACCTTCCTTAAAAAGTGGTTTTAATGTTAGTTTTTTTAAACTTTCATCGCTGTATAAAGAAAAAATTTATCGAAAAAATCATCTTAAATTAGTCAATCTATTATTCACCATACTTTAATAAATAGTCCAGTCCCAAAAAGATGTGACATCCCCTCTAAAGCTAAAGCAACCCATGGCAGAGTGTCAACTTTTAAAGTAGAGGCTTTTAAGAACCTAAATCCAAATGTTTATGAAAGTCCATGTTGCTTTGACCTGGGGATTTACTTAATTTCATTAAATTCAAATAGGTTTTCTGATCTTGAAAACTTCCGTCATTATGTTTTATCGTAATAACCTGTGGTGATACAGAATTCAATAAATATTTATAATTTTTAAGTAAAGGTATTTGCTTGCTATTTGTGCGAGACAGTTAAGATTATGTATAAATTGTGTACCTAATTAATAATGTAAAACAACCTGTATAGTAGAGGTGTGACTAATATATTCGTAATAGGTAGAGATATTATGATACCAGCCATGTATATTCATATTAGCATACGCGGTTATAGAGTAATAGGTTACCAGGTATTAGTCAAATAATAGGTACGCGGAATACGTAGCGCGGCGG
>NJDD01001192.1:7705-25054 GCA_002245505.1 Calephelis nemesis | reverse complement strand
CAGTAATAGGTATGATATCATAATATGCGATAACTAATATATTCAATAATAGGATTACCGAAAAGTTACCCTAATATAACATCTCTACTGTATAGTGTTGATTTCTTGTGTATAGTTTAAATATTTATTTGAAACCCGTATAATAGAGATATTTGACAAATAATTTTTCACATTTTTAGAAATTTATTTTAAATTTTCTTTAGAAATTTATTCAAACTAAATGCTTGACACATTAAACAGGGCTTGGGGCACAGACTAATAATTAAATTATATACTAATTAACATAATACTAATTATGTAACAGTAACTTCTTTTGTTCTTTTAAATAATGTTTTGGTTCTTTATACGTTCAATGAAACTTGATACTTAATATAGTTTTAGGGCCCCCGCTCTCCATAAGGTGTTACCTCGTCGGATGGGTCCTGGCGTCCGCGGCTCTTTTTATGATCCAGTAGTAAGACAGCTAGTTTCTTGTGCGAAATCTGATCTGCAATTTGTGATTCACTAATTTAATAGGATTTGATTAAGTAATCAATCAAATTACATAGACGCGAGCGCAGATATTATAGGAGGTGGCATTTCTTTTTGAATAAATTGGAGCATCGCAGGGCTCGGTGC
Organism: Calephelis nemesis; assembly: GCA_002245505.1. Taxonomy (NCBI): domain Eukaryota; kingdom Metazoa; phylum Arthropoda; class Insecta; order Lepidoptera; family Riodinidae; genus Calephelis; species Calephelis nemesis. Next base: position 24,436 of record NJDD01001192.1, on the reverse strand, counting down.
TCTCACCTTTAATATACAGCCTGTACACGAATGACGTTGGGCGACTGGTTCAGGAAGAGGCGTATTGAGGTAAACCCCGGTAAAAGTGCAGCGGTGCTCTTTAGTGGAGGCATCACTCCTAACAAATGGCTCATCCATTCGAAGCCAGGGTACCATCAAAATGTTCGATAGAGAAAAATCAACAAAAATATGGGTAACTCTATAGACGTTAAGTTCATGCGTACTGCCACCGGTAGCCCGTGGCACGTATGCAACGAGCACCTACATTGAGCGCAACATTTCAAAGAACTATCGCACCGTTACTTTGCAATAACGGCAGCCCACCCAAACCGCACCCGCGTGTGACTACACACGGGCCGCGAACGCGCCCACCAAATTTAGAAGACCCCGTCACGTTTTATCGGATTCTCCAGAACGCAAGCTTCAAGACACTACACTACACCGTACACCTACAGAGTTGACTACTCCTCCATCAAATAACCCAATAACCAGAACGCTGCACCAAGTTGAGGTACGGTATTTTGGGAGACGGCCCTTGTTGCTGGCGTGGTAAGGAACAGTCCAATCCATTTAAATAATGATGTCTGTCACTTTGCTTGACCACAAAGTCCAGTAAAGTTCTAAAAACCGCGAGGTTGGCAATGTAGTCATTCCAAAAAATGTGAATAAATTACAATCAAAATCAAGAAAAGAAACTATACTCCCCTAAGTAAGTTAATGCTGTTTGTCTTCACCAATCCAGAGATCGTACACACTATTTATTTTCGAGAAGCGAATTACAAGTACCATTTAGGTACTTTAATCATTTACCGCAACGGAATCGGAGCCCCACCCAAGCTCAAAGTCACACATCCTGACTATGAGCTTGACCCAAACGGACTTCGAACATTGTGGGTACGTTATAGCAAAGGACCACGTCTGTTGGCAATGACAGCTACAGAATTCATTTTTACTTTCCCCTACAGTCCTTTAGGACTTAGGAACCACAAAAGCCGTACATTGCTGTTTCTGCCGATTTATATCTGCTGAAATATCCTTACATACGTTAGCCCATTTATGTCCGCTGCTGCGATGTATGCCTTCCCTGTCGCACTGGTAGATCTGATTTCCAGTTTTCACCATTACCTAAGTTATACTGGAGTAGGTATAGGTACGATATCTGACAGTAACAGCAATTCTGATAAACAGCTGAAGACCAAAAACCTTGTAAATCTTCTTAAAATATTGTTGGTTTTAAAGTTTCTTCAGTAAGTCTCCCGTGTTGGTCCGGGCTTCTTTGCAGAATAGACCATCCGCCTTCCTACCAGGCAGCTCATAAAAAGCAAACATAGGCTTACCGTCACTAACACCGTGACATCAGACTAGGTGTTAGAGTTTAGCAGCGACTGGCCTGAATTCCTAGTCATCGCCTTACCTATTCCTGCAATCAAAACGCCAGCGCTTGCCATTGTTCCGGTTGTTGTTCCGGTGCGGAGGTTAAAGGTAGCCGGTACATTTACTTTTGCTCAAGGCCTAACATCCCGGCCTCAGGTTGGCAACGCACCATTACTCCTTTTGGTGTCTCTAGGCGGCGTGAATTTTTTACCATCAGGAAATCCGTCTGCTTGTTTGCCTTCCAATTTCATAAAAAATGACATAATTCGTTCCTCGAAACAAAACAATTGTACAATAATTGACTATACATTTAATATATTTTTAACAATGAAAATTACGAATATTCCATATCGGAATCATAAAAAGAACCATCAACAACAACAAAACAAACATTAAAAAAACAAGAAAAGGTTTTTTGTGTACTTAGTGATAATTTTTTTTAATTTAACCACAAACTAAGCAAATTATGTGCGAGATGGGTGTTACTTAGTTAAAGATTTTAATATATAGAATTACTTAAATATATACCAGAATAAATTTAATAAACACCCACACCCGGAAATGCAGATATCTAAATGTTCATCACACATATGCCTGCCCCCGTCGAGAATCGAACCCGAGCCTCGTGGTTGATCGGTCTAATTAGGCGTGTAAGCTAGCTACTCGACCAACGAGATGGGTTGGTTGTTCATCTTTTGCTGTTTTTTTAAAGATATTAGAAACTTTAGATATCTATTATAGGAAGGCAAACAAGCAGACGTTTTTTTTACGGTAAGAAATTGACGCCGCCCAGAGACACCAAATGTGGAAATGGTGCGCTGCCAACCCGTTAGTTCTCGAGCAAAAGTAAATTTACCTTACTTACCGGCTACCTTATCATGAGCATGTCATGACGTTGTAACGGCAGGTATAGGTAAAGCGGTGTTCGGTCGAGTCGCTGCGAAACTCTACCACCTAGTAAGATGTCACGGTGTTAATAACGGTAAGCCTATGCTCGCCTTTTTCGAACTGCCTGGTAGGAAGGCAGATGGTGTATTCTGCAAAAGAGCCCGGACCAATACGGGGGAAACTCTTTCTCTTTTTTTTTGCTGTTTCTCCAATTTAGGAACAACCCTGTTTTATATATTAGATAGCCACTTTCATGAAATACAAAAATGAAAGTTGTGCAAAAAAAACTGCTACGATATACATTGTACATTTTTTCCATAAAAATGCATACTTTTTCGATCATTTTTTATTTTTTATTATAACTAACCCGGATCTTGCAAAAAGCTTAAGATCCGGGTTCAAACATTTTCAAAAATCAACCTCCAGAAGTCTGTAGTAGGGGAAGAAAGGCTTAGAGAAATACTAAAAAGGATAGGCATACACAAAAAAAACTAACTGCTTTAAATCTATATACATACATACATACATACATATCTTCACACCAAGTCCCTTACGGGGTAGGCAGAGAGTATCGAGTGCCAGACCTCACGATCCTGACAAACCTGTCTTGCTTCCTTCACATTCATTAAAACTATATACTTGTATATAAGAATGAATTTCCGTTTTGCGTAGTCATCGCATTACGACTGAACGGATGGAACACTTTTGCCAATTTTTTTTTTGGTGTGTTAATAATTGTCAGGGGAAAATTGCTATGAAAAGGAAAACCGTAAAAATAGCAGGAAAATTATAAAAAACAGTAGCAGTCGTGGGACTGCCGATAGAAGTGAAAACAGAACTATTGAGAGTAATTAAAACAATATGCAAAAATTATATGAAATTTTTATGTTTTATTTATTAGTTACATATGATGGGTTAAACAAATAATGAACAAAATATAAATACAAAGTGGTTGAAGAAATAATTAATATACAATTATCTTGTCAGTCAGAAATAGTCAATGTATTAGTGTATACGTGTACACAGACTACTGCGCGTGCGCTAGTCTGGCTCTCCATAGCTATAGATATACTATTATCATTAGCATGTCGGTGACGCGAACCGAGTATTTTACCCTCTACCAAAACGCTCAACGCGCCTAAAGAAGTTTTCACTTCAAAAATGGGTGCGTACTTATATTCGCGCGTGAGAAGATAGGTATACCTACTTGCAAAAATAATAAAAAAATCTGTAACGAAAAATATATAAATCGCACTAAATCACGTGTGTAAATGTAGAAACATTCTGAAGCACGCAACTTAACTACAGTTAAAGTATCGCTCCCGCTGCAACTTCATTTTGTAACTTTTGTGGGACGGACGAACTTCCCTTTCATATTTTTTTCATTACGCGCCTAAAGAAGTAATACTTCAAAAAAAAACAATGTGTTAATCCATACAAAGATTAACAGTATCAAACGATACGAAGTTTGCCTGGTCGGCTAGTAGGTGAAAAAAGTAATTAACGTTAAGTTCAATTTATTATCAATAGCATATATTATTTATGCATGAACAAAATTGAATATTCTACATTCGTAAATAATTAGGTACTTACTGATAATGTTGCTTCTACGCACTAATAATTTTTTTGCACATAAAATATAAGTCATTGTCTTTAATGTGGTAAAAGTGAAATATTTTTTAATACAGCGTATAAATAGGAGGCTCTTCTCATAGTAGAAGAAAAAGAAAATTTTAATTTCTTGTTCACAAAATCGTAAATACAAAGGTTCCTGTGATGCGTCTATAAATCTAAAAACTACCACCGAATAAAACGCCGTCACTCAGTGAGAAGATCCGACCGAAGAAAAAGAGCATGCTTGTTTTTTTAAAATAAATGTATCTTTATGCTCATATCTCCAAAGAGATAGACAGATGTGCTACCAGAATATTCACGATGAGCTGAATGAACTGGGTAATTCCTAGGTGGTTCCGCAATGTGATGGAAAGTGTTGGCTATCGAGCACGTATATAATTCCGGTCAACTTTGTGTTTATTAAAGAATTGAAATAACAAATTTTTGAGGCCATTCCGTTTTGTTTGGGCTGGGGACTTTGTGTTAAATTAAATTTAATTAAAGAAATATATATAAAGTAACCAGCTACTATTCGTCTAGTATATAAATATATATATATTCTTATAAATTTATTACCACATAAAGGAAGTAAAACTACCTATTATTTAAACTTATATTCTACGAATATCAGATCACTTGACCACCGCGATCAGAAGAAAGTATGTAACTTGATGTACCAATTACAGAAGAAATTTGGTTTCCGCAGTAACAGTTTCACTACGTTCCGTCACTAACCAGGGCCCTGATCCCGTATCTTTTTAGTGAAGATCACCGAGAAAGTGTTCATCAAATAACTGTCAAATGACGTATTTTGTATTTGCTATCTCCAACGACCAACAGAAATACAATAGAGATAGAAAAACCAAAACACATAATTTCATTGTTATCTGATGTACAATTTACCCAGTGTCACTAAAAAGATACGCAATCAGCCCCTAGAAGTAATAATAGATTTATTTCATGATAAAATACCGATTACAGCAATATTTCATCCTCAGATCAAAGAAATTTCTTTATTCCGTAAGTATCTCCTTATTGACTGCTACGTTAAGGAATTAAATTATTGTACACGCTGGACTCCATCTCTATTTAGGTATATTTCTATTTCTATGAACTCTACCGACTAACCGCTAGACTTGAGTTTGATTCCCAACGGGGATTAAACGGGGATTAAAATATTATTTAACTAGCTGTCCCGGCGAACATCGTTTCATCCGTTCAGTATGAGAAATAATAAATTCCCATTTTCCCTGCAACTTTCCCGGTTTTTCTTTTCGTAAGAACCTTCTCCTGATCATAAGTAATACAATAATAAAAAAGTTAGCTAAACCGGTCCAGTCGTTCGGGAGTTATGCGCTTACCAACACATTTAGCGATTCATTTTTATAATATAGATTAATTTTGATATTTAAATATTTCCATGTACCTACTTGTTACACCTAATCGTAGACTAACAACGACAACACAAGCTTAAAATTTCATTTTAGACTTCTCGAGTAGGTAAGTTTACTGACTACCTTCCAAATCAGAATATGAAAATGGTAAGTGAATCGATGATTTGCAAAACCCCTTAAGTAACAAAACAAAAACTTTACAGTAGGGGGAAAAAACTGTGTAACTTTCGTAATCGGGTCTCAAACATGTTTGTATCTGAATATTTTAATAAGATAGGATCTTTTTTAAAATATAAATGTAATTATTACCACTATTGATGCCTAGTTTAATATTTATATCCATTTTAATTTTGTGTTGTTATGGGATTTTAAAACTCATCTGTTACTTATGGTGTTTTATGACTCAATCCTTCAGTATAGCTATTTAAAAAACTTGTTTTATTTTACGAATTTCTTTTATTACGAAATAAAAATATATTTTTTCACTTAAATTATTTGAACATTATACTTTTTCACATAAATCAACTTAAAAAATGTAATCAACGCATTAAATCAATGTATAACATTAATGTAACCAACTTGAATATCTTTAATTAAAAGAAAGGACTTTAATCATCGCCTCTTTCATCATCACCATCTCTATTGCCTACGGTTGTAGTTGGCCACTCTAGAATAGCGTTGTAAAAAGACATCCTTTCTTCTGGTACATATGGCATCAGTTTTCTGATATCATCGATTTTCTTTATATTAATTGGCTTTTTACTTTTGTACGCCTTGTCTGTTGGAAAAACTAAGACTTCAGGTACTGCAGATTTTTTAGGTAGCCTTATAGTAAATACCAGTTCAGAGACGTGATTGTCGATATACTCCATGGCAACCACTTTTCCGTTTTTGTCAATGGAGTGTATGAAATGAGAAAATTTTGAAATTTGTAAATTATTTTTCTTGGATTTGGCAACATTTCTGCCATAGGAGCAATCGGATAGACAAGATTTTTTAAAATATGTTGTCCACCATGTTTTGAAGTCAAATATGTCATCAGATGCCACCAACTTAACTTCGAACTTTGGCGAAGCGCTTGCGATTATCTCAGCCACCTGTGTCAAATCGTAAATTCTGTCTACTTTATTGAGCTTGCGTTTTATGCATCCAAACGCTCTATCACATGGTAAGAAAGAATGCCCACGTACAGGATAATTGCTCTATTTTTTTAAAGTTTTTAGTTTCAACAAGTCCTGCAAAATATCTTAACAGCGTGTGGTTTTTATTTTGACCACCACAACTGTCGCTAAAAACGTACAACGTTTGAATACCAGTAGACAATTCGGTCTTGATATAATCATCTACGAATGACGTTACTTCGTTAGGGCTTTTGCCAGCAACACCTTCGTGGTATATGTAAAATTTCGATGTATTTGTTTTCAGATTTGTTATGCAGAAAACACTAACACTTAGTTGGCGCAGATAAAATGTTTCTTGAACAGGTACCCTCGGAAGAGAAATATTCATCATAAAGTCAAATGCTATGCCAAGAACTGTTTCATTGTAGTTATCACTTAAAGGGTTGCAAATATCCTTAATTTCTTTGAGCTTATGATAGAACTTCTTACTTCGTCGCTTGTGGATAAGTAACTCTGCTGTTGCCACCCTCTTTGCATTTTCATTCAAACTTGAAGATTTAAGACGGACTTCAAGGGATTCGCAGGTACAACATGTATCTATTTGTGGGCGTCCAAATCTCAGAGAGAACCTTTCATTGAAAATTTTCAATTAAAACTCGTATTTAACATTCGTTTCGGAATATTTCTCTTTAAATAAATTAAACATCTTTTTCACATCCAACTCAGCACTTAAATATTGAATTTCTTTAGAAGAATAATGACTTGTTTTAATTGGAAAGCTATTTATGTGGTCAACAATTTGCTGGCACGTTGGGCCTGGAATAGCTTGACGAGAATCATGCTTACCCCTTTGGTCAACTGGTAACTTTCCCTCTTTAATGAGATTGCACAACCGTCTCAGTCTATCAGGAGATACAGCAAATAATGATTGAAAGGCAGTTTTACACACTTGAAATTGTCCAGCTCGTTGGGTAGTAACAAAGTATAGGTATGTGAATGTGCGCGTCTTATTTCTCTTATTTTCATTAGGGGGATGGCTCTTCACTTTTCTTTTTAGTTCGCCGAGCTACAGGTACCTGTACAATGCACTTTTGAAGAAAGATGTCTTGCTCGTTTTTTGAAGCCATATCATAAAACTTTGTATACAAATCGACAACTTCTTCGTCAGTTATTTTGCGAAAACATTGCCGCTTGCATCTGAAATAAATTATCAATTCTCAGAAATATAAGTAAACTAGCCCTTCCCCACGACAAACATCTAAACTCCCAAACATTAACTCTTTATAATAATAGTATAAAATAAAAAATATTAGTATAGAAATAAAAAAAACATTCATATTGAAAAATAAAATAAACCAACACACTACCTGCAATCACTTCCAAATTTTAATTTGTTTTTAGTTTGACCACTGTGTGAAGTATACGATTCTCCTCTCAAACGGGCCTTTTTAATAATATTAGCTTTGTATTTATGTTCATTCCGAGTTCGTTTCCTTCCTCTTACCGATTCTTTAAGCTCCATGACAATATAATCAACTTTTTCACACTTAATTAATAAAATTAACTTCGTATTATGCGTGCACGTTTGTTTGATACGACACACTTAACAACACTAATTTAAATCTAATTCAAAATGACAATGAAAGACGTCAAAAGAATGACATAAGTTGTCAGTGTTGCAAGTATTAAGTTTTAAAACCCCACAACTGAGTGCAGTTATGGTGTTCTGATATTCAATTTAATTTTTTGTATTACAGTTAAGGTGTTTTAAAACTCAGCGGAGTTTTTGAGAGACAATAACTCCTATATAATGCAGAGTATTTATGGGGTTTTAACGCGCATCGTGTAGCTGCACAAAAACTAAACACTAAAACGTAATAATGTTGTTTTCGCAAAAAGTGTTACTTATGGAGTTTTGTAAATCATCGATTCAAGTACAGACTTTATGGGGGTAGAAGAAAGAAGGAGTTCAAGTAATGACAAATCTTCGCAGTAGTGAAAAATTTATTTAATAAGCGATCAAGCGCGAGTCGGGCTCGCCTATATAGCTGTAAGTATCATATTTAAAAAAAAGTTCTTTCAATTCATTTCATATACGGTGGTTGCGGTTTACGTCATTGAGTGCAAGAATTACACCCTTAAGGGTCCATAAATGCTAAAATACGTCAGCAATATAATGTTTTTTTCATACAAAATAATCATGGATCTTGGTGACAAAAGTACACAAGATTAACATTAATATGCTTTGTAAGACTAGTGTTTCCAAAACGCGATTCATTTCACTTTGCTCGATAGAAAAAATCAAAAAGTTAACCCTTTTTTGAAAGCAAAACCCAACTGTCTACTTCAATTATGAAAACATCGACACCAGATTTAACAAAAACGTAGATAAGTACTATACCTAAAAGATGAGTGTTTCAGTTTTTATGCTTTTTTCAAATTACTTTTATAGTGTCAAAAATAGTGATTTGTCGCTTATGACATTTAAGTACTTTAGAGCGCAATATTTCATAGTAATCATGGAATGGGGGAGTGCGGCGATTGGCTCTTCTGGCTGACACTTAGTCAACTTAACAATACGTAAGCAAAAACGGAATCGATCGATGAAACTTCTGCATGTGTCTTGGCAGTGAGTATTGGAGTATACATACATATTATGTCAGTGTATTGCAGCCCACTGCTGAAAGTAGGTTTCCCCCAAAGTATGCTATGTAGCGCTTTTGTATCATCTAAGTCCTTTTAAATTATGAATCCTGATAAGACCATATCTTTATTCACTATTCTGTCATACAGAAGTTAGTATAAGTGCCGTACCTGACTCTACCAACTGTTACTCAGACAAAAAGGTAAAAAGAGAGGTTTAAATTTCTTGAGTAAGTAAGTTTACTACAAGTAAGTTGACTTCCTCCAAACGAGAGTACGAAAATAAAAAGTATTGACGCTATGGCGGTAGAAAAGGGAAGACAATGAAGTAATGGCAAGTATTTTCTCCGGAAAATCCGGATTGTGCACCGGAGTGCACAATCTATTCTGATTTATTGCAGTAGCAGAATAAACTTCATAATAATTTATTACAATCAAGATTATTCCACTAGCAGGAGATGGGCTCGTCACATGTTTGCGCCCAAAATACGTGTTTAGGACATTCATGTTAAAATAAAACGAAAGTATTAAGTAGTTATAATTTACTTTTTTTTTCAATGAAGTACTCCTATGAGTTGAGAGGCAACAGAGCCTGCGATCTGACCTGGTCCAGATGAGACGACCGTATCTAAAAATTAGCAAGAACATCAGTGAATGAAAGCGTGTAAAAATAAAAAAAATTGATTAGTCACGTCAAAAGAATGGCAGATGAAAGATTGACAGAATAGTAAGATGGTGCGAATGTGGATGGTTGAATTTAAGTCCTGAGTAGAACTTGGTCGATATTTCGAAGTCAAACTGATCGGATTTTATCCGAGGGCTGTGTCAACAGTCTCCAACAACACGTCGGTGAGTTTTCGTCAAGAGCGATGAATGTAGAGCAGAGGTCCCCAAACTTATTTCATGTAACGCCCACTTCGAAAATCAGTTATTTTATATCGCCCCCACCCCGTTTGTTTTCAAGTCAAAAACCTCAATAACATATTTTTTTCACCTGTAGTTTAAAACAAATATTATTCTAGGTTTCCTTACCGCCCCCTTTAGGCTTCCAGCGCCCACAAGGGGGCGTTATCGCCCACTTTGGGAAAGGCTGATGTAGAGGAAGGTGTAATGTAAGTCTTTATGAATTCTCTTGTCATTCGACTGTTTATATCGCAAGTAACTGGGTGTGAAGATATGTAATGCACTTATGTAGCTTTTTTATTTTAGCGTATAGCTACCTTCTTTTAACGAGAGTAATTGAAAGAGACAAAACAAGTTTCATTCTATGAGATATAATTTTTTGTACGCGACTTTTATATAAACTTTTAATCTATAGTCATGACCGACGGAAACAAGAAATCATTTTTATATTTTTAGTAGGGGCGTGCAGACTTGTCGGCCACTAGTCAGTAAAGACGACTATCCGATATTGCTGGCGACTATCAGCAACGAGCGCCGACGATTCATCTCCTTACTTTGTAGATACGTATTTGTCAATCTTAATATTACGTATCACGTTGTTTTTCCGCGATGGACTCCTAAACTACTAATAGGATAGCTTACATCTCAATTTATGATAAAAATAATTATCATCCTAGCGAAGCCAGAACAGTAGTAGTAGCAATTTATAGTAGTGGTCGCCCATTGGTCAAAATTCAATAATGATAAATTTTAATATCTTGTTGATAAAAACGCCATCTTCATTTCTCAAAACCAACTACTTTGTTTCCAAACTTTTGATTTCAAATCTGTGATCTTTTATCATTATCATCAATATAATATTTGTATGTGTGTGTCAAATGCATGGTAGTGTGGGTAATGTTTTATTTATTCATTTTATGTATTTCCCCTACATATTAACTATAAGTGTGCCAAATTTCATGCTTCTGCATCCGCGCAATTTTCGAAAAAAGGGCTCCAAAGTTTTGGCATCACGTATATGTAGAGTGTACTACAACAAATTACATTTACTGTTTTGCGTATGTTTTTATAAACTTCCCATGGGAAAAAGAGGAGTGTTATAATTTTGACATGTTATTGTGTGCCAGTCTATACAAAAACGATGAAGTTTCTTTTGGAAGCTAATTTTGAAAATTTGAATATGATTTCAGATTACAATAAAGGATAGAGAAGTTTGCCGTGTTGTTCCGGCTCTCTAGAGTTGAATATTCCATCTGCGTTCCTGCCTTCCTTTCCTGCCTTAAATGGCTCATTATACCAAAAAGACCACTTACGCTAGAGAGCTGTGCTGTATTTAGTCCGGGTAGGGATCCACCGTCTTACTTATTTCTGCCGTCATAAAGATCGTGTCTTTTCCCGATCCGACGGTAGGGTAGCCGGTAGATTTACACAAGTGACCTAGAACCTCTGTCACAAAATAGCGTCGCACCTACAACATTAATGGTGTCTACATGTCACGGTTATCTCTTACTATCTGTATAGCCATGTAGTTCGCAATCATATCTCATAAAAAATATCCCGCTAACTTAAGGCTAACTAAAACTGTGTTTATTTATATCGATTTTAGTTTTTTTTTTTAGAATATACCACCGGATTAGAAAGCAGCCTGTCATTTAAATTATTCGACGAAAGAAACTTAAACAGTTAACCAATTGTTAAATCTTACCTGTACTTTGTAGCGCATCCTGTAAGACGGCTATAAGGATCTAAAAAATACAAAAACGATGAATTAAAATCAATTTATACTGGGGTCGCAGGTGTAAAGTACTAACGAGATTGAGAACCACCAGACCAGTACCAGACCAGAAATATAACCTATATTTATATCCATCATGCATCATCAAATTTAACTAAAAAAATGGTTGCCTGTAAAGTCGGTTTTACGGGCAAAGTTTTACGTGACAACGTCTTTTTCTCGGTAGAATATTTATTGATATGAATATTATTAAAGAGTGGGAGAGAGACGCAAGGCATTCGCCGCTCCGGCGGGCCTCTCTCTCGTTCGGTGACTCATCGTAACGTTACCGGGCGTTTTCATGAGTGACTTCGAGCCGCAACCTAATTTAAGCACACAGATAGTAAGAGACAACCACAGCATAGACACCATAGACGGTATAAGTTCGTTGCTGTCCTACATCGGGGCATAAGGCTTAACTATCCTACTCTCCGGACCGGAACATAAGTTATCGTAAATCATTAAATAAAAATCTTACTTATTTGGGACTATCGCGGAATTATGACCTAACTTTAGAAAAAGAAATGATCAAATTGCGACTGGGTAATAAAATTGAAGTTTTTGCAGTTTCCCTGCTTTTAGTTTATATTGTCTTCATTTTTGACGTGACAACGTCTTAAATTAGGTTGCGGCTCGGAGTTAGGTACTCATGAAAAAGTGTAACGCCCGGTAACGTTACGATGAGTCACCGAACGAGAAGAGGCCCGCTGGAACGGCGAATGCCTTGCGTCTCTCTCCCACTCTTTAATAATATTCATATCAATAAATATTCTACCGAGAAAAATACGTTGTCACGTAAAATCTTCGCCCGTAAAACCGACTTTACAGGCAACCACTTTTTTTTATAAAAAATATCCCTTCGCCATTGCATTACACCTGAACTGGTGAACCAATTTTGTTAATTATATTTGGTTGCGTCAGTTATTGTCAGGAGAAGGTTAATCTCCTGAAACAAAATTTCAATATACATAGTTAGGACAGGTAAGTTCTTACCGACAAAAGGAAAAACTTCAACATGGTGATAATAACCACTTTGTACTTGTAATGCTTGAGTCATTAGTGTCAGTGGTTTTATACCATAAGTGGTCACACTTGAATAAACATGATAGTATTTTATTAATTACATATTGTTTTACGTCGCAGCTATGGAATAAAAATAGTCTATATATATATGTAAGTCAATGCCACTTTTCGTTGTAATTGTATAACTCAAGAACAGGCTCACCTATCCAAACCAAATGTTTAGGCTTTGTTCGGACTATTTAGTAGATGGTTAATGTGAAGTTTGCATAAAATCGGTAGAGCGGTTCTTCATTTATCACATTTTTTAGCAAAATGACGCAAAGAAATGGCGGAACATTTTGTTAATGGGTATCACAGACTAGTAAGTAGGTGGTAAGAAATGTCTTTAGAATTACAAGGTGCTAAATATCAATGTGAAGTGCACACACAAATCTTTTAATTTTGAATCTTTTAATTAGAATTACAAGGTGCTAAATATCAATGTGAAGTGCACACACAAATCTTTTAATTTTGTCGCAATGCTCGATGGTGAAACTCAACGAAAGATACTGAATCCTCCAATGTCTCAATTTTGACTTTCTCAAAGAGCGTTGTCCTAGACATCATGTTACATTTACAATTATGTATTGCATTATTGAAATGTCTTTGACAGAAAATAAATAAAATGTGAATAAAATCATTGATTTTTTATTATAAAAGTCACATTGAAATTATTAGTAAAGTGGAATAGCCTGCCTGCTTTTTTCATTTTAAAACTTGGCTCTATATAGATAACTTCTCAGCTTCTTCAGCTTACTCGCAATTAAAAAAAGAAATACAAATGTTATGTAGATGTCGTGTTCAATTCTATTTGAATTCCCCTCAGATAAGAATTCCCCAGATTGAAATTCCCCAGATGGCGGTTTGAACGTGTACTTACTAGTCAGTGTATTAAACTCTTTGGTTTATACGTAGCGAAGCACGTTCCGGGCCGCTAGTTTTATATATTTTACAGTTTCTATCGTCGAACATCACCAAGACATCACAGTACCTAGGGTTGCCAGATAGGAAGACAATGATATCTGGATCATATATATTTTTAAATTTACTATCTACTTTCTAACTAGCTATCTGTTTTACTGCATGTTTTTACGTACCACATAATTTATTATTTTATAAATAGCCTACCGTTTTCGCTTATACAGTATCATCAGGGCTAAAATTTAAACTAGTTAAGTCCTGACGATGCTTTATAAGTGAAACTGGTAGGCTATTTATAAAATAATAAATTATAAGTGGTACTTGTAGCAATACAAGTGTATCGTCATTTACAAATACGATAGGTAGGAAATTCGCGCCGCCTAGAGACACCACTGGTGGAAGTGGTGATATGACAGATATAATGAATAATTAAGTCAGAATTGCTGTTTACTAATTTAATTTTATCAATGTATAATATGTTAATAACTATTTTTTCGATGAATAAATGAGCCAACTTTTACATTATTAAAGAAATTATTTACATATGTTGACATTTTAACATAGAAAGGAAATGGCACAGGGAAATAGAATATGTATGAACGTTTTTTTTAATGAAATGCCAAAAAATTTTGTCTTTTTAAAGTGCGTGTAACGTAAAAAGAGGTTAGTTGTATAAAAAGAGTGGTTGTTGTTCGGATTGTTTTCTACGTGGAATATTTGTAGGTGGATGATTACAGTGATTTAAGTATATTATAATAACTAATTATTGCATCCCTTATATAGCCGACAGTGGCATCCGCTCCATAAAGGTTCAAATGACCTGCTTACCCTAAACACTTACATTAATGATATGATATGATGATATGATTATGATGTTAATTATTTAGTGGTGCATTGCTTTAGGCGTAGGGAAAAGCTCCTGCTGTTTTTATTAACTGTGGCTCGCTTATATTTGTGTGCATGTAATTTTACATGTCATTTAAACGCAAAATAAGATAGATGAGTGAGTAAATGCGTGCACGCACAAATTATTTATATATGTGTATTAATTGAAAAAAGGCAGTACTTACTGTTCTTAATATTGTTAAAATTGAAGTATTGTGTAGCCAATTAAGTAACTTTTATTGGAATAGCGACTTTTCTATTACTCTTAGCGGTAAAAAATGTTTTGACGATAATATTTTCTTATGGATGTTAACCATTTCATCTAAAAACTCACCACGAATCATTTTCTCAGTGCAAAGTCCTGGATATGATATTAAACAAAAGTCGTAAAGTAAAAATAAAAAACAAAGTCGCGTTTTCTGCCCTATGTCCCTTTGTATGCTTAAATCTTTCAAACTACGCAACGGTTTTTGATGCGGTATTTTTAATACATAAAGTGTTTAAAGAGGTAGGTTTACATGTTACATATTTTATATCCTAAGCCGGAGCGGGCCGCTAGTTTGATGATAAATCACTAACTTAGATTATTTGTGGTCGTCATACAAAAACTTTTAGAAATATATGTAGCAAGTGACATTTCGTGGTAAATGTATAATCAAATTAGAACTGGTAAGGTATTTTATCTAGAATTTCTGCCTACCTTGACTGAAATTTCTGTGCATGTCCCAGAGTTGGCCAAATATGTAATCCAAATGTATGTTGGCTAAATATGCCACTTACAAATGTAACATCCTTATGTACACTATATTTGATGCAATAAATGATTTTGATTTGATATGCGAGGTGTGTCAATCTATGGTATTACAAATTCTATAGGGTTTTTATGATAGAAAGCTAACTGACAACTTAAATATTTGCTAAAAAAAAATAAAGGCAACTTCAAGTGTTGATTCAGGTCTTTTGTGTAGAATAGACCATCTATTTTTCCGCCAGGCAAGGTTGAGCCAGTAAGACCACAGATGGTAGAGCGCCGTGCTGCGTCTCGCCCGGGTTGGAGGTGGACTCCAAAGTCTTACCTATTCCTACCACCATAATGACAGTGTCATGTTACAGTCCGGAGGCTAGGGTAGCCAATAGATTTGAATAATTGGCCTAACAGCGTTGCCACAAGATATGTCTTATACCTACCATTAGTAGAGCCACGTTCGCTATCTTATTGAATAAAAAAAAATATCCCCTTAGCTGAGGGCTAATACAAAAAAAAAAGTTAAAGTTGGCTATAGGTCATAAATGTGCACTCAGTGTGTTCTTTTTATCTATATATTACACAGGAAGGCCATAAAAGCGATACTTGTAATACGTCTATATTATTCTAGATTCTACCACCGGATCGGAAAGCAGCCTTATATTGAGAGATTCGGCTAAAGAAACTCACATACCTAATCATTTGCTAACTTACCCGTACAATCCGTTTATCATTAGGGGCCAACATTATCCTCATGAACACCCATGCAAATCTGGGACGGTGCTGCCAGTCTTATAAATGAAAAAATTCCCAATTTCCTGAAACGCGTGAACCAATGGACTAAATTTATAAGGGTTCGATTCCTAGGTCTTACAACAAAAACAACGTGGTTTTTCCAATTTACAAAAAAATGGTACTGGAGATTGGATGTGAAACCGGTTGCCACCTAACACATTGTGGGATTTAGTGTCTTCGAGTAGTTGCCCTAGTTGTGCCTCTGCCTACCTCTTCAGCGATATGGGCGTTAAGAGACGTACTTACTTTTTTTGTTTTTGCTAATTCTTCATTTTTTTTCGCACGAATTTTTACTACCGCGTTTGCGTTTGGACGATCCAAACGTATGGAAAAATATAGTTATTTCGACCATTCGCTAGAGGCGCTGACGAAAACTCCATACAATTAGGTCAATAAACGTAAACACGATAATAAAGTAAATCATTTCAAAAACTCACAATCATACCAGAGAAAGTACAGGAACTGTATCTGACAGTGCCAACTGTTTGTCATACAAACAATAGGGGACCACAAACTTTATAAATCTTCCTAAAAGTCAACTTTGGTTTGAAAATTGTTGAGTAAGTAACTTTAATGACTACCCTTCAAGACAGAAAACGAAAATGTCAAGTA
>NJDD01001191.1:915736-959019 GCA_002245505.1 Calephelis nemesis | reverse complement strand
TATCCCCCTTTATCTGAGACATCTACAATCTACATTCTAGATTCTACATATCTATTATTATAGTTAAATAACCTCCTTGGTTATATTCAAATTTGTTTTTATAGATATGTAGAATCTACATTCTAGATTCTACATATCTATTATTATAGTTAAATAACCTCCTTGGTTATATTCAAATTTGTTTTTCTGTACACCAATTAATTTTAATAATGTATTTAAATGTGCATTAAGTAGAATATGAAACAATCATTACATAAAACTAAAGATAGCAAAACTACCATAAAAATTTTCGATTGGCATTTTAGGTTAGAATATATCATTTTCATTTAAAAAATTATTTCTAGTTGTAAATGTATTTACGTTTTTCAGAAACAGTTCCGAAAACCTACAAAGCTTTCAATTCAAGTTATTGAATTAAAATATCCAACTCAAAATACAGGACAGTTCTATCTAATCATAATACCTAATTGTATTATAGGTTTTAACAATGTTTTGTACTTACGAGTTTTATTGAAGACATCATATTACTCGTTGTTATCACAATCTCGTTGCAGGAACAAAAAACAATTTCTGTAAAAACTAGTTCCAGAATATCAAATACTAGTGTAGGTCAAATAGGGCAGATCAGACAGAAAAATCAATCTAGTGTGTTGAGCGGTGCTAGTTTTCTCAACCTGCAAATCCAAGATCGGGTTCAAAACAAAAAATTAACATTTTGAATGAGTTAAACATGGAGACACGTTTTAATGTTTACAAAGTGGTTTTTAAAACATGGCGGCTGGGTTGCCAACGTTATGGCTACGGAATCGTACTATTCGTACAGTTTGCCATGTACTTAAGGTAAAAAAAGGTGTTCAGTCATTTTTATCGATATTGTTTGTCATAAAATTGGAAGGAGTCTCTGTTTGTTTAGAAAAAAAATAACAACAATTAGTTATGAAATAGTAAAAAAAATTCAGTTTATTTTTGAAGTGAAACTTCTTTATCGGGGTTGGAAAAAAATTTAGTGTAACATTTTTTCGTTACGCGCCATCATTGTTCTTATCCCTACCACGCGTGATTCGAAGTATACTTTTTCCAGTGGAGTAGGGATTGGCAATAAACTTTATTTAACCAATTTCTGTAAAGTTGCATATTGTAAATTATTTTTTGAAAAATAACGTCATAAAGAAGTTTCACTTCTTTACTTCTTACGAGTGTACGCTAGTACACGTACATATTTTATTTTATTTAGAACCAAATGAACTCTTGGTCCCCCACGAGCCCGGACTCTATTTTACGTTATCATTTATCTACCTGTTTGTTTGTCGTTTGTCTGTCGGTGTATCATAATTTTTGAATGGAGGGACAATGAAGGTTTATTGAAAATTTTAACTTTTTGGTGTTATTGTTAAGATTATTTTTTTGGTGTTTGTGAAAATCTGCTGAGTACCAACTAAACTTGTTTTAATTGCATGCTATCTTATTCTATTTGATACTTTCCATCGTCGGCACTTGGTAAAACTTCCAAATATTCATATTTTTAAAGAAAGAAACACTTGTACTGTTTTACTTATCACTTATAATTTATTACTTTGTAATTAATAGCCTACCGGTTTCGCTTATACAGCATCATCAGGGCTAAAACTTAACTTAAACTTTAACTTAACTTTAACTTTAACTTAACTTTAACTTAAACTTTAACTTAACTTTAACTTAAACTTTAACTTAACTTTAACTTAAACTTTAACTTAACTTAAAGTTCTCTTATCTTATTCTAATGAAACGAGAATAAAAGGGATTTTATATTGCTATATTTTTTAAGCTAAGCTCGGGCCTATCGTGACGTTTATAATTAACGTTTTTCGAGGGATAGATTAAAAGTCTGTATAAACTAAAACTGTATTAAGTAAAAATTTCAAAATAATCGGCTGAATGCTTTTAGAAATTTAAAATAGTTTCCATATTTTTGATCTCCTGCAAAAGTTGCTTTTTTGTAAATAGACTTATTCACTTTGTGCCTATCGATTTATTAAAGGCAGGTAAGTACGTTTCAATATACTAAATAAATTAAATGGGTTAATAGATCAGGCATAACATAATTTACCTATTTATGAGAAGTATAATTTTCAAAAATTAATTTTGTTAGATATTGAGAAAATGCCGTAGCGTTTGCTAAAGCTTTGAGGATTTAGCCGTAGGTCGCGAATTTTATGTAAATTGTTTTTATACTGTGATTGCCGTAGCATTTATGATACTACTAATGTCTAGGAAAAATCGTATTTGATCAATTATTTTAAGAAAAGAATATTACGCGAAATTTTAATTTAAACTGTAGTAAGGGCGTTATGGAATGGATGTATGTGGAATGTATACTCGCCAATTTATGATTGACTTTAACTTCGTACAGTGTATCAAAGATCGTAGAAATATGATCGATTCAACTTTACGGTTGGCAACCCTGCTATTGTAGTGTTGCCGTATATCAATGATGAAATTTTATAAAATGGCAATAAGGACTGCAGCGCAACCTTCCACACAATTTAAGAATTAAAATATTCAATTTAAAACTGCTGAGAACTGTCAAATTCACTGACCGAAAATACCATGTTAGGTACCTACATAGAAATAGGTATACTTAGAGGTCAATGGGTACCTACTTAATGTACTAAATATAAATCATACTTGACATTGGCTAAATAGGTCGTGAAAAAAGTCTTGAGCTGAGCAAAAATACACTTGATACATTTTAAAGCCGGGTACACACAAGCGAGCTGTAACTGTAACTGTTGCATTAACTGTAAACAAAAAACATGGTGTGTACGTTGTTCACAAACCTGCTACGAGCGGTACGCGTGCGGTTTGCAGGGAGCCGATGTCTACAACGTACTCATTTCTGAACGCGTAACGTTGCACTTAACTGTAACCGTTACTGTTACCAAAAACATAGTGTGTACGTGGTTCGCGAGCCTGTGACGAGCGGTTCGCAGGGAGCCGACAATTGTCGGTTTTTGCCGCGGAACAAAGGGCGCTCGTAGGGACACGGTATCGAATAGAAAGTATCGATACTGTACTCATGAGTAGCATCGAAAGAAAAGTATCGTACTCATAAAAGTATCGTAACAAAAGTATCGATACCTCAAAGTATCGAGTACTTTTCCTAAACATGGGGGGGAATCACTCGGGTGAAACTGCGGGCAACAGCTAGTACAATAATAATAATAAAAAAATATCTTTAATTAAAACTTTATAAAAAAAGGATTAGGATCTTTATAAAAGAAGCACAAAACAATCTTTAGGCAAACATGAACACATCAAAGTTCCCATTCCTCCTCCGTACAATCACTTAAAAATAAAAGTTTTTCGAGCCGTTTTGGCTATAGGCGGTTTCTGATTGTTGTTATGGTACTTCCTGCTTTTGAAAATAAACGTTCCGATGGCACTGACGTCGCTGGAATTGATAAATATTCTCGTGCTAACTTGTATAATTTTGGAAAAACAAGTTTCATATCTTCCCACTGTGTCAAAGGATCTAAGGATAGTGGTGAAACCTGTGCAGATAAGTAATAGCTTAGTTCATCCTTTATTTCGGGCTGCAATGAAGATTAAGAACTTTGAACAGTGTTGCCACCTCAATTTTTGAATTGGGGCTTTTGAAGAAGCCAAAAAAGGGCTAGATCGGGCTCGGAGTGAGTGATTGGTTTGATCACGACACGATTGAACATAAGATCGCAAGTTTTAAATGAGCAATTTTAAGATTTATTCGATACGATACCTGTTGAAAAGTACTTAATGAGTAAAAGTATCGAATGCAAAGTATAGAGTACAAAAGTATCGGTATCGAAAGGTAAAATACTCGATACCACAAGATATAATTTTCTCGTGTCCCTAGGCGCTCGCAGTGCGCTCGTGGACCTCATGAGGAGAGTTATTGCTAGACGTTGCGAACCAGCTGTATTTGCGAGTTATTATATTAGTCTTTGAGTTAATATTCATTCATCATCATGAATGAATAGTCAGAGGATAATTTTTTTTTGCTGATAGACGCCTACAGGCATCTATAAGTAAGTATGCTGCACAGGCGAGAGACACTTCGTCCGACATCGTGGATTTACAAACCAAAACTGAGAGCTAAGCAGGCCTCTCCGTTCGTTACTCCCCGTACACGCTAGAACCTCGTTATTGTATCTGTTTGGTTACAGTTACAGCTCGCATGAGTACGTTCAGAGAAAGCGTTCTGGCGCCGTCGTGAGCCGTAATTGTAAAAAGCGTACACACTAGAACCTCGTTACTGTATCACGCTTGTTACAGTTACGGTTCCCTAGTGAGTACCCGGCTTAACATACTAACAATTAAGATCAGGTAAATATAACTAAGTTGACCGAAAAAAACTACACTACTCAGTAGTTTTTGTTATAAACAGGTTATAAGAACAGTGCTTTTGTGTAGGTACCTATACATATTATTATATTATTAGGTTTTCTGTTATAAGAAAAAAATCTATTGTTTTTATTTTGTTTCGCAATAATTTTGAATTTACATTTTTTTTAAATAGAACTGAGTCATTCTGACATTTAAATATTCCACTTACGTTTATAAATTAGTGCTTTGAAGTAAAAATCAACTTTACTTCATCTATTTGTAGCCATGCTTCGTTCTTTCGTTTTATAGAGACTTTCACCTCCTAATTGGAACGTGTCTCACCATTCATTGAATTAAACATTTTTACACTTTCATGTGTGAAAGAGGTCGCGACACCTACCATACTGTCTCCCAAAACTTTTCAACTTTCATCCAATAAGTCCGGTTTTTTTAAATGTCTAATTTGTTGCTAACCTCGCGGTTTTCACAACTTCTTCGAGCTTTGTGGGCCGAGCAGAGTGCTCAGCCCGAGACATCATTATTTAAATGAATTGGACTGTTACCTACAACGCCAGCAACCACGGTGCGACTCTCGACCTCGACTTGGAGCTGCGTTCTGGATACTAGAAGGACTTGATGGAGGAATAGTGGCGGCTCGTCGCTCAGCGTTAAGCGCCGGGCGCAAGAGACGTCTTTGTCGCCGAGACCGGCGGCGACGGTGTAGTGTGATTTTGTTGTATTGTGAAATCGTGTTCGGGTTGGGAGGGAGTATAGCGTTTGCAGCGGTTATTGGATCCGATAACACGTGGCGGGGTCTTCTATGATTGGGGAGGTGTGTGACACGCAGGTGCTAATACCGGATTCGGGTGGGCAGCCGTTATTTCAAAGTAACGTTCCGATATTTCTTTGAAATGCTGCGCTATTGTGGGTAAATCAAGGTCGCGATGTAGGTCCTCGTTGCGAACGTACCACGGAGCACCCGTGGCAGTTCGCATGAACCTATTCTGGACTACTTGTAATTTGTTCATATGGGACGGGAAGTTATTCGCGAAGGCTACACTACCGTAGGCTTATATGGGTCTAACACATGTTTTGCAAAGTGTCACTTTGTTACGAAGTAACATTTTACTATTTTTAGTAATAAAATCCTAAAAATAGATAATAGAGACGGTTAAGTACGATTTAGCCTTATTTGTGACACGCGAAATATGCGGTTCGAATGACATATTTTTGTCTAGAATGACCCCTAGGTATTTTGTTGAGTTTTCCCAGGGGATCGCTCTGCCGAACATTTTGATGGTACCCGGGCTACGACTGGGTCTCATCCGTTCGCTGGGTCTGAGACCTCGATTAAAGTACACCGCTGTACTTTTATCGGGGTTCACTTCTAGACGCCACTTCCTGTACCAGTCGCCCAGGAGAGTGGCCGCGTTTCTGAGGAGGTAGCCTATTTGCTTACCGCGACGGTAGGTTGTATACAGAGCCGCGTCGTCCGCGAAGAGGGCTACGTGGACGCGCGGCGGCGGTCGGGGTACGTCGTTCTTGTACAGGGTGTATAATATAAGTGAGAGCACCGAGCCCTGCGGCACTCCCGCCACTAGAGGCCTACTGTTAGAGAGAGTCCCTTCTACACGAAATCTGAATTTACGATTTGACAAGTAGTCTCGTACGATGATAACTAGTCTGTCTGGCACGCCCATTTCGTAGAGCTTATGGATAAGGCCGTTGTGCCAAACCTTATCGAACGCCTTGGCCACATCAAAGAATAGCGCTCCCGTATAAAAGGGTAATCGTCTATTCAGGCCATCTAGTATGTGATCTGTGAGGCGGTGCACTTGATTTGTACATGAATGGGCTGCCCAGAAACCAAATTGCTCATCTATTAACAAATGTTTTACGGCTACGAACGTCTTAAGGCGGGCGAAGATAAGGCGCTCGTATATTTTGCCGAGTGAATTAATAAGACTGATCGGGCGGTAGCTACTCGTGACGTTACAAGGTTTACTCGGTTTATGTATTCCTATGACGGTGGCTTCACTCGTCAGGGAAAGCACTGCCTGCTATACTCCGAGTCTCACATGATGTTTTTCTAATTTCGATGATCTTACATCAAGCGTATTGCACTGCGGCTGCGACCCGTGAACGGCAGGAACTTTTGAGGACAGACTTTTACGATTTGGCGGTTAAGTATAGCGTACAACGTAAGTATTATAATGCAATGTAATGGTCACACAACGGCAGGCGGGTTATCACGAAAGCCTTAAAAAAGGCTGTGAAACAAAGTGACAGCGCACGACTGTTCGAAGCAGGGAGGAGTGACACGCTACGGCAGGCGGGCTTTCACTACAGCCTTAAAAAAGGCTGCGAAACAAGCGAGAACGCACGACTGCTCGAAGCGTAGGTCGGGTGGGAACTGTGTCCGGTTGGCATACACTTCCTAATATAGGACTTGACTCTCATACAAATTACATGTTACCTATACTTGGATCTTGCAACTTTTTACTTTTAATCATTTTAAATTCTCCAAACGTACCCATACCACTACTGCCTTGATAGACAAGAAGCTTTCTACATTCGAGAAAGAGTGGGATTGAAAAAAGTGTTTGTTTTAAAATGAAAAAGGTTATGCTCCGTTATTTCAGTCATGTCCAAAACGACAGATGAAAGATTAACAAAGCAGATGTACAATTCGAATGCGAATGGATGTAGGTACCCGGGGAGCAGAGGCGTGCAAAGAGATATTATGTAAGGTAGGCATAAAAGTTGTTGAAACTTACCAATCCTGGAAATTCAGCTTAGCTTTACGACGGACCTTTATCACGAAACGTCAAATGCCACCCACATCGCAGTGTATATTTGCTTCGTCAATTGTTCATCTGTCATTCTTTACACATGACCGAATCAGCGGAGCATGCCCTTTCTCATTGTGACACCAACACTATCTTTGAATCCCACTTTTTCTCAGATCTCACTGTTACGAATGTGGTTGGTGAGCGTAACATTACAGATTTTCCGTAGCGCTCTCATCGTCAAAGTACAGCATCATCTGCAGGAAGCCGGATGGTAAGGTAGCCGGTAAACACACTTTTGCTTGAGGTCAAACATCCCGGCTTCAGGTTGGCATTGCACCATTACCACCTTTGGTGTCTCTAGGCGGCATGAATTTCTTACCATCAGGAAATTCGTCTGCTTGTTTGCCTTCCAATATCATCTATATATATAAAAATCAATTGGTGTTCGTTAGTCTCGCTAAAACTCGAGAATGGCTGGACCGATTTGACTCCTTTTGGTTTTGAACTATTTGTAGAAGTCCAGGGAAGGTTTAAAAGGTAAGAAATAAGGAAAAACTGCAAGGAAACTAGGAAAACCAACATTTAAAATTTTCCCATACAAACGGAGCGGGTGGAACGAAGTTCGCCGGGACAACTAGTAAAAAATAAATTTAGATACCTACTGCATATAAAATACACTTTTAGAAAGTTTTTAAATCAAAACGAATGTGTTGACAAACAAACCATTTAATGTTATTTATTAAAATGCACAAAATAGTTACATCACGTTATAAATAAACATAAACGAAGATTTTTTTTAACCTCTTTAAGGTAATTTAAATGCCTAATAAATAGCAACATATGTTGATAGTTTGTCACATTAACTATTATAAAATTAAAAGTTAAAACAAATAATAACATAAATATATTACTCTTAGCTATGAAATATGATTTCTTGATTTTATATTATTATGTATGCACTACATACGGTTCCTACAGCCTTTCATGATACGATGGCATCGTTTAATTTTTTGCTTTATGCAATCAATGACACGGTGCGAAGCGTAATGGCGTCTGACAGGAACATGTACGGCATGACTAACATATAAACAGCTAGCTTTTCATAATACAAAACAAAACCATAACAACACATGATCGTACATTCAAAACCGCTAAATGTACAACTAAAAAAGTTGTTTTCCAACGTACAATGGAAAATGAATAGGAAATTGGCCGTGATCGACTAACTTCAATAACGTACCTAAGACAAGAGACCCCATCTTTCGTCTACTAATGATCAGTAACCAAGCAACCGCTGGTATTTTAAATAATTAACGAAATCATCTTAGCAACAAAACTTCAGAAGGAACATCCCTAACTATAGATAGGTCTTGAAATTTGCCGTTATAGATTAAACATTTTGACCAACTTCAGATGATCGACACCAGTAAAAGCTAGTTTACCTACTGTATGAGTTCGATCCAAAATGGTTTTTACATATACAGGGTTACATTTAAAAGACCAGCCAAATTTTGAAAGAGGGTTGGGAATCGAAACACTTACGATGAGGTAATTAAAAATTTTAAAAAAATCTGCAAGAAAATCTTTGACACTATATTATGTTTTCTCTAAAAGTAAGTCCGAAATTTACTTGACGGAAGTGATTTAAGATTATCAGGAATTTGATTGTATATACGAATGGACATGCAATACACATTATTTCACAGTATTTCTAAAATGTGACAAACCTAGCACTTCAGCATTTGTATGAAACAAATGATGATATTTTTTTACAAATACAGCATACAGCCAGTGACTAAAAAGTGGCTTGCAGGAATGGTATTGATTGCCACTACATATCGCACGCATACACTTCTTCTGAACTCTTAAAGAGTCTAGTTAATTCCAAAGAATTCCCCCAAATAGGAATATCATACTGCAAAACGGAATAAACATACCTGTGATAAGCTAACATTAATCTAATTCTTCTCAACACTTATACAAATCTAACGATTTCATTGCAAAGTGAATCAATATGCGATTTCCAGTTACAAAATTTATCGATTTTTATTCCCAGAAATTTAGAACAATCTATATTCTCAATAGTACTTAACATTATTTAAAATAACATATAATTTTTAAGTAGCTCTATAATGTATTTGAATTTCAACTAATTTTGTCTTCGTAATATTTATTTTTAGACTATTTTCATTTAACTATTGTCACTTTATTTAAAGTTTTACTTGTTTCTTCAAATTTTTATTTTTGCTCTCGATGAGAAGTCTAGTATCATCAGCAAAACAAAATTGAAACATGATGAAATGAAACATGATGACATCAGGCAAATCGTTTATGTAAATTAAATAAAGTAATGGCCCTAAAACATTACCTTGTGGTACACCAAAGTCATTAGTATGGACTTTCTTGCGGTTTCCATTTACTTTTGATATCTCAACACATTGCTTTCTATTCTCTAATTTCTTCTACTGTCTTCTCTCTTTTCTTTTTTGTCCTACTTTTAGAAGAACCATAAGTATACAAAAAATGTGGGTTTGCCAAAATGTTATTATTTATATCGCCTCTGTGGTCTAGCGGTTCAGGTGTTGGGACTTGACTGCTTGAGGTCCCGGGTTCGAATCCTGGGTCGGGCAACAAAAAGAAAATTTGGGTTTTCCAATTTTCTAATAAAAAAAAATGTTGCTCGGGATTGGAAATGTGCCCGGTTGGCGATAGGCTTGCCACCTATCACATAGTGGGACTTAGTATCTTCGGCTAGTCGTGGGTGCCCTGGTTGTGCCTCTGCCTACCTCTTCGGGGATATGGGCGTGTAGATACTACTACTATGTTACTATTTATTTGAATAATATAGGCATAGTATAAAATATAACAGTTATAACACGAAACAAAAGTTTTACGCAACTAGACCCAAGCAAATCGATCTTAAAATAAATATTCAAGTAACTAAAATTTAAGAATCTTCCACACTTTGATAATAATTATTTTGTTGAAGGAGTCTACAACAGACATATATTCTGAATATTGAACTTGACTATCACTTCGCATTTACATTTTATTTAAGAGTGTGTCTTGAAATAATGTAACTGACTAAAACAATTTTTACATTCATTACAATGGTAGCGTTTTTCTCCAGTATGAAATAATGTTTTCCTTCAAATTACGTAGATGATGAACAAGTTTTACACACATCGCATTGGTATTGTTTATCTCTAGTATGAATTAATGTGTGCTCCTTCAATTTACTTGACTGAGAAAAACACTTTTTACACACATCACATTGGTATGGTTTCTCTCCGGTATGAATTAACGTGTGTCTTTTCAAATTACCTAACAGAGTGAAACACTTTTTACAAACATCACATTGGAAGCGTTTTTCTCCAGTATGAATTAAAGTATGTTTCTTCAATCTACTTAAATGAGTAAAAGACTTTTTACATACATCACACTGGTAGCGTTTATCTCCCGTATGCATTAATATGTGTGTCTTCAAATTACTCACTAGCCTGAAACGCTTTTTACATACATCACATTGGTGTTGTTTCTCTCCAGTGTGAATTAATGCATGTCTCTTCAAATCACTTAACTGACTGAAACACTTTTTACATACATTACATTGGTAACGTTTCTCTCCAGTATGAATTAATATGTGTCTCCTCAAACGACCTTTCTCAGTGAAACACTTTTTACAGTCGTTACATTGGTAGCGTTTCTCTCCAGAGTGAATTAATGTATGTCTCTTTAAACTACTCAACTGACTAAAACACTTTTTACATATATCACATTGGTGGCGATTCTCTGTAATATGAATTAATGTGTGCGTATTCAAATTATCTAAATTAGGGAAACACTTACTACATACATCACATTGGTAAGGTTTCTGTCCATTATGAATTATTGTATGTCGGTTCAAATGACCTAATTGAGTAAAACACTTTTTACATACGTCACATTGATAGCGTTTTTCTCCAGTGTGAATTAATTTGTGTCTCTTTAAACTACTCACCTGACCAAAACACTTTTCACAAACATCACATTGGTGGCGTTTCACTTTACTATGAATGATTGTGTGTCTCTGCAAATGACGTTCAACTTTTTCTTCATTATGAATTAATTTGTGTTGACGCAAATGAGATGACTGGCGGCAAGACTTTTGTATGTTTAAATAAGGTTTTGTGTTGTTGTGGATAATTTTGTGTAATTTTAAATCTCTGTTGTTTATAAAAACTCTTTGACAAATATCACAAGCAAATTGTCCAACTTTCTTTCTATTTAAAATATGAGATAAATATTGATGGTTTCTTTTAGTTTCCAAAACTACAGGTTCTTCCGACAATAGTGCGTTGTTACGTATAACTGCTTCGTGATTGCCATTATCGCAAGACTTCAGTAACACCTCTGACATACCTGTAAAAAATTATACATTTTCCTAAAAAAATATCTATATAACTATTTGCATATTGTAAAATAATATGTATCTATGTATGTAACGGTTACTAAGTCGTTCAATATGATAATGCCAAGAAAGTCGTGAGTCAACCACAATGCCTAAATATTTGGATTTTGTTACTTTTTTTAAGTTTGGGCAATCACAAACAAAACTGCTAGAATAATGGTTACAGCTATGAATTTTAATAGTAAAATATTGTAGTGGTTGATTTTTGCAGGTTAATGACAAACATATGAAATTTGTTTTCTCAATATTTAGCGTAAGTAGATTACATTTTAGCCACGCTGCAGTAGTGGCCATTCCTGATTCAGCAGTCCTACGAGCCTTGTCCCAATCACTGTCTGAGAAGACAATAGCAATATCGTCAGCATAAGAAAATACCTGAGCGCCATCTATCCTCATCTCACAGAAGTCGTTTATATGTAAAAGGGAGAGAGTAAAAGGGAACGTTTCCCTGGGGTACACCGAACAATATATTTACGTCTTCACTAATATGTTCGCCTAATTTAACCCTCTGCGTACGGTCTGTTAAATAACTTGTCATTAATTTTAAAGGAATTCCTCTAACACCACTTTGTTCAAGTTTTTGTAAAAGGATGAGTACAGAGACAGTGTCTAAAGTTTTTTTCAAATCGAAGAAAACTGTAAGACATTTTTTACTACTATCAAGTTTTTCAGTAATAAGTTTAGTCATCGCTATTACTGCGTCTTCTGTTGATAATCCTTGTCTAAATCCATATTGAGAGTTTGATAGAATATTAAATTTGTTGAAATGGTTAAACACATCTTTTGTTAATGAGTTAATTATGTAGCGGAACCCTAAGAAGATCGATGACGAGGCCGCTACAATGTTAGTTTTAAGTAAAGATGTTGCAACCCGCTGACGGTGCATTGCGACACTGGGCTCAACGTCCGGCGCAACATCAAGAGAGGAAGCCCAATTCTATTTCATACATCGAGATAGCAACTTAGGTTAGAATTAATTAATAAGTTTTTATTGTAATAATTTTATCTTAAATTAAATTAGTTAAATAAATTTTGGTTTTTTTTGGAACCTCCGGTTGCAGCTAACGTAATTAGTTTTTCTAACATTTTAGAAATTAAGGGTAATATTGATATCGGCCTAAAATTTTTTACAACACCTCTGGACCCATTCTTATAAACTGGTGTAATAATAGATTTTTTGAGGATAGTAGGAAAAATTCCCTTCTCGAAGCATAGATATGCTAAGTGGACAATAATCGGGATAAGGTCGAGTTTTGCCTGTTTCTGAAAAATAGTGGGAATATAATCATGACCCGGGGCACTATTACGCCTATTACTATTATTATTAGAGAAACGTTACGAATGTGATTTAAGGTCAACAAGTATATTATCTATTTCAGTGTAATATGTGTTTAAAAGCACAAAAGATGAAAGCTGTTTGAATGTGTTGAACCATTGAATGAAGCAGTGGGTCCAACCTGAAGTCTTCCTCTTCGACGGATTCTTGAATGCATCCCGCATTCACCGCGCAGGGCTTGAGAAACGTAAACGTCTTAGTTTATTTTTCAGGAATAAAAAGAAGTCACAAAGTACGAGGTCAGGATTGTATGGCGGATGCGTCATCAGTTTCACAATTGAAGCTTTCAAATAAGCACTTAGCGGAATGTGCTTCCGAGGTTGTCGTGGTGAACGTGGTGAAATGCTATCCGCATCACAGCGAAGAGACTTTCCTAAAACACTGGGCAAGCAATGGTTTACATGCCAAGCTGCAGTAACTGTCCTTTGATTATAAAGTGAGACTGTTACATAATGTCCTGTTTTCCCGGAAAAATACGTAACCATTTTTGGCAGTTTTCTTAACTCTTCAAAAAAAAAAGACCCAATATTTTCGGTTCGAAACAATACATCGAGATTTCGCACTTGTAATGAATAATAGGGCGCCCCAAAATTAAGTATGTATTTATTTTAAATTGCGTTAGCATAGTAACTGTCAGCCATAGATTTTTTTAAAGGCGTTCACAGACTAGTAAGAGAACTACACATTGTGGCGTCAAGAAACACACCCACGCGACAGGAGTTCTTAGCGACGAGAGACGTATGATTTTTGGTTTCCGTGAATCTTCGTGTATAGAATGAATGGTCATCTCAGAGATTGGAATTGGACAGGTGAATGAATTAGATATAATCATTTCTGTGTTACTATTGTTGATAGTAAGGTTTTTATTTTATGTTTGATAATTCATACATATATCATAAAATAAATTACATAAAACTTGCGCAGACAATACTTAAATAAAAAAAAGTATCTTTACGCCCATATCCCCGAAGAGGTAGGCAGAGGCACAGTCAAGTCCAACACCCGGACCGCTAGACCACAGAGGCAACTTTAACTAGAATACATTTAATAAAAACCCAATCCCGGAAATAAAGATATCTTAATGTTCATCCCACAAATACCCGCTCTCGTTGATAAAATGAACCCGAACCTTATGTACGATGATATCATATTCTAATAAATAATAAATATAAATCTCGTGTCACAATGTTTGTCCTCAATCGACTCCTAAACCACCTAACCGATTACAATAAAATTCGCACACCATGTGCAGTTCGATCCAACTTGAAAGATAGGACAGCTTGTATCTCAATTTATGGTAAAAAAAAATACCATCCGAGCGAAGCCGGAACGGGCAGCTAATATTATAATATAGCTTACCACTTTCCCTGTTGTAATCATGATTGATGTCTTCAAAGTTGTCTTCGTCATGTAATTCACTATCAGTTTCAATCTCTTGTTTCACTTCTTTTTCATCAATAGTTTCAGTTTTAGGTTTCACTTCAATATTTGTGCCTGTGTAATGAAATGAAATAAAAAAATATTTATTTGCGGAAGATACATATTCTACTACAATGCGGTGTGTAAATATTTTAATACATATATTAATACGCGATGCCAAATCTTTGATCCCCTTTTTGAGAAAATTGCGCGGACGCAGGAGCATTAAATTTGTCACACTTATAGTTTATGTGTAGGAGAAGTGCAGAACGCTAATATTTTTAAAAATAATGCTTATAAAATACATTAAATCAATAAATAAAACATTACCGACACTACCATGCATTTGACACATACAAACAAATATATTGATAATGACGAGAAAAGATCACAGATGGCGCACTAATATGGTTTGGAAACAAAGTAGTTGGTCTTGAGAAATGAAGATTTCGTTCTTATCAACGAGATATTAAAATTGATTATAGTCGAGTTTCGACTAATGGTAAAAAATGAATTATTTAATTACATAAAATTTAGCAGTTCAACATTTTTATACCACCATTTCCAAACCTAGCCAAGCAGGAAAAGAAACGGCGAAACAAACTCCTCGGCAAGATTTCTGTAATTAAGTTTTATTATTAATATCTGTTTCAGTAAAATGTGTAGAATTAAGACTTCATATACATTGTTTTTGTAAATACCTATTAAGGTTATGGACTTCCTCACTATTTCTAAATGCAACAAACCTAGCACTTTAGGATTTAGTTTTTTTACAAATGTACATACAACCAAGATATATGAAAACTTGGTTGTGGTAATATTTTGGGTGATTTAAAAGAGGTTCACGTGAATGTAACTGATTCACACTGTTATCGTTCATATACATTTCATTTGAACTCTTCAAAATTGTTATTAATTCTAAAGCATTTTCCTACATAGGAATACAATATTGCGCAATAGAATTAGCATAATAAATTTTAAAGAGATACATACACTTCTTATAATATACATATATTTATTCTTTCAAAACATATACAAACCTGTCAATTTTATTGCAAAGCGAATCAATATGACGTGATTTCCAAAAAAATACCATTTTTTTACTTAGGAAGTTTGTAAAATCAACATTCTCTGCAGTAGTAACACTTAAAAACACATCTGATTTATATTAGTCTCGAAGTATGCTTGTAATTCTACTAATTTAGTTTTCGTAAGATTTATTGACAAATTCAGATTTTGTTTTACAATTTAAAATATTTTAAACAATTAACATCTAGCAAATCACACTCTCATGTACACTAAAATATCATAAAAATTATGTAAATAAAAAAGTACCCCAAGCTTTTCTTAAATTATGAAGTATTCTAATATCACTTACCACTGTCCCTATGATAGTCATAATTGATGTATTCAGATGCAAAGTTGTCATCATCATGTAATTCACTATCAGTTTCGTTTTCTCGCTTAACATCCTTTTCATCAATAGCTTCAGTTTTAGGTATCACTTCAATATTTGCACAACTACTCACAGATATTACTAGTGTACCTAAAATTAGAAAAAAAAAACTTGTCTCTACTAAAGACTAGTTACTCTCCACAGCTATTTTCATGTTACTTAATATTTTGCAAGTAGCTTATTATGTTATCTTCTTAAATCTGAAATTTCCGTTTTAATAACTTTGATGATCTCAAATATGAAAGTGTGGAGATGTAGAATTCGTAATTCAAAATTATTTCCAATTTACACTCTTGCACAATATACCAAGAACAGCATATCTTCCGCTGGTTTACAAGTTATTGTGTGTAATATCAGCATAAACTTAAGCTGACACAAAGGGTTGTCACTTTAATATTTGTTTAAAACTTGTATTTATTTAAAGATAGTACCAAGTACCAGAAGCAGTTATTCTACCTTTCAAATTAAGTCAAACTGCACAAGGAGTGTAAATTTGATTGAAATCGGTTAAGTAGTTTAGGAATAATTTATTTTATACATATATTAAGATTATTTCGGTCTTAATAAAAGCACCAGTTATTTATTAATGTCATATAGCCAAATATTTTACCAATTTACAAATGACATGTGGATACAATGAATCCAACGGGTGCAGTGGTGAGAAAAAATCTAAGGGTCAAATAAACCTAATAATAAGAATATATAATAATAAGAATAATAAATAAGAAGGAACCAAAGAAAAAAAGTATTTTCACGCTCCCGATGAGGTAGGCAGAGGCACAACCAGGGCCACCTACGACTAACCGAAGACACTAAGTCCCACAATGCGATAAGTAGGGCGCAAGCCTATCGCGAACCGGGCACATGTACCCAATCCCGAGCAACATTTTCCGCGCCGAGCACGCAAACGCGTTGAGCCTGTATTAGACCCGCGCTCAGCACGCGTAATGCATCGCGCATGCCTCTCACCCGCTTTTACTATTAGTGAGTCAATACAAGCGCTAGCTAGCTGAAGCGCGGGCGCAAGGCGCGCAAGCGGTGCGCGCGGAATGCGCGGTGCGCTTGGCGGGCGAGTGGCGTGGGCGAATTGATTTGGTTAATGCAATTTGAGAATATTGGTGTAACAATAGGGCTCAAATTATGTCGAAAAAAATCAAAGCGTGTTCGACGCGGGTGATGGCGAGCGTGACGTGCGCGTGTCGTCTGAACGCAGCCTCAGTTCCTGGTCATATGCCAGCGAAACACAAGTATAAGTCGCGCAAAATTCTATTAATCCTGGCACGAAGTTCATTCTTTAAAATACCGACTTAAGGCGCCAGTTCAAAACATTTTTGAAGTGAAAACTTCTTTAGCGGAGTTGCGCACTTTTTTTGGAATTGGTTAAAACTCCTAAATTCGCATCAGGACACGTGACCTCATCCAAAATTCGTAAGACGGATGAAGAGTAAACAGCCGGCGCGGCGTAGGAGAGTGATGATCTCAAATAAAATGCTACATTACCATTATGCTTATCTGATGTAGCAAAATCGAAATGCTGGTTTAAGGTCTGTTCACATTCCAGCAATTGTCTCTTAAATTCAGTAGCATCACGAAGTCTTAATATGCAGCTATCGCAGATCAGACCACTTATACCACCATCTTCCTCTGATTTAAAAATAGAAATCTGTAAATGAAACAAATAATAGCAACAGTGGGCTTATTTTATTATTATTTTTTTCTGATTTTAAATAAGAATTACTGTGCAATAGTTTAAAGGTCTTGCTGTTAATGACCCATGCAACCTGTGCTCGCCTCTTACAAGATACCTGGCGGCGAGGCGGATGGTCTGTTCTACACAAACAACTGGTGGAGTATGTATATGGATATACATACTCCACCATACATATATAATATTATGGAAAAAAAATATATTCACGTCTTTGTCCCTGAAAATTTAAGCGGAGGTAAAACCAGAATACCCACAATTAACCTAAGGTACTTTAGACCTACAATGTGATAGTTGGCAAACCTACTGTCAACCAGACATTTATACCATCCACAGGGAAGGTTGTTTTAATTGGAAAATTGAAAAAACAAATTATGGTTTCTATAAATTTTAAAGAAAAAATTTCGCACCAGACAGGATTTGTACCTTGTAAACTTTCGCCTCAAACCGACGAATGCTGCTATATGAGTTCATCGCTACAGATGATATTCACATTTATAATGTCCATAACTTCCGTTTCTTTCAAGGTATTTTTATTTTAGCATTTGCACTGTGCTTGGGTTATATCTCTATAAATTTTAAAGAAAGTCTTATCTCATCATAGAGCAACTAATCAAGCAACATCACAAATATTCTCTACAGCTCCCACTTCAATCACAGTTGTCCTACTTTCATTGCCTTTTTTGATATACAAATTCTTATGTTACAAGAATCTTTGATTAGATCTATGTAACTAAATCTATTTTAAATTTTCTTTCAAAAGGTAATGTTGGGATGAGCACAGATTTACAGAAATGGAGTCTAGCACTCTGACTTTAAACATAGCTTACCAACACTCCTTTCACTCTACTCCCTGCACACACTGTACTTTCTACATCCTCCATGTATATTCTATCTCTGCTAAAATTACTATTGAGTTAAATTGTTGACTAAAACTATAGCATAAGTTCTGGCTATGTTGTTTTCAATGAACCATTACTACGGTTTTCTTCACATTCAAATGTAAGCCTAATGAAGTAGAAAAAGTGTCTTCACGCCCATATCCCTGAAGAGGTAGGCAGTCTCAACCAGGGCACCCACGACTAGCCGAAGACACTAAGTCCCACAATGTGATAGGTGGCAAGCCTATCGCCAACCCGGCACATTTCCAATCCCGAGCAACATTTTTTTTATTAGACAATTGGAAAATCCCAAATTTTTCTTTTTGTTGCCCGACCCCGGATTTGAACCCGGGACCTCATGCAGTCAAGTCCAATAAACTGAACTGCTAGACCACAGACCTAATGTGTTCTATATAATCATATTTCACAACTGTTACCAGTATTTACCAGTTGAACAGACCGGATGGTGTAGAGCAAAGATATGGTGTATACTGTAAAATAGGGCCCGAATTCATCAGCACGAATTTCATCACTTGGGTTCACAATTAGTTGAATTAAGGAAACCAAATTATTTTATTAACAACTAGCCGTCCCGGCGAACTTCGTTTCACCCGTTCAGTTTGTATGGGAAAAATAAAGTAGGTATTGATTTTTTCTGCAATTTTCTCGGTTTTTCTCTTGATAAGAACCTTCTTCTGATAATAACTAACATAACAATAAAATAATTAGGTAAATTGGTTCAGTTGTTCGGAAGTTATGCACTTACCAACACATTTAGAAATTCATTTTTATATTAAAGATTTTCTGACACAGTCACCTTTATGTTGAAGGTTTGTAATATTATCTCTGTGTAAACTTCTCTCCTTCCATTCCAAATATATTCAGTGGCAATGTTTTTATAACAATCATTGCTGTGACAAAATCGACATAGTACAGACCGCGCTTGCCAATCAATAGTTTTAGTTTCCATTTTGATTTTTGATCATTTATCTTGTTAATGAATCTGCCACTACTGTACAGTTTGTTACAGTTCTTGGTTCATATCAAATAATAAATAGGTAATAAATATTTTTTATAGGTATTCTTATGTACGGTCAGAGCAATGAACATCTTTTACAGCTCTTACTAATCTTTAGTTTACGGTCTTAGTATATACTAAACTGTGATTTACAGTTACTTCTTTTCAGAGCATTGACCTTTATTTGTTTATTTATTTTACGTGCTACATACGTGCTACACATTTCTGACTTTTGGAAACCATATTTCTTTGGAGAAGAAGAAGACTTCTGACAGGGATGCAAACAATACATCGATATATTAAGACATCGATGTATCGTTCATACACAAAAACATCGATTACTATGAACGATGTGGTATTGCAGTGCAAGTGCCATCTCTTTGTAAGTCGAGTTGAGACTGAGTGCTCGCGAGTTGGGAGGCAGGAACCACATTGTAGTCTTTGGGAACCACCATACGAATGTCTTCGAGGCTCAAACGAGCCCGAGTCAACCCGACACGACCGCCGCGAGTGAAAGAGATAGTTCTCGTGGTTGTTACTTCGTCATTACTGTTTTGTTGCAGCTTAGTTTAAAAACGTTTAATTTTTGAACAAGCACAATTTTATTTGACTCCCATTGACTCGATGCTACGTAGCCCGCCGGCCGGACGCGACCTTGCGAACCGTGAACGTAGCAAACTAGTAAAACGCCGATCGATGCACCGAGTTGACCATTTACTGACTCGGACGAACGACGAGGTGACGCGACGATTCTTATCGCAGAAGTCGAGTCAACTCGAGTTGCAGCCCGAGTTGGTAAGCGAGTCAGCTTGAGTTACCAAAAAGTTGACTCGGCCCATCGCTATTTTAAATACTCTTTAGTAGAAGCGTATCTTTTTAGTAAAAAATGCAACCAATGCATTAAGTCTTATTATAGAAGTGAAACTTCAGTAAATCGACAAAAGAATGAGATGAATATATAAAATCATACACATTTTTGTATTTGTGTCTTGTTACCTGTCGTTTTTTCCGTTGCATCCGTTTTGAAATCACAACGATTCTGAAGAAGTTTCACTTCAACAAAGTCAGTTAAAACACGAGACCACAAAAATATGCCTACGTGTAAGTAAATAAGGGTTGTCATTAGGCCACGTCCGTTAACTATGTCGATAAATCAATCCACAACTTAATGTTTATGTAAAAGAAGTAGGTAGCTAGTTAATTAATAATGGAAATTCGCCTGGTAGATTGTAAACTATTGGCTTTATTTAGCACTACCACAGGGACTACTAGGTGGTAGATTTCTACGGTACTCCCGTGGTTTTGTCTTACCATCTTACCCTTTTTTAAAAGCTGCTGCAACGCTTTTCATTGTCAGCGTAGGATAATTACTAGTAAAATAATAAGAAATATGTAGCGTTTGAGCAATTGAATATCTTGTATGTGGTTCAAAAAGCTAGACTCCGAATCCGAAAGACTAGAGATTCGAAAAAGAGTGGGATAGAAAAAAAAGTCTTGGTGATAAAATGCGAAAGGGCATGCTCTGCTGGTTCGGTCATGTGGTAAGAATGACAGATGAAAGATTGACAAAGCAGATGTACAATGCGAATGTGGATGGATGTAGGTACCCGGGGAGACCAAGGTCGACATTCCACGATCAGATAACTCGAATATTATCCGAGGGGTGGTGTCAAGGCTCCGAAATCAGCGTGTTTGTATGAAAGAGGTAATGAATGTGAAGGAAGCCAGACAGGTTTGCAAGGATCGTGAGGTCCGGTACACAATACTCTCTGGCTACACAGAAAGTGACTTGGCGTGAAGATATGGTTGTGCAGTCGTGGTCAACTAATTAGAGACATGCAAGATAGTGAAGAACAGTAACTGGTTATGTACATACAAATATAAAACCCTATTGATTTAATTGAATTGATTGAACAGTAACTATTAGCTATTTGCATAATTTGGTACGATTATTATGTTTTAAATGGCTGTAAATAAAAGAATAAATAAATAGAAAAAAGTATTTAATATCAAAGGTTGAACATGTATTCAATTTTAAGGTATAATTCTGTAGCTGGACATTTAATTAAACTATAATGAAAAATAGAGTTAAACAAAACTAATAATCTGCAGTATTATAATATCTTTAACAGCTCCATTCTATTACGTGCAAAGTCAGTACCCAGTAGCAAAACCTTTGCTAGTAGGTAATTACCACTTGACACCGATGTGGCTTAGACATTATCAGTTTCTGGCATGTTTCGACAGGAATGTTTGCCCATGCCTCACAAAAAGCTTCATTTAGTCTATCTAAAGTTGTGGTACGATAAGTGGCTACTTTTTCTTGATTTCGTGCCAAAGGTGCTCGATTGAGTTAAGGTCCGGGCTATTTGTTGGCCAATCTAGCACCGATACTGACTGACTGGTAAGAAACAACTTGACTTAACGGGCGGTATGTTTGGGGTCGTTATCATGCTGAAACGTCCATATAATAGGGGGATGCTCCTCAGTAGAGATGTTATATTAAGGTAACTTTTAGGTAATCCTACTATTGAATATATTAGTTATCGCATATTATGATATCATACCTATTACTGGATATTAGTCAAATATTAGTGAACCAGTTGATAATCAGCGATAGATACACAATCTAATATTAATACTTGCGTAATATCCATAATAATCAATGAATATGAAATACAATATTCTCGTGAATATCATATTATACAGTAAAAATAGACAATGATAGTATGATTAATACAAAAAAGTAGTCTTTATTGTAACATGTATGTATTTAAAACATTAAAAATATGTTCACATTCGACATTGAAATGTGTCCA
The DNA here is from genome assembly GCA_002245505.1 of Calephelis nemesis. NCBI lineage: Eukaryota > Metazoa > Arthropoda > Insecta > Lepidoptera > Riodinidae > Calephelis > Calephelis nemesis. The sequence goes on along the minus strand of NJDD01001191.1, from coordinate 936,802 downwards.
AACTTCGCTGGTTTCCGACCGCTTCATAATGACAACCAAACTTAATTCCTATTTAACAACAAAATCTACCACCAAAAGCAAAAACCCAATCACTAAATAAATACTAACAAAGTAATGAATTGTCATTAATTATATTTCAATCACTGCCAGCACGTGCCGGGTCCGACGAATACAATATGAAACAATACGGTGTCGCTGTGAGCATTGATCACTACATATCGACGGTAAAAAGGATATAAGGTATAAGCGCCAAAAACCAAATTGTTCAGGAAAACAGTTTTAAATTTGAAATGAGAGAAAAATGTACATAACATTTGTATTTATTGTCATTTGACGAAAATGGAAAGAGCAGTAGAAAGATAAAAAATCAAAGCATCAATTGACATTATGTCTTGTTTGATTTGACACCATTTGGCATTGTTTTATGTCGCTTAGAACGATTGGTATTATTTTTATTTAAGGTAATTGGGCACAAGCAACAAAATTGTTAAATAACTGAAATGGGTAAATAAGACTAAAGTACATTTGATATCCCGGTATTAAGAGGTAGTATAGAATAAGCCACATTACTGTAAAATAATTTAAAAGAGTAAAGATGGATTTGTAACAATTTGCGTCATAATGCATAAAGGTAAAAAAGTATAAGAAACAGTGCGTAGTTAAAATAGAGAGAGGTTGTTACACATAAGCAACAACCTAAGCTACTTGAAAAGAAAGGTAATGTGGTATTTCCACGTAACCAGATTTCTCTATCAAGTGGAATAGAAAAAAAACCTGCATACGTTATTATCTGGGCAAATAGAAACGTGGACTAAACATTACATGTTACACAATAATTTAATCACAAACAACTTAATTATGCATCATAATAAAAGTTAATCTATGCTAATATTATAAAGCTGAAGAGTTTGTTTGTTTGAACGCGCTAATCTCAGGAACTACTGGTCCGATTTGAAAAATTATTTTAGTGTTAGATAGCCAATTTAATGAGGAAGGCTATAGGCTATATTCTATGCAGACAAAGTCGCGGGTGGAAGCTAGTCAACTATAAACACCCAAAGAATATGACGTATACTTAACATCGTTTGTTGGTGCATACACATTGAGTTAGAATCCTAAGATTAAGCCAATAAAAGATAAAAGCCAATTCATGAATTATCAAAGGAAAGTAATACAGCATAAGCGGCAGAGACATATTAAAATAATATGTGATAGTAGGGTTTAACGACATTTCATCGTGAAATTTTGTTTTAATAATTGTGTATAAGAGACAACCATATTGCAAATTTGTGAAAGGTAGTAAGGTATAACCGACGTTTATTATTTTTGACGACGAAGGTAAAGGGGTATTAGCTCCAACGTTCAAAATAGTCGTTTGGTGGTAGAGAGCCGTAAGCACCTGGAATCTTTGAGCAAGTTAGAAGTAAAACTACTGTAGTGACTATATGCCAAAAAGATGCGATTTTTACATGGGTACAAACACCTTAGTGTTAAAATAAGTGTAAAGTTTGGTCGGTTACACAATGTGACACTTCGAAAACGCAATTTTTTGCCTGGGCATAAGTGACAAAAAAGTCGTCGTACAGCCATGGGAGTACCTAAGCGCATTTAAAAGAGCGTATTTTTTTAAGTAGGATGACATTCATATCTCATTTTCGACCAAAATGTCGCTTATGCCTTATTACCTTTTTACCGTCGATATTATGATTACCTATAAACTAATATCCGTATTAGCTAAAATAAGTTAATGCGACGAACTAGTGACCAAATGTAAACAGAACTATTTTCATTGCTTGCTTGCTTTGTTACCTGCTCTTGCAGGTTTGATACGAAGCCCGACGTGTATAACTATGTCTTTACAATATACAAATTACGCACGCACGCAGTACGCAGCCAAATTATATTCATACAATACAAAACAATGGTCGTCTCACTCACTCGCCCGCCTCGGATAGCTATGGTGGCGGCGACGGTGAGCCGCCGCGCTACGTATTGCGCGTCCCTATTATTTGACTAATACCTGGTAACCTATTACTCTATAATCGCGTATGCTAATATGAATATAAGTACATAGCAGGTATTATAATATCTCTACCTATTACGGATATATTAGTCACACCTCTACTCCTCAGCATAGAGAAGCATCGTTTCCTCCAATATTGCCTTGTATTGATGTTGGTCTAAGTTACCCTGAACTTTCCTCACAGGTCCCATTCCACGTCCAGAAAATGAACCCCATATTTGGTGAACCTGATTTTTGGTGAATCTTGGATTCATTTCCGCTTTTACTGAACGCCGTACGTATTGCCTTCCATCTGAAGAAATCAAATTAACCTTGGTCTCGTCAGAGAATAATACATGTTGCCATTGGGCATAGGTCCAATGTCCATATTTACGTGCAAACGCCAAAAGAGCATTTCTATGTTCTTTCTTCAACAACGGTACTTTGCGAGCCACTCTTCCGAACAACCCTGCTTCTACCAGACGTCGTCGAACGGTCTTCGTTGAGACACCAGCTCTTTCGTCTGTACCAAACACTTCGTGTTTAATTAAAATAGAGCCTAGAAACGGATCTTCCTTAGCTAACCTGGTTATCATTCTATCTTCTTGCGGAGTTGCTTTTCTCGATCTTTTTGTTCTGGGCACATTTAAATCTGTGTTATTGCATCTGACATATTGCACTGCATCGTATACCATAGTTTTTGAACAATTTAAATGTTCTGCTATCCTACGGTATGGCCAACCATGTTCGACAACAAAGTTCGTGATAATTTGTCGTAGTGTTGGATCGCAACTTTTATTTTTACCCATTTTTCTTCCAAATATTTTTCAAAACTTAAAATAAATATCGGAATTGCCGCCAAAATTACCACGAAAGAACGAGAGAAGAAGTAAAAGTATTGAGATTCAAATTTTGAAAATAGAACGCAATATCTCAGTGTCCCTCATTAAATGGCCAGCCAGTATTATTTGAACAAATAGCACTACGATAATCTATCAGCTATACTGTAAAGAGGTTTAATGTTTAAGAAGTTGTTATTGTTTGTATAATCGGGCACATAAATGACTAATTATACTTACATGTAAGAGATAATATGGAATATGGTTTAGACTCGTTAGAAAATAAATTCACAATTCGGTTTAACCAAAGAGTGTCCCTAATTAGTGGACCACGACTGTATGTATGTAATGTGAAATATTATCGCGCCATACAAATAGCTATATATTATTTTATATAGCTTGAGATAGTCAACAAGCATACGACTCTTCTTAAAATAGTTAGGGACAACCGTGAACTATTAACGCCAAACATCTTATAAGTGCATCGCTATCCTGTGTCTAGAATGTTAGGCGTATTGTTGCCCAACACTTCGCATCCAAACATTACACGGACACAACAGCTGGAGAAGGTAAGGGGTGAATTCTAAGTTTCAACCCGGGCAAGTGGCTGCACATCACTACCACCAACTATCTTGTTGATAATGACCCAACAAGTAAACTACCTATACTCACCTCTTACTAGCTTTTTGATAGCGAGGAAAACGGTCTATTATTCTTCAACAACGGACTGACAAGGGGAAAACAACTTTGATATCTATAGATATAGAGAAAGAATTGAGGACATGAAATTTGGCGGCAGAGAGGAAATACACGATACACTAATTTCTTCATAATTATTTCTTTTGTGCACTTGAACTAAACAAAATTGAATTCATTGCCACCTAAATTAAATAATTTTACTTATGATTTACACGAAGTTCAATAATTAGGAAAAAAACTACGATCATCTACTTCAAAGATCTCTGATCTACTCAGAGTATATAAATACTACGTAACAGGGTCCCTACCATGAACGCTTATAGCAGTATTATTTCCATCTTGTTAAATGTCTGCCTTTATAAGCAACTTTAAGATATACGTCATAAGGTAGTCTTTCTCCGACGACAATTAGTATTATTGAAATAATACTGTTTTAAGAGCTTATGGTAACCCCCCTGGGGCCCTGCCATGAATGCTTATAGCAGTATTATTTCCATCTTGCTAAATGTCTGCCTTTATAAGCAACTTTATGGTATACGTCATAAGGTTGTCTTTCTCGACTGACAATTAGTATTGTTAAAATAGTACTGTTTTAAGAGCTTATGGTAACCCCCCAGGAGGGTTACCATATACCTAGATAGACCCCCTGATCTACTTTCACGATGGCGCCAAAACTCCTCAGTTTTTTGAGTAATTTGTCCCATTCCGGCTAAGACCTTTTGCCAATGTTGCCATGTCTTCCGTATTGATACTTATTTTTGTTATTAATTTCAATTATTCACTTCTTAAGTTTCTTATTATCTTGTAAATGGCTATTAAAAAGAGGGGGAAACTTTGTTTAATAGCCATTTCTAAATTCCTTTATTAAGTTCAGAGGTTACTAAGTCCTTGAATACATATTTCGTTTTTAGTTCCTTGAAGTTTTCATTTATGTTTCTCCGCTAATTTCTTTTATTATATGGCATATCCTTGTATGTTATGTACTGTAATATTTTTCTTAATAATTAATCTTATATATTTTATGTACATATCTATATATTTCGTATATTTACACACAAATACACTAAAATGAAAATGCTGAATACTTAAATCAGTAAATCCTCTTCTTTCACGATGGCGCACACGAAATTATATTTTTATTAATATTTTACTTTCCCTCTTTCTCTTCTACCAGTTTTGTTATAACAAAGTAAAGTTGAAATAAGATTGTAATTTGTATTTTTAATCTAGTTTATATTGTAACTAGTACAATATCTGGCACGTAACTTGGCAAGGTTTTGACGGAGTGGGGTAAGTTCGTGCATCGTATACTTAGTATTATAAGTGATCAGTTTTATTGTTGGTCATTATTATATGGTAACGGCCATTAATTGTTAATAATCAGTAATCATGTCTATTTAAAAGAAAATTACAGGCACAAAAAGAATTCGTGAGGTTTTTCATGAGTTAAGTTTTCAACTATAGGCAGCTTTTCATTTGTAATGTGGCAATTGTGGACACAGGTTCTTACCACCGTTTGGTCAAAAGAAGCGATGTCTGTGATTTCTCCCTTCCTTGACTATTAGTCTCATAGTTCTTTCTGACGTTTTAGTAGCTTCTGAGCTTCATTCTCTTTGAAACAGTGAACATCGTACACCATTTTTCTGGTACGTCGGCGTAAAACTGCATTTTATCGTCAATTATAAGCAACGTAACAAAAACTAAATCTAAAATAACGATAATTCAACAAAAACAAAATAAAAAATCCGCTGGTAGTTTATAAAAATATCGACGCGCACAATTACCACTTGTATAGTTCACGTGAATAAAGATTTTTCTGATTCTGATTCAATAAAACACTGTTACAATTAGTTAAACTTTTTAATCGCTACATATATTGCAAATTCAATTTTCCTGTATAAATACCGCGTGGCCACTACCCGTTACGCTCCAAAACACAAACTGCTCTCTCGTTTAATCTACAGTTGCTTTAAAACTAGCTTATTTTATCTATCCACGTCAGCCCCTAAATACATTATGTAAAAATCCACACGGATAAAATTAAATATTCCATACATACGTATTTTTGTGTTGGGCGCCAAATAAAAAGTACCCAAGACATTTGTAATTTATTTATTGTTTTTAATTTTTCGACAGTTTCATTTTTTTTTTGTATTTATCATAGTTCGTCAATAGAAAACTTATATACTAGTTAACCCGGCGAAATTCGTAACGCTAGACTTTAACAGCCACTAACACGATCCAAAATAGGGAGTTTTTTTTTTCAAATAAAGGTATGGAAAAAATCCCCATTTTGGAACATTCTTCAATGGTTCTCCATTTCTATTGGTGTTAGAGTGATGATATATAGTACAGTCTTCTTCAACAAATGGGTTATATAACACTATAAAAAAAAATCTCAAATCGGGCCAGCAGTTCCTGATATTAGCGTGTTTAAGCAAACAAACTAACTTTTTAGCTTTAAAAATTTAGTATAAATTTATATCGTACCTATCTTTCCAGATAACATACATGAAATTACCTGACAGAAATAATGTAATGTCAGTCATCATATCACTAGCATTAATTTTAAGATTTTAGTTGAATATGATTTAAAGTGTGATACTTTAAAGCAAATAATTTGCTGAAACACTTTTTACATAGTACATTACATTAGTAGCGTTTCTATATTTTATGAGTTAATGTGTGTGTCTTAAAATAATTTAATTGACGAAAATATAATTTACATATTATATCACACTGGTATTTCTTTCCAGTATGAATTGATTCATGCCTCTTCAAATCACTTGGATCTACGAAAACAGTTTTTACATACATCACATTGATATCGTTTCTCTACAGTGTGATTTAGTGTGTCTTTTAAATTCACTTAAACGAGAGAAACACTTTTTTACACTCATCACATTGGTATTGTTCCTCATCTTTTCAAATTAAATAACTGACTAAAACACTTTTTACATTCATCACATTGGTAGCGATTCTCTCCAGCATGAATTAATGTGTGATCCTTCAATTTATTTAAATGAGAGAAACACTTGTTACTCAATTCACATTGGTTTTGTTTCTCTTCAGTGTAAGTTAATGTGTGTCTTTTCAAATTGTATAACTGACTAAAGCACTTTTTACATTCATCACACTGGTAGCGTTTTTTAAAGTTACCAAAACCACTGAATTAAAGTGTGTTTTTTCAATTTACTTAAATGAGAGAACCTTTTCTTACATACATCACATTGGAAGTGTTTCTCTCCGGTGTAAATAAATGTGTGTATCTTCAAATCACCTGACTGACAAAAACACTTTTCACATACATCACATTGGTAACGTTTCTCTGCAGTATGAATTAACGTGTCTCTTCAAATGACTTACCTCACCGAAACACTTTTTACATTCATGACGTTGGTAGCCTTTCTCTCCTGTATGCATTATTGTGTGTCTCTTTAAACTACTCAAAAAGCTAAAGAACTTTTTACAAACATCACATTGCTGACGTTTTACTTTAGTATGAACTATTTTCTCTGCAATTGACCGTCATCATGAAACCATTTTTGTTGACACAAATGAGCTGACTGGCGGTAAACCTTTTCTGTGTTTAAACTAGGTTGCGTGTTGTTATGAACAATCATGTGGGATTTTAAATCTTTTTTCCTTTGAAAAAAACTTTGACAAATATCACAAACAAATGGTCCAGCTCCATTTTTATTTAAAATATGAACTAAACATTGGTTGTAAAAGGTTTCTGTGCATTATGAGTTACTGTATGTCGGTTTAAATGACTTAACTGATTAAAACACTTTTTACATACATCACATTGATAGCGTTTCTCTCCAGTATGAATAAATTTGTGTCTCTTTAAACTACTCAACCGACCAAAACCCTTTTTACATACATCACATTGGTGGCGATTCTCTATAGTATGAATTAACGTGTGCGTATTCAAATTATCTAAATTAGGGAAACACTTACTACATACATCACACTGGTAAGGTTTCTGTCCATTATGAATACCTGAATGTCGGTTCAAATGACCTAACTGAGTAAAACACTTTTTACATACATCACATTGATAGCGTTTTTCTGCAGTATGAATTAATTTGTGTCTATTTAAACTACTCACCTTACCAAAACACTTTTTACAAACATCACATTGATTGCGTTTCACTTTACTATGAATTATTGTATGTCTTTGCAAATGACGTTCAATTTTTTCTTCATTATGAATTAATTTGTGTTGACGCAAATGAGATGACTGCCGGCAAGACTTTTGTATTTTTAAATTAGTTCTTGGGTTGTTGTGAATAATTTTGCGTAATTTTAAATCTCTGTTTAGAAAAACTCTTTGACCAATATCACAAGCAAATTGTCCAACTTCCTTTCTATTTAAAATATGAGATAAATATTGCTGGTTTCTTTCAGTTTCCAAAACTACAGGTTCTTCCGACAGTAGTGCGTTGTTACGTATATCTGTTTCACTATCGCCATTCTCGCAAGACTTCAGTAACACCTCTGACATACCTGTAATTATACATTTTTTAAAAATCATCTACATACCTATTTGCATATTGTAATATAATATGTATCTACGATAACATAATATATATGAATATGCGTAGCGAGAAAGGCCTGACAGATGTGAAACATCCTATATCTACACAATTAACATAGAGAAAATATTTGTATTTTTGGATATTGGAAGAATAAACACAAAAATTATTCGACACATTTGAAAAAAAATTTTTACGATTAGAATGCCACATTATCATGGAGTACTAACATTTCTCAGCGACACAATCCTAGGACTTTATGCTTATTATAGTCTATCCTCTTTGATCCTAAGTACCTAACTTACCTGAAATCTGAATAACATTTTTTATCTGTAACCCACAATTTAAGTCTCCGATCATCTTCATCTCAGACTCTGTCCACATCCCTTTACATCGTTTGAACTTTATATCTAATCTTTTCTTTTAAATTCGTCTAGATTATGGAATAAACTTCCTGTATCGATTAGGCAGGTGACTAATAAGATTCTATTCAAAGAGAAAACGTATGAATATCTATTCGAAAATTGTATTTTGTGCTTTACTATTGTATGCTTGTTTCATCAGACCTTATTATTTATATATATATTGATTTATGTTAGGTTAGAAATTTTGTCTTGTTTGCTGTTTATTTTATTTATATCATGTATGCCAATTCAAATGCCAGAATTTAATTTGGCCGAATTTTTATTTGCGCAAATGCTTTGTTGACCATATACTTTTGACATAATATTCTTTTTTGCCCTAAAATTAGTTTCCATAATGATACGAATGCCATACATGTTGTTATGTTATTCATTTTATTAATTGCAATAATATCATTCAACAAAATATTTAAATGCCTTAAAACAATTTGTATTTGCATTAAGTAAAATGTATTTAGTATCTAGTACCTATTTATACGACGAAAGTCGCTTCCATTCAAATTTAACCTAACACCTTTGTTCTAAAAAGCTAAATTAGCTTTCTGTTTCACTTCTGTGCGGTGGATGCGTCATCAGTCTAACATTTGAAGCCTTCAAATAAGCACTTAGAGGAATACTAGGTCGCGTTCTTGTGGTGAAAGATAGTATGACTGCGAAGACATTTTTCGCTTACTTTTTCTAAAACACTGGGCAAGCAGGGGTTTACAAAACCAAGCTGCAATGACTGTCCTTTGATTTTTAAGCGACACTGTTACATAATGTCCAGTTTTCCTGAAGAAAGACAAAACCATTTTATTACCTCTTAACTTTTGTTGACAACTCTTCGAAAGGAAAGACCCATTATTTCTGGCTCGAAACCATACGCCCAGGTTTCGTCAACTGTTACAATATTATAGACAGCCAATGACTTCTCCATTAAAAGTGTTAGTCAACTATTGTAATACATAGAAGTAGGTACTTAAATAGATACCAGAATAATTTTAAAAAACACCCAGACCCGGAAATGCAGACATCTAAATGTTCATCACACAAATACCTGCTCCCGTTGAGAAATTAAACCCGAACCATAAAACCCGAGAACATATTCTAATATAGCTTACCACTGTCCCTATTGTAATCATGATTGATGTCTTCAAAGTTGTCTTCGTCATGTAATTCACTATCAGTTTCAACCTCTTGTTTCACTTCTTTTCCATTGATAGTTTCAGTTTTAGATTTCACTTTAATATTTGCGCCTATGAAATTAAATTAAATGAAAATTACTTATTTGCGGAATATACATATTCTACCACAATGCAGTGTTTAAATATTTTAATATTTATGAAAAATAATTATTTAATAATATAAAATTTAATATTGCAACATTTTCATTCAATGCCAAGCAGAAGAAAAAACGGCGAAACAAACTCCACGGCAACCAAGATTTCTGTAATTAGTATGTATTATTAACAAGCGGCCCGACCCGGCTTCGCACGGTTATAAAAACATATAAACCTTCCTTTTCAATCAATTTATCTATCAAAAAAACCGCATCAATATCCGTTGCGTAGTTTTAAAGATTTAAGCATACAAAGGGACATTGGGACAGAGGAAACGACTTTGTTTTATATTATGTAGTGATATCTGTTTCAGTAAAATATGCAGAATATACACTTTACATACATTATTTTTGTAAATAGGTATTAAATCTTTGGTTAAGTTCATGGGCTTCCTCCCTATTTCTAAATGTGATAAACCTAAAACCTTACAAACATACATATGCTTACAGACAAGATATACAAAAATATGGTAAAGGTAATATTTTGGTGATTAAAAAGAGGTTTACATGAATGTAACTAATTCACACTACATACCTATCGTTTGTATACACTTCATTTGAACTCTTAAAAATTCTACAGTATTTCCTAAATAGCATATTGCGAAATAGAAGAAACATAATAAATTTTAAAGAAATACATCTAAGCCTGAAACTTCTTTTATTCTTCCAACACATATTATACAAACCGTCAGTTTTATTGCAAAGTGAATCAAAATGTGATTTCAAAATTCCAACAAGAAATTACCAATTTTTCTACTAGTTTTATAAGAAGTTAGTAAAATCCACATTCTTTACAATAGAATTATTTATTTTAAATCACACTATCATATACACTAAAATATCATAATAAGTATCTAAACAACAAGCACCCCCAAGTTTTTTTTTTAATTATAAGTATAGTAGTATTTCCCCCGTGTTGGTTCGGGCTCCTTTGCAGAATAGACCATAAGCCTTTCTTGCCGGGCAGCTCGTAAAAGGCGAGCATAGGCTTATCATCATTCACACCGTGACATCTGACTAGGTGGCAGAGTTTCGCAGCGACTCGCCCGAATTGGTACCACCGCCTTACCTATTCCTGCCGCCATAACGTCCCGGTTCGTGTTCCGGTTCGGAGGGCAAGGTAGCCGATAAACTTTCTTTTGCTCGAGGCCTAACATCTTGACCACAGGTTGGCAACGCACCATTACCATCTTTGGGATCTCTAGGAGGCGTGAATTTCTTACCATCAGGAAATCCGTCTGCTTGTTTGCCTTCCTATAACATAAAATTAAAAAAAAATTGTAAGTGTTCTAATATTGCTTACCGCTGTCCCTATGATAGTCATAATTTATATATTCAGATGCAAAATTGTCATCATCATGTAATTCACTATCAGTTTCGTTCTCTCGCTTTACATCAATAGTTTCAGTTATAGGTATCACTTCAACTTCAATCTTTGCACACCTGCTCAAAGATATTTCTAGTGAACCTAAAATTAGGAAAAATGTTTCTATACTTCTTATCGTCGGTGCTTGGTGGAATTCCATTCTAGAAATTATTTATTAACTACAAGTGTAGTTAATAAATATTAAAAATAAAACGATTTAGTAGAGACCAGCTATTCTCCACAGCTATTTTCATGCTACTTAATATTTTGCAAGTAGCATATAATGTTATGTCCTTACTTCTGAAATCTGCGTTGTGATAAACTGATATTTTGATAAAGAAAATGACAAATATGTAAGTTTGGAGATGTAGAATTCAAAATTTAAAATTATTTCCAACTAGCTTCCGCCCGCGACTCCGTCCGCGCGGATGTCGGTCTTCGCGTGATAAAACTGAAAAATTAAGATTTTTTCTACGTATTTTTCCAGGATAAAAAGTATTCTATTTTATGCTCAGGATAATAACGTATAATTATACCAAGTTCGAAATCGAACCATTAGTTGTCACGTGATGGCTGAACATACAGACAGACAGACAGGCAGACCAAAAATTTTTAATCACATATTTGGGTTTGGTATCGATCCAGTAACACCCCCTGCTATTTATTTTTTCAATATTTTCAATGTACAGAATTGACCCTTCTAGAGATTTATTATATGTATAAATTTAGACTCATATCTACCGTCGCCCGCGGCCGGTTTACGAGTTACTGTGTGTAATCAGCCTAAACTTGAGCTGACACTAAGTCTGAGAACTCATGGCTCGGTTTTGCCCTCGGCCGCGACGGTTGCGGCCCTGCAGATTCCGTAGAATGTAGATTTATATGCAAAAATTAAGATAACATTTCACGACGCGTTTCACACCCGCAGCGCCCCGCGGTTGTCCGCGGTCCCCGCGGCAGCGGTCGTCTGCCCGTGCGGGCGGCAATCTCTAGCCGCCTCGGCAGATTTCGACCGCGCACACTGCGATTGCTTGGCGGGTAACCATTTTGTATTATAGCCTGTATTTTAATCTTAAAGACTTAGGTACGTTAGCAATGTTGTAAGTTTTTTTTGAGATCAATAAAGTGTCGTGCCATATTCAAAAAATGTTAATAAAATCTAAAACCGATTTTTATAAGTTACACTGGAAAATCGGAATATGTGCATTTAAAACGAATTAATAAAAAATTGATATGCTTCATTATATTTTGTTTTTTTACTAAACAAAATTTGTTAAAAAAAACAACTTGTACAGACTTGATTCTAGAATATTTAAAATTATCTGATTCGACGTCCATATTTTTAAAATATACCTACAAGCTAAAATATATTTAAACCCTGATGCAAAACGAGGGGTGTTATAAGTTTGACTTGTCTGTGTGTGTGACTGTCTGCCTGTGGCATCATGGCTCTTCAGCGAATGGACGGATCATGATGCGATTTTTTGTTTGAAAGCTAACATAATCGAGGTGGTTCTTAGCTATAGTTTATAAATGTCTGTCTAGGTGTTTAAGGTCATCTGCTCATTTGCAGCTTTTTCATAAGTATCGTGTATCGTACTACAGATATTTATTTAACTTTTAAGCATATGCTAGATCTAACAGACCTCACATTAAAGATTGCTGGTACAACGGAGCTGGTCTGATTTCTGTCTCTAAGGGTTTCTCTGTCTTTAACTTTTTTTAAATATGTATTATTTCGGCCCTATTAGCAGCGCTACTTTTTTATGAATGTAATACAAGTAGGTATACTAAGTATAATATTAATATACATATCGTCCCCGTAGAGCGAAAAGTCACTAAGTCGAAAAATGGCCAAAATGAGTTATCAATGTCACTAAAACTACATTTTTTTTCTCTAAATATCGGTCTGACTGTCAATTTTATAGGTGCTTTCGTTTTCAATTTACAAAATGTAAAAAACAACTACTTCTGTTCTTTGTCCTCACAGACAAAACAAGAAAAATAACTAACTTAGTTAATGATTTTACATTTATAAAAACGTTACCAAGCTCGAAAATAAAACGACTTAATGACTTTTTCTTTTCAAATTTTAATGCATCCGCAATCTTTTAGGTGAAATAAAATCATTAAAATGATTTAGTGAGGTTTTAATTTCAACAATAACATAAATTACCCGAAAGCGAAAAATAACTAACTCGAATTAGTAATTGTTCTCTCTTTATAGTGAAATGGTATTGCAAAATGTTACCGATGTGAAAAGTCATCATTTCAACATGGTTACTTCTTCTGTAATAAAGAAGAATCGTGAGATTTATTGTAAATAATGTTTAAGATCTGTTAGTGATTATTTCTAGAACCATGACGTGTATCGTTTCATTTAGGCACTTATCGCACTCGAGTTAGTGATTTTATTTCAGCCCGGACAACGTACTCGGTGCAAGGTGATTTTCATTCGTATTTCTTTCATTCATTTCATGTCGGTCAAGATACTCCAAAAAAAACTTTACCTCAAAAAGTGATCGCTCAGCCTTTAGAAACCAAAAAAGTTGACAACCCTAGCGGAAAAAAACGAACTGTTGCATATGAATATTATTTTGACATAACCAACAGCAAAATACGAGTTTGCAATGATTTTTTTCTGAAAAATTTATGTATTTCAAATAGACCAGCAAATAAATCTTTTTATACAGGGATAACTTGGTTCTATACACAGGAAAATATGGTTGTGGTTCTCGAGTTTCAATGAACAAAACCAGTTCGGAAATGGAACCGAAGGTAAAAAATCATATCTCTCTAAAAAAAACATAGTAATGCTGGGCGTCCAGAACATTTAAAGGAAGGATATGACCGACACATTGCAGACGCATAGCAATTATAGAATTAGATAAACAGTGGTCCATCATTGATAATAGTTACCTAGTCGTAGCGACTGATATGCAATCTACTCGACATATTATACTAGTCAGTGGTGCTGGCATTTCATGTTATACCAGAAAGTTAAACCTCCAAAATGATACAATTCAAACGTTTAAACCTTCTCAAGCATATTGCTTGACTTGCATATTGATTGGCTATGGCACTGCCAATCTCAACACTACTCCTGGTGTTGGTGGATTACGCAAATACCGAAACAAATTAAAGAAGTTGATTTGGTTCGGTATTTACATTTAGTACAACGCTTAAAGGTGCACATTGAGATAATAGAACAAAACTTATATACAGTCGTCACACGAGGTACGAGTATATGGAAGTGGACTCTATGCATAACACCATAGAGCGAGAACAGAGACATACCGCTGTGTGTTCCATGATAGTTTGGAAGTCAGTTATAAAATGAGCTCGTTGTTAAAGAAACAGGGAGTCAGCACCACTACATAGAGTTAAGGTATTAAATTATTCGGAAATATTGGATGTTTTAAGCTTTAAACATGGCAATGGCTACAATTTAAATTGGTTGAATATACAGTGTCTTCGAATTGAAAGAAGTATCAGCGTCTTGTTACATTTCGCTATAAACACAATGGTCCTATTTTGAATTGAATGTTTTAGAAATTCTTAATTAAAATACACTCGTTAACAAAAACTTACACTTTTAACAAGAAAAAGAAACAGTAGGACATATAAAATGGATGTACGGAGTACAAAAAACTGCTACAAGAATTTAAAGACAAAAAATACCCACCACAACCGCACTCCGCGCTCCTATCTGTGGCCTTTACATTTTCAGAGGCAAAGTTTGGCACAAAAAGGTAAAGTTGTAAAAAAACCTCTGTAATTTGTGCCTAAAAGGAATAATTTCACATTGACTTCACTTATGGTACAATTTTTACCGACGAGCAAAGTCGATAAAATTTTGTAACCAGATGTCAAGAAGGATGGAGAGAAAATCGGGGAATAGTTACCTTCTTTCTAATTTTTTGCATTATCATATAGGATTACTTATTAAAACGTAAAAAAATATTTTTTGCATTATTAATATAATATTTGTATGATAATTTTAATATGTTTATTGATAATACATTCAGTTAAGCTAAATGAATTGTTTAATTATATATTATGTTCATTTTTACTTTATTTTCAGCTGTTTCGGCTAACGTTTTTCCACCCGTTTAGTTCGCGTAGGAAAAATTAAAACGTTTTTTTTTCTGATTTCTTCGCCAACGAACGGAATAAAAAGTATCCTATGTACATCTCCTGGATCTAAGCTACAGCCTCGCATTTAAATTTTCACTAAAACCACTGAATCCGTTCTTACAAAGTTACAAATAGTGTAATACTATAATTATAAATTGTGTCATAGTTTTATTTTTTACTTATTTGCATTAAAAATAAACATATGATTCACAATAAAGGTGCAACATAAACTCGTGAGAGTTTTCTGTGCACCAGTGATTCAAGAAATTCAAACAGATTTCAACAAAATTCGCATTCCACGTAATTTTCATCTTTAAATCAACCTGCATAAAACTTTACATCTATCATTGGTACATCTAGCAGCAAGTCAGATATTAATCAACTCGAGTTGTTTTTCGTAAAAGTAACTTAGAATCGTGTGAAAAATCACTAACTAGGATAGAAAATTAACTAACTAAAAATTAAGGCGGACATTCTAAAAAGGACAAATAACTAATTCTCATTTTTTAATTTTTCTCATAAATTGCGCTATTTTCATTTAGTATATTCGGTGTAATAAATGACTTATTCAATTTCCTTCAAAATAGAACTAAAGTCAAAGAGATATGTTAGAGTATGTTAAAGTTATGAATATTTCAACATTTCAGAACTTTAACTGCGATTATCTCAAAACTGATTTTTTTGACTTAATGACTTTTCGCTCTACGGGGACGATATACAAATAAATTATTATTAAAATAAAAAGTAGATAAAATATTCCATGGAGCACAATAATAGTTTGGTCCTTCCATCTTGACAGCACAAAGAAGGAAACAATATCTAAGAAATATATAAACTTATGTTTATAGTGATGTACTTTTTAAGTACAAGTAGCAAATCCTAAAATTTTTCTAGAATTTTATTTTACATGTAAGTATACTCAAATTCTGAAACCTATCTTTGATGATCTCAAATTAAATGCTACGTTACCATTATGCTTTTCTGATGTTGTACCAAAATTCAATCGCTGGTTTAAGGCCTGCTCACATTCCAGCAATTGTCTCTTAAATTCAGTAGCATCACGAAGTCTCAAAATGCAGCTATCGCAGATCAGACCACTAATGCCGTCATCTCCCACTGATTTAAAAATAGAAACCTGTAAATTAAGAAAAAAATACAACACTGGGCTTGTTTAATACATGCTTAATGGCACCAACCATTCACAAGGATCAATTGTTACATTCATGTGATGCACAGTTATGTCTATTTCTGGTTTTAAGTAAGAATTACTTATTAATTAATTCACAGTACTAATTAATCTGGTTTTAAGTAAGAATTACTTAAATGCTGACGTGATGTAATATAGCCAAGGGTGTGGCCCTTGGCTATATTACATCACGTCAGCTTTCAAACAAAAAAAAATTACATGCAAATCGGTCCATTCGATCAAAACTTATGATGTCACACACACATAGATGCACGCACGCACGCACACGCACACACATACACACACACATCTCTTTGCGGTGACCGCGGCGTTAAAACTTAAGCCTATTGTGCAAGTCTACCCTTCCCTCTGGAGTGGAACATGATAGTGTCATTATGTTGGCAGGAATGAAAGGCGATGTGTCCCTGCTCAGGCAATCTGCATAGCATTCGCCCACCAGAGAACTTGTTGGTAATGCCCATGCCCATGCCCATATAACCAATGCTCGTCTCTTATAAGCTACCTGACAGAGAGGCAGGAGGCGGATGGTCTGTTCTACACATAGGACTAGTAGGGTGGTCTATACTAGCGAGACGACACTTTGACTGTAGCTCTAACTTTACGGCCAGTGGGAGAACTATTCAGGATCACTCAGTCACTTTAAGTGGTAGTCTAGCTTTATATTATTATTACAATACAAAGTTTTATAAGTTATTAATCAATTTGGAAGAGACATTTTGTGAGATTGTGACGTTTTGTCTATTATTTTTCTTGACTATTTTGAAATGAGCACAGAGGGAGCTCATTTCAATTTCTGGTAACTTATTTTAGTCTTTTCAAAATGCAGTTTGGTGAATAGTGGAGATCAAAATACGAGATGAAGTGTTTTTTGGCCATAAAGCCTAAGATGCCAAAAAGTACACAGTCGTACTCAGGTACGCAACATTCGATAACAATCGACAGAGACATGAAAACTGCGAGCCCTTCCATATTACCGTGCCGTCTCTTCGCCAGTCATAGATATTCCGCTTGGACAGTTTAAAAGTGTTTTTTGCAACTTGGTTTAAAGTTCGACAAAGTTGTTGTGTAGGTAAAATAACCTAATGGACGTAGTTTGTGTTTAAAAGTGCCAAGTGTCAATGGGCAGTTTGAAAATAACCGGGCCATAACTGGACAATGTTTGGGAAACACTGCCATAGATCTTATAAGTTGGTGTCCTAAAGCTGAATGTTTATTGTGCAAGGCTATTGGCTTCCTTACTCTCTGGAATGGAACATGACACTGCAGTGACAGAAAATAGTGCATATCTCAAGCAAGTCACTGTATCACACTCTATTATCAGTCGTCTAGTTGGTAGTAACACATTTAACTTATACTCGCCTCTTATGAACTGCCAGGCATACAGTTCTATGACCTTTTCTATACAAACAACCTCTATCCAAACAAGGAAAATGTACTCATACATTCATACATTTTCAACTATTACTTGTAAACTAAAACATGACAAAGGCAAAAACTAGTTACTGGCATAGAAAGTCGAAGTTAATCTAGGAAAGATTAGTTTTTAAAGATAAAAATGGAGTTGATAAACAGGGCTAGGTCACACAACAGTTTGATCTATGAATCTCTAATTGTGGCATGCAGATTACAGCTGGACCTTCACTGTGCCTTAGTTACCTCATGAAATTTACTGGGTTATTGGTATCTAACGGCCAATATTAATAACATATCCACAGATAGACATAGGCCTTATTTATTATTAAATAACAGTGGTTGCCTGGTTACTAATATTAAGTAGCCCTACATCTTATCGTAGATAGATTATTAATATTGGACAGCTTCTTTATTAGAATATTATTGGAATTTCAAAAGTTGCTACAAAAGTGTAACAACAAAACTAGGTTACGTCACCCAATATGTGATATAGAAATGTGATTACAAAGTGAACACCATATCCGAAATGTAGGTACCACAAGTTATGGCTACAACAAAACTGTACATAGGAAATTTGAGCCCCGGCATTTTTTCTAATCCCAGGATTTCGGGATTGGAAATAGATAATCCCAGGATCAAAGAATAGTCTTGGATTTGTGGAAAATTAATATTTTTTAATTATATTTATACTCATATTACCTTACCTCCAAATAAAAAATCCTGACAAATTTCAGTAAAACTGTATCTCAAAATTTATAAACATCTGTCTTTAAACTCCGAAATGAAAGATAAATTTTGTTTAACCATTCTTTTCTATGGATATGAATTACTAAATTATAATAAGGTTGTCAGAACGCTGGACACAAGCGGCTGGTGACCGTGACTTGTGGCTCTCTTTGGGGAAGGCCTATGTCCAGAAGTGGATGTCTTCCAGCTGATGATGATGATGATGAAGTCAAAAAAAGGCCTCTTAAAATAAACAAATCACTTACTTCTGGCGATAGCATTCCAAACAAAAAATTTAATCTTGCTCTAAAACTACCTAACTGACTTAAGAAAGTTATGATTAAAATGATATTTATTTAAAGTCACTTAACTTCTTAATTACAATACGGAAATAAACTCTAATAAATATAAAACATCCAATGTTTTATTTCCATCCCAAGAAGTAGGGTTGGAAATAAAACATTGGAAGTTTAAAACTTTTCATATATTTTTTAAGATTTTTAATACAAAAAAACCTGGAATAAAATTCCCAAAATTTTCAGATTGAAATACACCTGTGATCCCAGAAATTATAAGAGTAATATAATATAACAATATATGTTACCATTAAATTATTAACCCCTACTTCAGCAAAATCATAAATAATAGAAAAGAAGATGTAATGCCCTCTAACAGTAGACCAGTTATTGAAATAGGCCAAAAGTGGGTTATGTAGCACCTTGCTATGCTAGCACCCTTATTCATATACATTCATTTTCATAGCTAAAAATAAAATGCACTTTATGGACAATATTAATTTGTTTTAATATCTTTATAGTTCAAAAGCAACACCTTGTAAAAAAATCATTGTTTTATCAACGCACATACATACATAACTAGCCGTTGCCTGCATATTTACCGGCCCCACAGGAACACTTTTTGGGATAAGGCAATCCTATGTGTTAATTCAAGTTACCCTCTATGTGTGTGCCAAATTTCATGTAAATTGGTTCAGCAGTTTTTGTGTGAAGAAGTAACAAACAAACAAACTTATGCATTAACATACATAGCTATAAATATACATAATTACTTCAAACCAAGCAGGAAAAAACTATCAAGTGCAAATTGTCTTAATCCTTTCAAACTTAACATAGCTTCCTCCACATTCATTAATTTATTTATATAAACTTGCCAAACAACACTTTCTTTTAATATCACTTTGGTCATCAAGCAATATCAAAATTTTCTCTATAGCCACTTCCACCGCAGTTATCTTGCTTTCATTGCCTTTTCTGACATACCAAACTATTTCTTTCAAAAAGTAATGTTGGGATAAGCACACAATTACGGAAGGGGAGTCTAGCATTCTGTCTTTAAGCCTCACTTTGAAATAGACTCTCAACACTCCTTTCACACTATTATCTGCACACAATCTCCTTTCTACATCCGCATTTACCTTCTATCTCTGCTAAAATTACTACTTAGTTAAATTGTTGACTAAAACTATTGCATAGGTTCTGGCTATGTCTTTTTCAAATTTGAACCACTACTATGATTTTCTTCACGTTCAAATGTAAGCCTTGTTCTATATAATCATATTTCACAACTGTTACCAATATTAGCCACATGACCAGACCAGATGGTGTAAAGCAAAGATAATAAATGGTGCATTCTGTAAAATCGAGCCAAAAATCATCAGCATTATGCAGGCATTTGACCACTCGGGTCGCCAATTGGTTATTTTAATCAAAAGTATGAATTAAGACCTTGTGTAGTAAGGTATGAATTAGGAAAGCAAATTATGTTATTAACAAATTTCTGACCTTTATGTTGAAGGTTTGCAATATCATCTCCGTGTAAACTTCTCTCCTTCCATTCCAAATATATTCAGTGGCAATGTCTTTATAACAATAATTTCTGCGACAACATCGACAAAGTGCAGACCCCGCTTGCCAATCAAGAGTTTTAGTTTCCATTTTGATCATTTATCTTGCTAATGATTCTGCCACTGTGCCACAACTGAAAAGTAAGTATGCTACAGTTCTTGGCACAAAGTAGTTCTTGGTTCATATCAAAGAACAATAATAAATATTTTTTATAGGTAGGTACCTACTCATAGGTACGACCAGAGCAATGAACATCCTTTTACAGTTCTTACTAAAGAGTATTCCATAATTTACAGTCTTATACCACACCAATGTGATATACAGTTACTTCTTTCCAGAGCATTGGCCTTTATTTATTTATTTTACGTGCCAAACACAAAACTTTTGGAAACCGTATCATTATTGTGTCCAAAGGCTACAGTCATAAATACTTTTTAACAAGAGGTGTCCATACCACAGAGTACATTGGTTTATTTATGACTAGAGTGTTATCTCTGATAGCAAAGTAGGAAATTCAAAAGAGCGCCCTCT
>NJDD01001191.1:887292-909900 GCA_002245505.1 Calephelis nemesis | reverse complement strand
CCGAACCAGCGGAGCATGCCCTTTCGCATTTTAATAACAACACTTTCTTTCAACCCCACTCTTTCTCGGATCTCACTGTTACGAATGCGGTCAGCGAGCGTTACACCACAGATTTTTCCGTAGTGCTCTCATTTCGACCGCATTTATCCTACTTTCATGATCTTTCTGACATATCCAACTCTCGCTTCCATACAATAACGTTGGGATAAGCACAGAATTATGCAAAGCGAGTCGAGGTTTTTGACTCAAGACCTCGCTTTGGAATAGCTTACCCAACGCTCCATCGACACTATTCCCTGCATACGCGGTGTACTTTCCATCCCTGCTAAAAGCACAACCAAGATATACAATTTCATTCACTTGTTCCAGGACTACATCATTAACCAAAACTCTTACATCCGTTCTGGCTACGTCTCTTTCAAACACCATTATTTTGGTTTTCATCGCATTCAAATGTTAGCCCCTTTCTTTACAACACACCTTTTGTTTTGTTTTTGCTAATACAGGCATTAATCACGTCTTCCGTATTAATTCATTCTTATACAGTCAGTAGTCTATACAAAGACACGTCAGGGTCTTGAGTAAAGCGGTGTTCACTATACACCAGCTCACTTTGGGAGATTTGGCGGCATCGAGGAAATCCACGATACACTAATTTCTTCATGATTATTTCATTTGTGCACTTTCACTAAACAAAATTAACTAATTCCCACAAAAAGTAACTAATTTTACTCATAATTTACACTAAATTCAATAATTGTGAAAAAATTACGACCATCTTCTTTCACGATGGCGCTAAAACTCCCGAACCTATTTATTTTTTAGTTGTTTTTTTGGTTAATTAATTTGCACCTTTGTGGGGCCGGTAAAATCCTTTTGGCCATGCAACCATGTCTTCCGCATTAATTCGATATTTCAGTCTTTAGTCACTATTTAGAAAGTCTTGTCTGGGTCTTGAGTAAAGCGGTGGTTTCGTTACACAAGCTCATCTATGAGATTTGGCGGCAGCGAGGAAATTCACGATACACTAATTTCTTCATGATTATTTCATTTATACACTTTCACTGAACAAAATAAACTGATTCCCTCCTAAATACCTAGTAATCTAAAACCATTTAGGAATAAGAGGTCCGTCACTATAATGTATAAAATCTTATTTTTAGAATAGAAAGAAATATGTGGAAATGATTACAATAAATAATCGTAACTTTGCTAACTTTTATAAATCGAAGAGTACAGTAAACAATACGGTAATATCTCAAGGTAGATAGGCCCTTAAGCTTAGATTTTCAAAATTAAATACGGCCGCAGCCTTTAAATGCACCTATATAGGTATATCTGCAATCTTAGAGTTTTATCACTGTCACAATGTGCTGTTTTCGTATAACAAAGCCAATAAAACACTGTTACAATTATTAGTTAAACTCTTTAATCACAACATATATTGCAAACAAAATTTTCCTGCACGAATAAGTACCGCGTGACCATTATCCGCCTTGCTCCGAAACTAAGACTATTCTCCCGTTTCATCTGCAATTCGCTTTAAAACTTGGCATATTTTGGCTATCCACGTCAGCCCCTCCATATTAAAATCCACACTGATATACATAAATATTCTATTACATTCGTATTTTAGTATATTGGGTGCCGATTCAAAAGTACTCAAATATGTTTATAATTTATTGTATTTTAGATATTCGGGGGTTAAAATTTTGAATCGGGGGATTCATCACTAGAAAACTTATTATATACTAGCTGACCCGGCGAATTTCGTATCGCTTGACATTAACAGCCTCTAACATAATTCAAAATCGCAACATTTTTCATTGGTTCTCCTTTCCTATTGGTTTTAGCGTGATGATGTATAGTATAAAGTCTTCCTCAACAAATGGGCTACCTAACACTGTAAAAAATTCTCAAATCGGACCAGCAGTTCTCGATATTAGCGAGTTCTAACAAACAAACAAACTCTTCAACTTTAAAATATTATAATATATATATACTGTACCTATCTTTCCAGATAATATATATGAAATTACTTGATAGAAATAATGTAATGTCAGTCATCACATTACTATCATTTCTATCCAGTATGAATTAATGTGTGTATCTTCATATCACTAAGTCGATTTTTACAGACATCACATAGGCAAGGTTTCGATTTAATATACGTACATGTATGTAATATAATATGTACTTTAAAGCACATAACTGACTTTACACTTTTTACATAGTACATTACATTAGTACCTAGCATTTCTATTTTTTGTGAGTTAATGTGTGTGTCTTAAAATGATCTAATTGACGAAAATATAAATTACATATATCACACTGGTATTGTTTCACTTTAGTATGAATTAATTTGTGTCTTTTTAAATGACTTAACTGACAGAAACCCTTTTTACATACATCACATTGGTAGGGTTTCTCTCCAGTATGAATTAATGTGTGTGCCTTGAAATAACTTAACTGACTAAAACTCTTTTTACATATATCACATTTGTATTTCTTTCCAGTATGAATTGATTCATGCCTCTTCAAATCACTTGATCTACGAAAACAGTTTTTACATACATCACATTGATATCGTTTCTCTACAGAATGATTTAGTGTGTGTTTCTTAAATTCACTTAAACGAGAGAAACACTTTTTACACTCATGACATTGGTACTGTTTCTCATCATTATGAATTAACGTGTGTCTTTTTAAATTAAACAACTGGCTAAAACACTTTTTACATTCACCACATTGGTAGCGATTCTCTCCAGTAGGAATTAATGTGTGTTCATTCAATTTATTTAATTGAGAGAAACACTTATTACCCAATTCAAACTGGTTTTGCTTCTCTTCAGTGTGAGTTAACGTGTGTCTTTTTAAATTATATAACTGACTAAAACACTTTTTACATTCATCACATTGGTAGTGTTTCTCTCCAGTATGAATTAAAGCGTGTTTTTTCAATTTACTTAAATGAGAGAAACTTTTTTTACATACATCACATTGGTAACGTTTCTCTCCAGTATGAATTAATATGTGTGTCTTTAAATTACTTAACAGTCTGAAAGGCTTTTTACATACATCACATTGGAAGTGTTTCTCTCCAGTGTGAATTAATGTGTGTCTTTTCAAATCACCTGACTGACAAAAACACTTTTTACATATATCACATTGGTAACGTTTCTCTCCAGTATGAATTAATATGTGTCTCTTCAAACGACTTATCTCACCAAAACACTTTTTACATTCATCACATTGGTAGAGTTTCTCTCCAGTATGAATAAGTGCATGTCTCTTAATACTACTCAACTGAGTAAAACACTTTTTACATACATCACATTGGTAGCGTTTATCTCCTGTATGCATTAATGTGTGTCTTTTTAAACTACTCAAAAAACTAAAGAACTTTTTACAAACATCACATTGGTGACGTTTTACTTTAGTATGAACTATTAATTTTCTTTGCAATTGACCTTCATTGTGTAACCACTTTTGTTGACTTAAATGAGCTGACTGGCGGTAAACGTTTTCTGTGTTTAAATTAGGTTGCGTGTTGTTGTGAATAATTATGTGGGATTTTAAATCTCTTTTATTTTGAAAAAATCTTTGACAAACATCACAAACAAATGGTCCAACTTTATTTTTATTTAAAATATGAGCTAAATATTGCTGGCTTCTTTGAGTTTTCAAATTTACAGGTTGTTCTGTCAATAGTGCGTTATTACGTATAACTGCTTTAGTATCGCCATTCTCACGAGATTTTAGTAGAACCTCAGACATACCTGTAAGTATACATTTTTTTAATTACCTATATACCTTCTCATATATCGTAACAGCTATATATATATAACATCTATATATATTGATACGATATGCCAAAACTTTGGACGAAAATTGCGCGGACGGAAAAGAGTATAAATTTGTCAAACTTATAGTTTATGTATATGAAAAGTACAGAACTCTAATATTTTGCAATAATAATGCTTAAAAAATGCATAAAATTAAAAAATAAAACAGTACACATACGATCATGCAATTTACACACATAAGAACATATACTGATGATAACAATAAAAAATCAATGATGGCGCAGACTATAGTCATAAAGTTTGGAAACAAAGTAGTTGGTCTTGAAACATGAAGATGGTGTTCTTATTAAAAAGACATTAAAATTTTTATGCCATAATATTCTAAAATCACCTACCATTGTCCCTATTGTAATCATGATTGGTGTATTCAGGCACTGAGTTTAATATCAACTCTCTTCTCTCAAACTCTTCTTCACGGAGTTTAATATCAATTTCATTCTCTCGTTCTTCTTTTCCATCAACAACTTCAGTTTTAGGCATCACTTCAATATTTGTGCAACCGCTGACAGATTCTACTGGTGTACCTAAAATTAGTAACAACAATTTAATAGAGATTATCATACAACCATTTTTATGCTACTCGCACTTAAACCTTGCAGATTATTAATACTACGTCCATGCATCTGAAATTATTAGCGTTTTGATGAACTGGCCTCTTTGATCTTAAATGTGTGAAGTAGAGTGGTGTACGTAGCTTTAGAATTCTAATTTGAAACTTCAGATATCAATCACAAATTCAGAATTTTGTAAACACACAGAATTTGGGGTTTTTGATGTTAAGCTACATGTAATATATCTGCCAATAAAATATTTTAAACAATTGCCATCTAACACACTACACCGTTTTAAATGACAATTATAAAACATAGTATGTGTTCACATAACAATCACTCGACGCTTTTTTACAGACAGGGTTGTCATATTCTTATATAGCTTACCACTGTCCATATGGTAGTCATAATTGATGTATTTAGAAAAAAAGTTGTCTTCACCATGTAATTCACTTTCATTCTCTTGTTTAACTTCTTCAACATCAATAGTTTCATTTTTAGGTATAACTTCAATATTTGCAGAACTGGTCACAGTATCTACTAGTTCACCTAAAATTAGAAGAAAAAAACGATTTTGTAGAGCTATTTTTATGTCACACTGTTACTCGCGGCTTCGCCCACGTATTTTTAGTTATTTAATATTTAGTTCTCAAAAAGTAGTCGTTAGTAGCAGGCAAAAAAAAAACAACAGCACATGTGTAGTTTTAATTATTTAATAAAAATATTGTTGCCCGCCATTGGAGCCCGGTTGGAGATAATCTTGATACCTATCTCAGTTGGTACTACGCGTCCCGCGCGGTCGTTCGGCTATAGTGTTATTTTAAATCTGTGATATCTCTTAAGATATTCTTTTAAATTGAATGATGTAAAAGGCAATTTTGTTTTAAATTAAATACTTGTGATGAATAACGCATTTATTTGGATAAAGATTAATATTATGTTAATAAAAAAACCCTTTCAAATAATACAATACTCTATTTTTTTCCAAACCAATTTGCTTAGCATATAAAAGGTTATAGTGGGCTAACCTTAAGAAATAGAAATATGCTGTCGCTGGTTTTGTTTAGAACCTTTTATGGGGAATAATTCTATCCTACATGATTTTTGCAAAACTTAAACCGTTTACGCAGTGCACGCAGCGGAAGCTCTTATTAGGGAAAAAATATTCCCCGAATTTTAAAATATTCTTCATTGCTACTCTGCTCCTACTGGTCTTAGCGTAATGATATATAGCCTATAGCCTTCCTCGATAAGTGGGCTATCTAACACTGCAAGAATTTTTTCAAATCAGACAACAAAATACAGAAACAAACAAACTCTTCAGGCTTATAATTTTAGTATAAATAATATTTTGCAAGTAGCTTATAATGTTATGTCCTTTCATCTGAAATTTGGTTTTGATAAACTGGCTACTTTAATCATCCTTAACTTGAGCTGACACTAAGGGTTGTCACTTCAACTTTAATTTTAATCGCAACACCAGGTTTTTATTCATGTTAATTATTCAGGTGTGATGTGATGACCATTTGAAATGAAGATTCATTTTTACATAAAATATAGAATGTCTTCAATAGACTAGCTGACCCAGCAAACTTTGTATTGCTTGACATTAACAGCTACTACATAATATTTGATCCTCCAATAGAAACGCAGTTTGCCAGATTATATTTGAAACATTCCAAAATAATTTTCCAGCGCACCAAATTGTAAATTTTAAACACTCTCGAATCCCCTTGAAAATATACAAAAATGTCATCAAAATCGCTCCCGTCGTTTAGGAGGAGTTTAGTGACATATATGAAGATTAGCCGAACTGATGAACTTCGTAGTTTGTACAGCTGGACATTGATAGCTACTGACAGATTGTATGGGAAATACCCTATTTTTCTGCAATTATTTTCCCAGTTTTCCTCTAAATATTCTTCTCCTGACTATAACTCACACAACAAAAAAAAATTAAGCAAAATTGGTCCATTTGTTCACAAGTGATGCGATGATTAAGAGAAATGGGGATTCAGTTTCATGTACGAGTATGTAGATCTTTCTGTATTAAAAGCAGCACCAGTTTTTTATTAATTTAATCTAGTTAAATATTCACAAATGAAGTAATTATAATAATACGTGAAATATTTTATACTAGTAATATGTGTAATATTTTATTTATTGGTTTAATGCACTTATATGCATTTTTATTGAAAAATATTTACGTAATACTCTTCTCCTACAAATAAACTATAACTTATAAGTGCTCCGTTTGCGCAAGTTCCGTAAAAAGGGTCCAAAGTTTTTGATTCACATAGTAATTAGTTAATATTATAAAAGAGATAGTACACACAGATAAGTCATTACCATTATGTTTATCTAATGCAGCGAAATCCAGATGCTGGTTCAAGGTCTTTTCACATTCTAGCAATTGTCTCTTAAAGTCAGTAGCATCACGAAGGCGTAATATGCAGCTATCGCAAATCAGACCACTATTGGACTCATCATCCTCCGTTTTAAAAATAAAAATCTGTAAATGAAACAAGAAGTAGAAACTTAGGCTTATATAGGTCAATGCTTAGTGCCACATACTTGAATAATGTCACTAAACATACATACATACACACACAACAATTTGATTCAATTCAAAGAATAATGTTCAATTCTTGCATTCATGTGATGCACGCTTTCTCTACTTCTGAGTCTGGATGTTAAACAATTTTATATCTGTATTCAAATAAGTATTACTGTAAAAAAGTCAAGAAATTATTTTGTACACATAAGAGGATGCAAGAGCAAGTGGTCCCCCTCATAAAAAGTGATCACTGCTGCCCAAGGACATCCGCAACATCAAGATTATCACAGATGTGTTGCCAACCGTTGAGGAATGAGTATACTCTTTTCTTGAAAGTTCCTTAGTCATTTTCGTTTGGAAATACCGCCGATAGTTCCACAAAGATGTTGTGTGGGGTAATAAATGTCTTTGGAATTGCAAAGTTGTAGATCGCCATTAATAAAGGTGATGGGCATAATACCTAAAACTCTGATGTGATGTTCGAAAGTAAAACTCAGAGACAGGAATCAACCAAACAACTCCTCGGAATATTCCCCTTGATAGATTTGGTAAAAAACACTGAATGGCCCAACATTTCTACACCACGCCTAAAAAAAAAGCTGAATCGCCTGGTTATTGACAATTTGAGATGCATTATGTAGATGCTGGCAAAAGGAGGAAGTTGGTACAAGCTAGCACCTGCCCAAAATTGAGAACAGTTCTCCATGTCAGATCAAATTTGGACTTTGTAAAGTTGCGAGCAGTTGGTCGGCTTAAAGTACTGTCTTGCTTTACTGAGCACACCAAGTTTTTTAGATGTTATTTTAGCCAAATTAAACTGAACATCAAAATGTTAATGTCAAGTATACCAAGCCTCAACAAATATATATTTATAAAATAGCATTTCCTGACTGACTTGATTCTTCATTGCCGAGCAAAAACTTTTAGAGTTACAGCCATGAAATTTGGTGAGAAAAATGACCCTACATTTTATGAGGTAGACATCCACTAAGGACTGAATTTAGAAAATTCTTCCCCTAAGAGGTGAATAAGGGGTTGAAAGTTTGTATGTAAGATCATCATATTTTTTTAAAAAGAAATTAGGCAGTAGATCCCTACAATTTCCTGTATTTTTTTTAACCACATTCATCACACTTTCATGCTTTTTATGATATACCAAACTCTTCCAAAAAGTAATGTTAGGATAAGCTCAAAATAGTGGAGTCTAGCAGCTTAAATGAAAACCTCACTTTGAAATAGGCTACCATTGCTCCTTTCACACATTCCCTGCACACACTCTCCTTTCTACATCCGCTGCTTAATTCACTATCAATTTAAATTGTAGACATAAACTATTAATTTTGTTTTCTGCGCATTCAAATTTAAACCTCGCTCTAAGCAATCGTCTTTCATTATTGTAACCAGTGTTCTCAGACCGGATAGTATAGAACAATGATGTATAAGGTAGAGTCCTAAATCATCTCCATAAAGTATGACATAGTCACCTTTATATTAAAGGTTTGTAATAACATCTCGGCGTAAACTTCTCTCCTTCCATTCCAAATATATTCAGTGAAAATGTCTTTGAAACAATCTCGGCTGCTACAACATCCGCATATTGCAGACCGTGCTTGCCAATCAAGAGTTTTAATTTCCATTTTGATAATTTCTCTTGCTAATGGTTAATAAATTTCCCATTAAAGTTCTTGCTTCCTATCCTATCAAAAAATATTAACAAAAATTATAAATTTTTGTAGCTTCCTTCAATGCTTTGTTTTGAAACACTTGTGCAGTGTTGCCAACCCCAGTCCCCAGTGAATAGAAAAGCAGTAGATCAATCTTAGAAAAACAGTAGAAAACAGTAAAATTACATTTTCAAAACATTATATCTACTTACTACATATCTCAAAAACCTTTCAATTGGGACATAGAATTACTTATATAGATGTATAAGTTAATGAAACTACAGCACCACTACCAGTAGTACTTCTTTATGTAATTAACACATTCTTTTTATAAAGTACATTATTAAAAAAACAACTTAATTATATTATTCATTAAAAATAGGTGATCAAAATTACAAACATTGATGTGTATTACTCTATCCTCAACATTTTTTGTTTCATTGTTTTTGTTAAAATCGTACATCCTTTTATTAAAATTTTTCACATCATTTTCAGTAGCATCAAATGCGTAACATATGTCTATTTCAGAATTTGTATGTAAAATGCCTTTGATTTGTATTAATAACAACACTGGCATAAAAAGCAGTAGAATATCGTACTAAAACAGAAAACAGTGTTGTTACGTCAAAAACAGTAAATCTACTGTTATAACAGTAGGGTTGGTAACACTGCACTAGAGTTCCTTTATGGTTATGGCTCTTTATGGACAGTTACCACAGACTACTTGGAGATACTACGTATACAGTTACTTTACTCTTTGCACTTGAGTTGATCATAGAGTATAGATTATAGAAACCATAGAAATAGGAATATATAAAGAAGAGAGACAAGAGTGCAACAATGTTATACAGCAAATTTAGTTGTATAAATACCGTTGGAATCGACATATAACTTAACAACATCTCTTCGTCTCTTTTTAACAAATGTTGATATTATGTACGCCGAAAGAGATAACGATATTTTTGTCTATGCTCATTTTGGCGTCGATTTAAATTGACGTCATGACAGTTGTCAAGCTTGCCAAGAATCCATATTTAGTGTTCAATTTTTATAGTGAAGTATACTAT
Organism: Calephelis nemesis; assembly: GCA_002245505.1. Lineage (NCBI taxonomy): Eukaryota > Metazoa > Arthropoda > Insecta > Lepidoptera > Riodinidae > Calephelis > Calephelis nemesis. The sequence continues at coordinate 900,195 of NJDD01001191.1, read as the reverse complement.
TACCATTGTCGATATTTTATTTTACGTTCACAGAAAAGTATATTTGGAGAAGATAAAAATGTATACCATTGCCACTGAAAATATCAATCATGGTCTATGGTTACAAGAATTATTTCAAGTGCTCACTTTTAAGTAAAGAAAGAGGTTTAAATATAATCTGATTATTTCTTTCTTTTCATTGCATTTCCCTATTTATAAGCCAACTGAGTAGCTATACATTAGTAGCAATTTCAATCGAGAGGTAAATAATAATTCATATTTATATTAATAGATCATGTATCGATATGGGAATACTACCTTTTCTGACGCAAACTTTATTTTGTACTGTTGCCCGCGGCTTTGCCAGCGTGATAATATTATTTTGATATGTTTCTTTAAAGTGTCTAAAACAATTACTATACCAAATTTTGTCGAAATCGAAAATTGGTACGCGTATTTTACGTAATAAGTGTGCGGACAAGCACATGGCGATGATAAAATAGAACCGTAATCTATGGACGCAATAAATATTATAGTGAATACCTTGACAAGGACTTAATGAAAGAACTGGGTGGTTGCTGATTGATCATACTTTTTAAAAGTTGACTGTATTGTGTTTTATTATATTTGGAGTTTGCCTAAAGCACATCAAAATGTGTGCGATAGTGTGTGTTTATCGTTGGAAACGTAACTATCGTAAAAATTGGTCTGTCGGGGGTTTACTGAAAATTTTTGATTTTAAGATTATGGATTATGTATCGATATATCGATACTTTACGTTTTTTGGAAAGCCTTAGTAATGTCAAATGGCAGCCATATTTAGTAGCCAGCGGCAGGCTTTTTTGGTAACTATTTCACGTCCATATACTTAGAGGTCAATGATAGAAATTGATGAAAGAGAATAGGTACAATACTACGTAGAAGAGAAGGAAGATTATTTCTTTGAGATTAGATTTTGAAAGAATAAGGTCTTATACTAGGGTTAAAAATTGCTGCCTAATATTAGCAGCTGTGAACTTTCTACTGTGAATTGTGACCAACGGTTACTTACGTCAGCTTTTTACGTTCGTTTATTGTCTTTAAACAATCAGCAAGAGATATTGTGTAAGATTGTAAGGTATCATGCTTCTTTTGAATCAAATGTACTATATTTTAACAAATAATGAGTATTTTATAATAAATAGTTTGGTTTTACAAGGGGTGGATAAACATCCGATGCTGGTGTGGAATTACTGAAGAAAATTTCTGAGTGTTGGGAGGATTTTTAGAAGGCCATCGGGTTGTTCTGTGATTTGTCAAAAGTATTCGATAACGTAAGCCACGATACATTGATGAGGAAACTACGCCATTATGGAATTAGAAATAAGACACTCGGTCTTCTGATTTCTTATTTGGATAGTTAAATATGAAAAAGTTATTATTAATGGTAAAAAAGTGATAGTTGCTTCTGCATTGAAGGTCCAAATGTGAGGCAAGTAGATACCAACGTATTACTTAATGGAAACAAGCTGGACCTTGTAGATTCTAATACGTTTGTAGAATAATAATTAATCAAAATTGCAATGGGGCCCACACATTGATAAATTTGCAATATTAGGTTAAGCTCAGCACCGTAGGCTGTTACAAAAATGAGACAGTTAATTGAGGTTGAAACTGCTAGTATGGTTTATTTTATTTAATTTTCACAGAATTACGTATGGAATTCTTCTCTGGGAGAGTTCTTCCGAAGTAAATACTATATTTATTTTACGAAAGAGAGCCATTAGGAGAATTTAGTAGAAATAAATAGAAATATTGTAGCCTACAAGTCAGTTTTGAAGGATTCAACAAGTGGAATAATGATAATAAATATCCCAGGACAACTTACACAAATTGAATCTAACGCTACGCTACGTGTACGCTAGCCACTCGACCAACGAGGTGGTCATCAAAACTGACTTGTAGACAGAAATTGGGAAACTTGCTACACAAACTCTTTTTTAAAGACGGTCAATCAAAGACACTATTTACATAAATACTCAACAGCAGAGCCAATATTATTTTTTTGGCAGTGGTACAAGGGGCAAACAAAGATCGCAATATAAATAATAGGGAGTGTTTTCATGTTTGATTGAATTTCTTCAGTGGGTGCGCAAAAACCCGTCTGCTTAGCCAATACCATAAAATAAAATAGAGCAGTATTTTTATTGATGTCGATTGCCACTGACTATAGACTGCACATCACTTTTTTTTTGGTTTAGGTTGGTAGTGTTGCTAAGATACTTTTCAGATTGGCTGAGAAAGATCTCGTTTTGACATATTTTGCTGTAATTTTTTTCTCTATGAAGTCCCTAAAGAATGGGATTGAAAATGGCCGCTCGTCGACGCTGTACCGATAGCATGTTTGCTAACGAAATAACAAATATTAGCATAAAAATAACGATCGTTATTGCTAATATTATATTGTTTTTGAATATTAATTTATGGGGAGCTGGGTTTATTATAATTATTAATAACATTCAATACACAAAATGAAATGTTTATTAGGTATTAGGTACATTAAGATGTTTATTTCAAATAAAAAAAGTTGACAAATATAATAAAACTAGAACTTAAGCCTAAGTTCTGTTACTAGTGCCTTCACCAGGATCTTCCAGAAATTCGACACCTGACATAGCTTCTTCATCTTCATCCATGGATTCCAACCATCCATCGTTACTTTCGCTATCGCTGTTTAGCCCAACACTGATGATAAAATCTTCAATTTCGTCTTCGTTCGAAACCTCCCTTGTCCAATAGTCTTTTTCTAACCGCTTCACATGGTTGACTTCTTTTTGCCAGTCCTCTGCTGTTATAGAAGCAATTGCTTCGCGTGTTAAGCCCTCTATTTTTTTTCTAGCTGATCAACATTTTTTTCAGCCACTCGTTGTTTTATTAGATTCCACACATACCTACTCTATCGGATTTAAATCGCAATTATATGGTGGTAATCTTAGCGTTTCGTGACCGTGATCAGCTAGAATTTTGTCAATAGCATAGTCTTTATCTGGTTTATACCTTTTTCAGTCAACCATTTTTGTATATCAGCTTTACGGTTTGCTATTGTGGGAGGTTTATTTTGTTGCATGCTGTGGTAAGGTGCGTTATCCATGACGACAATGCTATTTGAAGGGATATTTGGTATTAACTTTTCTTTAATATATTTAGTAAAATTCTCCCCATTCATCTCATCATGGTAATCACCTTTCTTGGATTTCGCCTTAAATATTAAATCTGCGCCCTTTACAAATTCATTTTCTGATCCGGCATGAACAATGATCCACCTCTGACCTGGACTGTCATTTTTTCGGACACCTTTATCGGTGGTAGATTGCCAACACTTTGAAACAGTGTAGTGCGCGTGTATCCACGTCTCGTCCAAATAAATGACTGGTTTTTTATCAGAACCTAATGCGTCATTGCGACGGATACGACGAAGATACTTAGTTCTCCATGCTTTAATATTATTCCTTTCCAAGAGTAAGGATCTATTCTTGTTACATTTTTTAAATCTAAACCCGAGTTTGTTTATTAAAATTTTTCGTAGTGTTGTGTTTGATCCTACGAAATCGTAATCTTTTTTAGCTGAGGCTAATATTTTGTTTAATGTAAGGACTTCTTTTCGGACATCATAGATAGAGGAGACTATCCCTCTAATCCCCGTCAACATAAAATTGTCCACTGGAACTCTAGTGTTCTTTTTTCCTCTTTGCCCCTTGGTTGGCGTACTTAACTGCTTTCCTTGTTGCACCGCTTGATCACCTACAAAAAAAAATATTTTTAATATCTTTATTTTTGTATTATATTAATGTAATCATAGTCCAATAAAAATAAATATCTACCATATACAAACACATATTTTGTTAACTATCTGCTTTTTATCGCTTACAATATTGTTGATATAATATGTGTACGTATACGTTTACTTTGGGCGGACATAGTTTATTTATAGTATAGGACATAGATTTTATTGAAAAATATAAAAAAGCATATAATTTAATCAATAATGCTGTACAACACTGTTTACATATAGAAATATATGATGCTTACCTTCTTTTTTAATTCGGGAAATAGTATTCTTAGACAACCCGGTTGCCATACATGCTCTTGCGTTACTATATTCCAGAGGGTGGTAACGGCCGGTATTTTTCTCCTCCTCAAAATATTTTATGACGTTGTAAACGATTTTTCGTGCATCGCTATGCAGAATCTTGCCCCGTTTATGCTCCTTTACAAACACAAACGTTCAATAGCAACAAAAACGTAATAGTTATAACAAGAAACTTTAACAAAACCAGTAACAAGAAACTAATAACAATTTAACAAAAACAATATACTATAACAATGAAACAAAAATCTATAACAAACTCAAACAATGTAGTTACGTCTTAGCTCACAGAATAGCGAAACCGGACTGAGCATAGAACACTAATATCCGAGGATCTTTCGACAGTTCTTGTGGATAATGACGGTTACTTTTTTTGTGTTCATTACATGCGAGTGTGAGTATAGACGGCAATAGTGTGTAAGCGAGAGGCGACTAAAGTCGCCGCCATCTTCAGTCCCATTCTTTAAGTGCGCGGGTTGTACCTATCATTTTATTCTCTTCTCTTTGGTGTTTGTCATTTGCGTTCAAAAGTCCCGAAAGCTCGTAGAGTACCTAATACCTATATATTATATATTATTGTTCTGTGGCCTGTGCCCAAAAGTCAAAACAATGCGGTGAAGAAAGAATGCTTCAATTTTTTTTGATAATATTCTTTGATAGGACAGGAAGCAATAAATTTAGTGGGATATTTATTAACCATTTGTAAGAGAAATATCCAAAATGGAAATTAAACCTCTTGATTGGCTGGCGCAGTCTGCAGTATGTCGATATTGTCGCAGCAAAGATTGTTATAAAGACATTGTCACTGAATATATTTGGAATGGAAGGAGAGAAGTTTATGCTGAAATGTTGTTACAAACCTTCAACATAAAGGTGACTGTGTCGTCAAAAATTATGTTTAGTAAAATTGCTTTCTTAATCGTATCGTGGTCGCCTCTCTGGTCTAGCGGTCCAAGTGTTTTTTCACTTCCAAGATTTCAATATGATTTTCAATCAGAGGTCCAAGATTTGACTTCATGAGGTCCCGGTTTCAAATCCCGGGTCTTGCAACAAAAAGAAAATGTGGTATTTCTAATTTCCTATTAAAAACAAATGTTGCTCGGGATTGTATTTCTGCCCAGTTTGCGTTAGGCTTACCACCTATCACATTGTGGGACTGATTGCCTTCGGCTACTCGTGGGTACTCTGGTTGTGCCTCTGCCTACTCCTTCGGCATATGGGCGTTAAGATACTTAGTTTTTTAAGTTATGAAAACAGTCAACTCATTACTTTGAGAAAACAATGAGTAAGTGGTGAAGCTGGTGATTTTGGACTGTACAGTATAATTATATCATGTATTATCTTTGCTTCACACCATCCAATCTGCGAACACTGGTAAGAGTTATGAATGGTTGCCTTAATAATCTTAAAATTAAAAATTTTTAATGAATCCCCGACAAAGCCTGCTCTAAGTAACATAGGAAAGAATCACGCTAGGTGTGTTCAACTACAAGGGTTCTCAAACTTTTATATTAACTGGTAGTAAAATCTTATTTTTTTTAATTCTGTGAGGTTATACCAAACAAATCTTACCTACTTGAGTAGGTACGTCAAGTTAATTTATTTTCAATTGCAATTTTAGTTGGTGTCATAAATCTTAATATTTGACTACGCACTATACTTGCGCCACCAAATACCGCCAAATGAATATTTCTTAGAATGCACCTTTTAATGTGTCCGACAAAGGCTATTATGATACATTATCATAAACTATTGTTTTAACCGTAGTTGCTAGCTTCGTACTGTATGCAACTATGCACCACCTGTGCCACCAAATGAATATTTCTTAGAATGCACCTTTTAATGTGTCCGCAGTCCAACAAAAGCTATTGTCAACTATTATTTACTATCATAAACTATACTATAAAAGGCTATTGTAAACATATTATATCTGTAGTTGTAAGCTTTAATCTGTGACCAAAGCCATTTTAACCTCTAAGTGATATGAGTTAAGGTTCAAAATTTCTTTGTTCAAATGGTTTAAGCTCATACTATTGTTTTACATAATTTTGGGAAGAACTCCAAAATAGGAGTTCACAATTTTAGGACTCCGTAGTGCAGTGTTCGACGTAATCGACATCTCATGTTTTTACGCTTTCTCAAACTCTGTCTATCAGTGACGCGGTTTTTATTATTGGACTTTTGTGATTACACTTACGACGACCGCAGCTTGTGTTATTGTACTTTGTGATTGCTCTTACGACGACCCCGGCTTGTGTTACTGGACTTTGTGATTGCTCTTACGACGACCCGGCTTGTGTTACTGGACTTTGTGATTGCTCTTACGACCACCCCGGCTTGTGTTATTGGACTTTGTGACAACCCTCACGACGACCTCGCTATTCTTACCGGATTTGTTAAAAAGATTTTCAACGAAAGCAGTAAACGTAAGTAATAGTATTTTTATGAGTGTGAATTTAGCCGACATCCGATTTGGCTACTATAAAAATACATATTAATTATTGCAAACCTAAAAAATTGTATTTTATTAAAATACACATTTATTTTTTAGATAATTAATACAATTTGTGTGTCTTTATAAATAATTCAGATTGTTTCCATGCTTAGATTTGAAAGTATAAATTTGCCAGATAGGAAAATAATTTTTTTTCATATTATAAATTGGAAAAACCTTGAAAAACAAAAAAATGCTTTTATAGTTTTTGATAAAATACAGATGAGCATTTTACAAGATTTCCAATTTATAATATGAAAAATAATTGTTTTATTATCCGACAAATTTATACTTTCAAATCTAAGCATGGAAACAATCTATATTAATTTAATGAGCAATTTCATAAAAAATATTTTTTTAGGTTTACAATAAAAATGATCAAAAACCCGATGTTTTGAGCCAAATTAATATTAATTTTATTTTAAAAAATAGTAAAATATCAATTACTTTTGCTAACACTAAACTATATTCTGATTAAAAATGCTTCAATTATTTTTTTTAGATTGTAAGCTTTAAAAAAATATTTTATTAAAATGCTCATCTATTTTTTTAAGAAATAAACACCAGTTATATGTATTTATAAATAATATGGATTGTTTCCAGACTTAGATTTGAAAATATAAATTTTTCGGATAGGAAAATAATTACCTATTATTCATATCATAAATTGAAAAAAAAAATTGAACGACAAAAAATGCTCCTAAATTGTTTGATAAAATACAGACGAGCATTTTTTTTGGCTTTTTCCATTTAAACTAAGTTTAGTTTATTATAATTAGTTCAGAACGAGTGCTATTATATACATTTAAAGATATAACATTTAACTCATTGAAATTCCTACGGGTCTATGCTAATGAATCCGCGGAGCGATCGTTTTTAATTATTTTAGTAATTTAGCTAGTTTTTTGTAATTTTTTTTATCCTACTGATTATAGAATTTTTGTTTTATTTCAATCTTACAAGTTTTTTACGCTTTAGGTCATGGCTTCCGTTGATGATTCGATGCCATCATGCTCCTGGGAAGAACCGAATTTAATTTATCATGAAACAGAAGAAACTTTAGGAGCCATGATAACTCTCGAATCAACTCCTCCAAGAGATGAAGCAACTCCACATTTGACTGATGCTGATCTCTATGGCATATTATGTGGAAGAGAACTAGAAACTGATGATTCCGAACCAGAGCCGGAGCTGCCAGATACTGAAGAACCTGTTATAGTAATGTCTGATCATGAATGGTGCCCAGGAAATCCTGGCAACTACCCAAAAATACCGTTCAGGATGACTCCAGGCCTTAAAGACGATATCGCCGATACAGCCATCGGTTACTTTGATGCCATATGCAATATAGAGTTGCTCCAGATGCTGACAGACTGCACCAACAACTACGGAGAACGCGAGAAATCATCAGCCCTTACGCCGAAAAGTAGAAGTTCCTCGTGGAAATCGATTACTTGTGAAGAATTAAAACTGTTCTTTGGTTTACTTTTTCATATGGGATTTATAAAAATTAATAGAATTTGTGATTATTGGAAAAAAGATACATTTTTCAATCAACCTATATTTTCCAAAACAATGTCAAGGAATAAATTTTTATTAATTTTAAGAATGTTATGCGCTAGTGCCACAGAAACAACATCAAGTTTTTATAAAATAAAAAGTATTATAGCCTTTTTTAACAAAAGAATGTCAGAATTATATTATCCGACAAAAATATAGCGATAGATCAATCAATGATGTTATGGAGAGGCAGATTACGCTTTAGGCAATATATGAAGGGGAAGAAAAACAAGTATGGTCTGAAGTTCTATGCACTGGCTGACCAGTTAGGGGTAATATTAAAAATCCACTTATACGGCGGTGCATCTGATGTTACTGTGGGAGGAACAAACCACGTAAAAAAAGTGGTAATGCATTTAATGAGGGAATATTTAAATGTAGGACATCATTTATTTTTAGATAATTATTATACAAGTGTTGATTTAACCGAAGACTTATACAGTAATTATACTTATTGTACAGGAACACTTAGAAAATTTAGAAAAAATAACCCAAAATCAATGTTAAACATAAAGTTACAAAAAGGTGAGTTGTGTATTGCACATAAAAATAATGTGTGTGTAATTAAGTGGTTATATCAAAGAGGGGTGACAGCTATATCTAGTAAATATAACGGGGATTTAATTGAAACTCGAAATCGCTGCGGGCAAGTAAAAACGAAACCACAAATAATATTTAATTATAATAAAAATATGAATGCAATTGATAGACATGATCAAATGTTATCATATTATTCCTGCGAGCACAAATCTCTTCGTTGGTACAAGAGAGTAATAATTCATATAATGCAGATAATTATGATTAATTCTTGTTTCCTGTATAATAAGTATTCTACCCGAAAATTAAGCTTGTATGATTTCCGATTAAGTGTTGTAAAATCCATCGTAGAGCCCTATATTGACCCTAGCATGTCCACGTATTTCATCTTGCAGTGCCGGTAGCACGCCTGGCGTGATCGCGATTTATATATGGCGGCATAGAAGAGGACTATTAAAAAATTACATTGGCATTGAATGTGTTAATCAGGCCCTTGTCATTAAGTCATTGTCACCAGAAAGTATGAATAAAACTAGTACAGGCGAATCAAATAAGCCCAAACTTGATGGTTTTACCAGTAGGCATTCCAGGGTTACATTTCCTATCTAGCTTAGTTTTGCCCACCCCAGTGCGGAGTGCCGTCTCACATACGTTTAAAAGTGATATTAATGCCAATATTATGATAATATGTCTGATATCCATTCTGATGCTTGTAAAAAGGCTGATGACCTTCAACTTCTGAACAGATATCCATAAGTGATAGATAAAAACTATCCGAAACACGTCAGTTATCAAGTTAGTGTTTTAGATGAACTACAGATTGGGAAACAGAAGACAGCAACTTTTAAACTTTAATATTTAATCCATGAGCCAGCTCCCTGTTCAATCATCAGGTCCTTGTTATCAAGTCCTCGTCATAAGAAAATATTAACACATCTAGTTAAGATGAATCAAATTAGTCCAAACTTGATTGGTTTAACATCAGCCTCATTCCAGGGTTACATCTCTTATCTTCTAGCTCCATTATCAGACCAGGTCCATTGTACCAGCAATGGTTGGTGTTAGGTCTGATAGATCTGACATAAGCTTAAAAGTTAAATAAATATCCATTGTGCGTCTAAATCCATTCTGATGCAAAAGCTGTAAATGAGCTGATGACTTTGAGTACGAAGACAGATCTTAAAAAACTATGGCTAAGAACCATTTTGATCACATCAGTTTTAAAAAAAAATGTAGTTACATCCGTCCATCTGCTGAAGAGCCAAGATGCCATAGACACACACACTCAAGCACACGCACACACCAACAAACACAATCACACATACCAAGCTTATAACACTCATTTTGCGTCTTAGGTTAAAAAAGAGGCTTAAATTGAATGTTATACAGTAATATGTTTGTGTAATTAATAATTTTACTGATTTGAAAAAGACTTAGCTAGAATTCAGTTATAGTTGATAATTCAACTTGGCAATGCTGTTAACAGAAATGGAAGATATATACTTACATACATTTTTTCAAACCATGGCCCTTAAGGGGTAGGCAGAAAGTATTGAATGCCAAACTTAGTTCATTACCCTTTTCATACAAACACAAATATACACAAAGTGTGTAGAAAGGAGTGTCTGTACACTGTGCAGAGTGTACAGGAAATGAGTGTTAAGGGAGCACTGGTAAGCCATTTCAAAGTAAGCAATTCAACGCAGAATGCAAGAATTGCTTTGCTTTATTCTTATCCCAACATTATTGTATGGAAGAAAGAGCCTGGTATGTCAGAAAAAAACATGAAAGTACGAAAAATGTGGTTCAATTGAGAGTTGTACGAAAAATCTGTGGGGTTATGCTTACTGACCACATTTGCAATAGTGACTTTAGAGACAGTAAGATTTAAAAAAAGTGTGTATTATTTGCTAATTGTTTTGTAACGTGAATGGCAGCTGAGGAATTTTTTTTGCTATTGGAAGGTAAACAAGCAGACAGATTTCCTGCTGGTAAGAAATTTACGATGCCTAGAGACATCAAAAGTGGTAATGATGCGTTGCCAATTTGTTACCCGGATGTTAGGGCTCAAGCAAAAGTACGTTTACCAGCTACATTACTTGCAATTTTTTATTTCGTTTACAGATCTCTATTTTTAAATCAGAGGAAGATTATGGTCTAAGTGGTCTGATCTGCGATAGCTGCGTATTAAGACTTCGTGATGCTACTGAATTTAAGAGACAATTGCTGGAATGTGAACAGACCTTGAACCAGCATCTGGATTTTACTACAACACCAGATTATCATAATGGTAATGTGGTATTTTCTCTGCGATCAAAGATGGAGGATGGAAAGAAGAGGATTTTATAATAGATATGAGAGACTCGGGACACTTGATCCCCCATTTTATTTTTGAGCCTTAAGATATCGAGTTAAAGCAAATTCAAGAATTTGTTTTAGCATAAAGTTTCCATAATTATCTAACTATGATGTATATGAATTAAGTATGGATACGTTTGTATTTTTAATCAGAACTCGACTAAAATCATAAGCACAGAATTGTATCAAGTGTCCCTTAGACATGGAAGACTTGTTCCATGTCTAAGGGACACTTGATACAATTGACCCTATCTGGCAGACATGATCCGCCCACATCCAGCGCAGATCAAGTCTGCCACACATTGGGGATACTTGTGACAATGTGTATTATTGAGTGTACCATGTGCATAGGGAATTTGATCTGATGATGAAGATCAAGTTTCCCATAACATGTAGAATAGAAGGTACACTATATACAGTTGTTACTGTGGTCTAGCGGTTCGGTTGTTGGACTTGACTGCATATGGTCCCGGGTTCGAATCCCGGGTCGGGCAACGAAAATTAAATTAAGTTTTTCCAATTTTCTGATAAAAAAACGTTGCTTGGGGTTGGAAATATGCCCGGTTGGCGATAGGCTTGCCACCTATCACACTGTGGGACTTAGTATCTTCGGCTAGTCGTGGGTGCCTTGGTTGTACCTCTGCCTACCTCTTCGAGGATATGGGCGTGAAGATACTTTAAAAAATATGCGATGTAAGTGTGCGTTACCCCAGCAAGAAAGTTGCACCTAGAGTGATATGAGTGGGACACATAATTAGTGCTCGATCTGCTGTAAATTTGCGCTGAATAAAAAATTTGTGCATGTTGTCATTTGTAAATAAACTGAAAAAACGATTCCTGCTGGGCTAACGTTGCTCCAGTAAGAAAATTCTAAACTAATTGTCGGAGATTTAAAAAAATTGTGAGTTATACTTCTTCGGCGTAATAAGATAAAAATCTTTATAAAAATTTTATCTTTTGCCTTATTTTACATTTGTAGACAAAATGACACTAACCTTAGAAAAAAGGTATTTAATACATTAAAAGTTTTATTATAATGCATTATTTAGTTAAAAAATTGCGCATGAGCAGAAAGCTTATATTTGTGCAAATTTGTGCGCTAAAAATAAAATTTGTGCGTCTTCAGGTTTTCGAGATATTGCGTTTCTTGCTGCGGTAACGTTTTGCAGAATCGCGTATCTCAAAGACTATTGTATATGCGCCTGTAGAATAAACACTCACAAATAGCTAGCTTTTAATGTGTGCGCATTTGTGACAAACTTAGTCTTAATATGTCTTATTTATGGCTTAAGTCAATTTCTACACACTTACTGTATTTTTTGCTGTTGTTATAAATGTGTTTTTATTGTTGTTGGCTTTTTCACTCGTAATTTAACCAATCTAATTTATGTTTATAAAATACCGTAAAATGGGGTGAATAGGTAGGCTTTCGAACTTCTATAGCGGTTTCCGTAATGTTCCAAAACTTATACTCGACTTTGTAAGCTTGTATTTATTAAGTCTTAGGTCAAAGTAGGTACTACATTATATTCGTTTCTACTCTGTTATTTTATTAATTAATGAAAAAAACCGTAAAATTTAAGTGATTTCTATTTACCTACCATCAGGGGACAAAAAACACGCGCGAGGGGAGATTGGAAAATTTTCGTAGGGCTGCCTCATTTTAGTTTCGCCGATTTTTTTACCCCATAAAAATGAATATTAACTGACGTAAAAAAACGTCAATCATAGCAGTAAGTACTTAAACAAATAAAAAAAAACTTGTAATTAAGATATATTTTAATATTCAAAATTGTTATCGACCATCATAATAAACAAAATTCACATAATATTATAAAGTTAAACTTCA
>NJDD01001191.1:863027-876900 GCA_002245505.1 Calephelis nemesis | reverse complement strand
GTATCTTGAGGTTTTGACGCCATCGCGTATGAAGATAAACGTAATTTAAAATTATTGAATTTCGTGTTTATACTGAGTGAAATTAGTTAATTTACGTGAAAATTAGTTTAGTTCTGTTCAGTGAACGTGCACAAATGAAATTATAGATAATGAAGAAATGGATGGCTTTCGGTAATAATAGCCTCTTATTATGGAAGTACTTAATCACGTAACGGTGCTCGATGTGCTCTATTTGCAGAAAGTATGTCCGATTGCTTTGTTACCAAAATTATAAAAATCACTACTAGCACATGTTTAGAACCTTCACGCAATTAACTTTTTTTTTTATGTTATAGGAAGGCAAACAAGCAGACGGATTCCGTGATGGAGAAAATTACGCCGCCTAGAGACACCAAAGATGGTAATGGTGCGTTACCAACCAGAGGCCGGGATGTTAGGCCTCGAGCAAAAGTAAGTTTACCGGCTGCCTTACCCTCCGAACCGGAACACGTCATGACGTTATGGCGGCAGGAATAGGTAAGGCGGTGGTACCAATCCGGGCGAGTCGCTGCGAAACTACTCTGAATGAAATGGAATGATTTGTGTTAGGCCAAGTAATTTCTCTATCCACCCTCGTACAATACGAATGTGGATGGGTCTAGGTTCCCAAAGAGACCTAGGTTGACAATCCACTATCAAATCGTTAGATGTCATCCAAGGGTGTTGTCAAGAGTCTCCAAACCGGCGTGTTTGTATGAATAGAGTAATTAATGTAAAGGAAGCCAGAAAGGTCTGCGATGATTGTGAGATTTGGCGCTCGGTACTCTCTGTCTACCCCATAAGGGACTTTTCATGAAGATATGTATGTATATACAGATAATTTACAAATAATTAAAATTACAGATAAGTCTGAGATATTACTGAAATCTAATGAGAATGGCGATATTGAAGCAGTTAAACGTAATAACGCACTGTTGTCAGAACGACCTGTAGTTTTGGAAACTAACAGAAACCAGCAATACGTAGCTCTTAAACAAAATAGAAATGAAGTTGGACCATTTGTTTGTGATATTTGTCAAAAAGTTTTTTTAAAAAAAAGAGATTTGAAATTTCACATAATTATTCACAACAATATACCTAATGTACCTAATGTGAACAAACACAAGCCTTACCGGCAGTCATTTCATTTGCGTCGACACAAATTGATTCCTAATGAAGAGAAAGTTCAATGTCATTTGCAGAGACAAACATTAATTCATACTAAAGTGAAACTTCATCAATGTGATATTTGTAAAAAGAGTTTTGGTTTCTTAAATAGTTTGAAGAGACACACCCTTATTCATACTGGAGAGAAACGTTATCAATGTGATGTATGTAAAAAATGTTTTTATCAGTCAGGTGATTTGAAGAAACACACATTAATTCACACTGTAGAAAAAAAATACCAATGTGATACATGTAAAAAGTATTTCAGGTGGTTATGTAATTTGAAGACACACTTATCAAGTCATACTGGAGAGAAACGTTACCAATGTGACGTATGTAAAAAGGGTTTCTCTTTTTCAAGTATATTGAAAAAACACTCATTAATTCATACTGAAGAGAAACAGTACCAATGTGATGAATGTAAAAAGTGTTTTAGTCAGTCATATTATTTGAAAAGGCACACATTAATTCATACTGGGGAGAAACCCTACCAATGTGATGTATGTAAAAAGTGCTTTCATCGTTCAGGTGATTTGAAGCAACACACATTAATTCACACTGGAGAAAAAAAGTACCAATGTGATACATGTGAAAAGTATTTCAGGCGGTTAAGTAATTTGAAGACACACTTATCAATTCATACTGGAGAGACACGCTATCAATGTGACGTATGTAAAAAGGGTTTCTCTTATTTAAGTAAATTAAAAAGACACAAGTTAATTCATACCGGAAAGAAACAAAACCAATGTGATGTATGTAAAAAGTGTTTCTATCATTTAAGTAAGTTGAAGGAACACACATTAATTCATACTGGAGAGAAACGCTACCAATGTGGTGAATGTAAAAAGTGTTTTAGTCAGTTGAGTGATTTGAAAAGTCATACATCAAATCATACAGTAGAGAAACGATATCAATGTGATGTATGTACAAAATGTTTTCGTAGATTATGTGATTTGAAGAGACACGCATTAATTCATACTGGTAAGAAATACCAATGTGATATATGTGAAAAGGGTTTCTGTCAATTAAATCATTTGAAAAGACATAAATTAATTCATAAAACAATACCAGTGTGATATATGTAAATTATATTTTCGTCAATTAGATCATTTGAAGACACACACATTAAGCCATAATATAGAGAAATGCTATTAATGTGATATACAGGGCGCGTCATGAAAGATGAGACCTGTTATGCAGCTGTATTGGAGACTGCAGATGCAGAGGAGGTACACTCGCACACAAAATTGATTCATAAGTAAATTCAATCCCAGTTTAAAAGAAAACGATTGATTTACTACAATCGTAAATGCAGAATACTACAAATGAAAATTCCCTTGATATTGACGAGGTCATCGAATTACCCGATTGATAGGACATATCCTGGATGGGTGTAAAGAATGCAACAACCAGACTTTGATGGATGGAAGAGGCAAAGTAATTTGGACTTATAAATTATTATATAATATTATATATATTATATATATTATGTTATATAGGTACTTTATTATATAACAATTAATTTGTTTCGGTTAACTAGTCCAATAAAAAGTCCAAAAAGTCTTTGCTGTTTGTAATTATTTAAATTAAAATGAATATAGTTTGTAGTTATGATATATATCCATCTTAACAATAATAAATTCATTTGTTTCAAATTCAAAATCTATATATTCACATGGATCTATACAAAGATTCTTGTGACGCGTTTATATAATTCTAAAAACTACCACCTGATCGGAACGCGGCCACACACTGAGAAGATCCGGCGAAAGAAACTCAGCGGACTTGTCTTTTTTTTCTTATAAATTAAATGTACAAAAGTATATTGCATATAATCAATTTGTAGAGATTGTATGAAGAGCAATTAATCCCAAGCATTTCTGTCTTCTAAATATTCTAAAATCTTATAATAACCTTTACCATACAACTTAGATTTAATATCTTTTTTAAATTTATTTAATGGTAGGTCTTTAATGTACTCGGGAAGTTTATTGAAAAAACGTAAAAAAGATAGAAAAGAAAGAAAAAAAAATTTGCGGAGTATGAGTGTTACAAAGATTAAGATTAGAAGATTATACATTGGCCCATGAAAGAATAACTGATTATGTGGAGACGAGACTAATGCACAACAAGATTGTTTTTATTCCTCGTGTTTACGGCATGTACATCACAATTTTTCTTAAAAGAATTTATATTTTTTTGGACATATAATAAGTTCAAAAATATATTAAGAGGTCACCGTTGCAATATTTATTTCTTTAAACTTTTGTCTAAGGCAATCTCTGGGGCCTAAGTTATAAATTGCTCGAATAGCCCTCTTTTTATCTCAGTTGAGTTTTCCCAGAGAAAAATGCCGTAAGACGATGCTGTAAAAATAACTAACATAAACAATTCTAGCGGTGTCGACATCTGTTAAACGCCTAATTTATTTAACAGCGTAAGCTGCTGAGCTCAATCTGATGGCAAGCTTTGCAATGTGGGGGTAACTTTTTAACTACAGTGATTACTAAATATGTGGTGGAATCTACTTTTTCCCATTGAGTGGGAACTCAATTTAAATAATAATGAAGTGTCATCCGCAATACTATTCCATGATTATCGCTTACGTAGTAAGGCAAGTCATTTATGTATATTAGAAACAAAAATGGCCCCAAAATGGAGTCCTGGGGGACATCCATGTTAGCAGCACCTGTCGATTTTACACCATTAATCTCAACTTTCTGAATCCTCCCGCTCAAATAATTAATCAGAAGATCAAGTGACTTTTTAATTCCATAATGGCAAAGTTTCCTGATCATAGTATCATGGTTAACGCAATCAAATTATTAATTATTTTTAATTCCATAATGGTGAAGTTTCCTGATCAGAGAATCATGGTTAATGCAATCAATGACTTGGACAAATCACAGAAAACACCGAGTGCACCCTGAGAATCGTCCTAGGCTTCATAAATTTTCGTTAACAATGCAACAACAGCATTGACTGTTGATCTACCCCTTGTAAAACCCAAATTGTTTATTATGAATTAAGCCCAATTGGTTAAAATGTAATAAAAATTGATTAGGAATATTTTTTTCAACTATTTTACTAAGTGTAGGCAGAATGGAGATAGGTCGATAGTTGGTGGGATCAGACGAACTTCCAGATTTAAATAGAGGTATAACCTTACTAAGTTTCATTTGGTCAGGAAAAACGCCATTTAAAACACAACAATTGAATATTATAGCCAGGAATGGATCAACTGTATTTATTACTGAAGCAACCATTTCTAGAAAATGACCCCATAAATCTAATATATTCTTCATTTTTAACGATTTAAAGGCTTTTATTATATCATCTTTATCAATAAACGAAAATTCAAAATTATTTTTACACTTAGTTACATGTTGCTTCAATAATGATTCTGCAGTACTTGGTGAGGATTTAAGAACTCTGGTAGTTTCTGCTGCAATATTGGTGAAAAAATGTTAAAACTACGTTGCAATGTCCAATTCACAAGGTATAATGTCCACATTGTCAATCTTCAAACAGTAATTATTATTAAACATTCTGTTTTTTCCGGTTTCACAAATGATAATGTTCCGTGTAGTTTTTATTTTATTTGAAGATTGTTTAATGGTATTTTTCAAATACATGGATTTGGCAGAGCGATACAGACCTTTTTGAAAATCTTTTAATATTTTTTTACAAATTCTTTAAATTAAATGGTATGGTTACCTATATCGTATCTGCATATCTTCCAGAGGTAACGCAGCGCTTCATAAAATAAATATCCCTGGACAAGTCACACGAATTGAATCTAACCCCAAAGTAAGCAAATTATATGCTTGTGTTATGGGTGTTGGTCAACGATTCTAATACATAGAAATACTTAAATAGTACCGAAATAAATTTAGTAATCACCCAGACCCGGAAATGCAATCTAAATGTTTATCACATAAATGCCTGCCCCCGTCGGGAATCGAACCCGAGCCTCGCGGTTGGTCGATATTCTTAGGCGTGTAGGCTAGCCAGTCGCTCCTAGAGGCGGTCAAACTCCTTTTGTTTTAAATTAAGTACTTGTGATGAAAAACGTATTTATTTGGATAAGGATTAATATAATGTTAAGAAATACACATTTAAAAATAATACATTATTTTAAAACTAATTTCGTTAGTATAAAAAAGGTTATAGTGAGTTAACCTTAATAGATAAAAATATGTTATCGTGGACTTTTTTTAGTTAAAGAGGAACAATTCTGTCACACATGATTTTTGTAAATCTTTAACCGTTTACGCACCGCACGCAGCGGAAACTTTCAATAGGATTTTAAAACATTTTGCGTCGGTGCTCCGCTCCTATTGGTCTTAACGTGATGATATAATATGATACAGTCTTTCTCGATAAATGGGCTATCTAATACTGAAAGAAAATTTTAAAAAATCGGCACACGTGTTCAAAAATACAGACATTTTAATGTACTTTTATGATTTCACTGTATCAGAAATACAATTTCTTTGCGTTTTTGTTTGGTGAGGCTGTAAATATTAGATCTGAAACCATATATTTAAAAAAAATGCTATAATTAACCAACCATATATTAAAAAAAATAACAATAGAATTGATGAGTGAATGATGTTACCTACCATGATCCATGTCAAATTTGGGTAAAAGTTTAAATTTTCTAAAATTTATAGAAAAAAAATACTTTTAAAATATTATTATTTAACACTGATGAACAGCTGTGCTATTTAATTAGCTAGTACATAAGAAATAACAGGATTATATAAGTAGAGGTCGATTTTTTTATATTATTCCCTAGGCAGAAGGGGTTTGGTTTCTGTTATTAGAATTTCATGTTCCGCGTGTTGATCCGTGTCTGCTGAGTAAACTATCTGCCTCTCTACCAGGCAGCTCGTAAGAGGCGAATTCGGTTAAAATATCGTCATCGCTAACTAGATCACTGGTGGTAGAGTGCTGTGCAGCAACTTGCTCGGGTAGAAATCCAACGCCATTTCCTATTCCTGCCGCCATAATTACTGTCATGTTCCAGCCCGGAGGGTTGGGTAGCCGGTAGGCTTAGTAGCGCAATAGGCCTAACATACCGGCCGACCTGTAACATCTATGGTGTCTAGGCCACATTTAAACAGATAGTAAAATAAATATTATAATTTACAGGTATGCCTGAGCTGCTACTGAAGTCTAATGGAAATGGCGATACGGTGGCAGGTATACGGAATGACGAATTATTGCCGAAAAGCCCTTCAAGTTTGCCGACGAGAATAGAATTATCTGAAACTAAAAGAAACCAGCAATATAAAGCTCACCATTTTAACAGAATAGAAGTTGGACCATATATTTGTGATATTTGTCAAAGAAAATTTAAAAGGAAAAAACAGTTAAAATCCCACATAATTATTCACAACAACAAGCAACCTAGTTTTAACACGCAAAACGATTGCCGCCAATCACCTCATTTGAGTCGACAAAAATTGATTCATAATGAAGAGAAAGTTCAATATAATTTGCAGAAACCAACATTAATTCATACTGGTGCGAAACGCCATCATTGTGATGTTTGTAAAAAGTGTTTTAGTTTTTTGGGTAGTTTAAAGAGACACACACTAATTCATACTGGGGAGAAACGCTACCAGTGTGATGTATGTAAAAAGCGTTTTATTTGGTTGGATAGTTTAAAGGCACATACATTAATTCATACTGGAGAGAAACGCTACCAATGTGATATTTGTAAAAAGCATTTTGGTCTGTTATGTACTTTGAAGAAACATGCATCAATTCATACTGGAGAGAAACGATACCAATGCGACGTATGTGAAAAATGTTTTCGACAGAAGGATAGTTTAAAAAGACACGAATTTCTTCATGCTGCAGATAAACGCTATCAATGTGATATATGTAAAAAGTGTTTTGGTAATTTAGGTCAACTGAGCAGACACAAATTAATTCACACTGGAGAGAAACGCTACGATTGTGATGTATGTAAAAAGTGTTTCAGTCGATTAGGGGATTTGAACAGACACAAATTAATTCACACTGGAGAGAAACGCTACGAATGTGATGTATGCAAAAAGTGTTTTAGTCGATTAAGTCATTTGACTTCACACTCCTTTATTCACACTGGAGAGAAACGCTTTCAATGTGATGTATGCAAAAAACATTTCAGTCGCTTAAGTCATTTGAACAGACATAAATTTGTTCACACCGGAGAGAAACGCTACTATTGCGATGTATGCAAAAAGTGGTTCAGCCGATTAGGTAATTTGGCCAGACACATATTAATTCACACTGGAGAGAAACGCTAACAATGTGATGAATAAAAGTTTGAATTTTTCTAAAATATTATTCATAAAATAACTTATAAGTGCCATGAAATTCATTAAAAGCCTCTTCACAAGGAAGAATGCTGTTTTTTTTTTATTTCTATCTTAATTGTATTCTTATAAAATAGAAAAAGAAAATAGTGTCGGAGGACACCAGGTAGGAACGAAGTTCCTTCGGCTAATATAGAATCGATACAATTCATGAGTATAGTATAGTATACATACTATGCATGGGCGGGGTGGAGTGATTGAGAAAGAGAAAGGTATAATACACTACTCGCTTGTGTATACGACTGTCGCGCCTGCGCACGTCTCATTTAACGGTTTTATTCCACACACTTTCTTACGGTTTTTACTATCACTTTTTTTAGTTCGGTCGCGCAGCAAAATCCCTATCTCCTCCAAACCTGCCGTAAGGAACTTCGTTCCAATAATACGTGAGACGTACTCGAAATAAGGTGTCGCGAAGGTGCATGTGTTCTTCAGCGCGCAGCTGCCTTTGATTAGATCGTACATAAACTAATCTTTCGGTTAACATTTTTGCGTACCTGTCTACAATAAACAGATTGAATAAGCCACGAAAACCTTGATTACTAATCTATTCCTCCTCACTTGGAAGTGGTAACAATAAAATTAAATGAATTACGTCTTTTTGTTATAATTAGGTACGCCAGTACGCGTATCAGTTTGAAGTAAAGAGAAACTAGAACCATCTTCCCATCGACAGTATATTAAAGGATATTACAAACTGTCGTATGTAATATCCATATGTGTGGGTTTCGTAAATACGTTGCAAACCATTGCCTCTGGAACGGATAACGATATCACGCCTATCACACTCCTGGTCGAAATATACTACAGCAACTTCATTCGTGAATGGAGCGTTATAGCGCCCAGGGTGTTCCTGAGTTGGACGCCTGTCGGCATTTATAACAATTTTATAATTATTATCACCATCTTGAGGAAAAGCTTCTAATGCCAATTTAAAACTGCCTACATACGAATTAACCTGATAAAACATGTTCTGAAGTTGTGAAATGAGTTTAGTAAGTATTTAAATTCGAGAAATATTGATTTCTTATATTCGAACGTTCGTTGTAGTCGGATACAAAATAGAAGAAACTTAGGTCACAGTCAACAAAGGAGGTCCTATCAAATGGTAAACCATATGGTAGGCATGAAAGGACCATCTGAGGCTTGTTGAGCACCAAAGCATGTCATTTGAGACGCACTATTATAAGTACGAATATTGTCTAAGAACTGTTTAAACTGCAACAAAAACTACACGACCGATTTTAAGGAAACTTGGTACAATTATTTTTCATACTCCTGAGCTGGTTATAGTATACTTTTTAACACGCTACAATCAGTAGGAGCAGAGCAGTGAATGGAAATGTTGGGAAGACGGGAGAAGTTACTCCATTTTTTAAGCTTCCGCCGCGTGTGTGACATCAATGGTTAAAGCTACACAAAAATCATATAATTATTTAAAGGTTCTCCTTAAAATTATATAGAAAAATATTCCACGACTGCATATCTTTTCTGGTTGACTCATAATAACTGGTGTAACTCCCGATAGCTTAGCAGTTCGAAGCTTCCTATTTAATCCCTAATTAAAAAAGTTAACATTATTAACTATTCCATGAAAAAGAATCATGCTAATCGGTATAGAAACATCCAAGTTATAAATGAAATACGCTAATAATAAACCATTGCGCGTGAATGCTGAATCATGCTATAAGTATTATTTTTATATATAAGGTCGCGAACGCACAGGCAGACGGCTTGCTTGGTGCCTAGAGCCTAGCGAGTCACCTATAAAGTAGCTTCGTAAAACGAACATCCTTGAACGTTCGCAATTATATTATACGAGTATAATACCCCCAATTTAATTTTCGTCTGGAACCTATAGACAAGAAAAGGGCGGATGCTGGATTGATGCTTAGCCAAGTGTCGATGATAATGCTTTGGCAATTTACTGTTCTCGACCATTCTATCTCTTAGCCGAGAAATTTGTTTTGGAATGGATTCTCCTCTTTTGACATGCTCCTTGGGAGTAGCACTTGCGACTTTAAGAAGTTAACTGCTATATAGATATATAGCTGCCATTTGACTTGGAAGCCGGGAAGCAGGATGACTGTCTATTGTAGTTTTACTGTGACGTGCAATGCCGTTCTCAAGCTGGTGACAGCCTAAAGTGCAGCCTTGTTCATTTGGAATATAGTCAGAGTAGAATCCGTACAGAGTTGGAGGGAGGCATCTGCCTTGTAAAGCCCCTGCTGTCATGAGGTGTTCAACAATAAGCTGATCTTCCACCATGAATCTTAACTTCCTGTTTTCGAGGAATGAGGCGATGAACTTAGTGATTCGGGAAGGGATTATTGTGTGCTATTTTGTGTCTTAGGTGCCACACGCGATCAAAAGTTTTCTCCATGTTTAACGGCCAATATAATAATCAATCCTAATCCAAAACTTGCTGTCCAAGATTGATATTTTGATCCATTTTTATGTTATCGCTTGCCAATAACATATCTGTGCTCAGGATAAATATGGCAATTTGGTTAAAGATAGGCCGGCGGATACGCAGCTATCTAGATTGCTTGAAATCCATCTTTAGAGAAATATTATTAACATTGGCCGTAAGAGCACTGTGATTGCTTTATCTCTCTTGTTGAAGGCGGCGGTGAAGAGGTGAATAATTCTGTAGAGTTGAAACCTTGTGCTATGTTCAGTCCGGAATCCGAATTATTCTGGACGAAGTGTGAAGTGGAGAGTAAGGTGCTTTAACAAGAATCTCTCTAACACTTTTGAAATAGAGGATAGGATAGGAGTGTGTCTGTAACTGCTGCGATTGAGAGTTTTTGCGTTGTTTTGGCAACATAACATGTCCAATCTTCCAAAAGGCAGGAAACGTATCCGAGCGCATAATACCGTTAAAGAGGCGAGCTCTTGCTAAAGAATATTTATATTCCTTGGAGGCGCGTTATTCTTCTTTAGTGTGAAACAGGACGTAAGAGCTTTGATAAAGATTGAGTCTGTGGCCGGTGTTTTTGTGACACTTTACTTGGCACCACATATCTCTCTATCTAGCATATCTCAAATTTAAAAACTCCGTCTACGGTCCCGATAGAACTACCTCCGTTACATCCCTAGTACATACTACATACATGAGATTGACTACTATACTTGTCTATATTTTGTTAGTGCGTGCATAGGAGCTTCATTGTACCCCCGCTCACACACACACACATTTTAACTGAAAATGACTAATTTTTGAAGATAACCAGTATAATGTGGTGTACCGTGACTTGTGGCGCTCTTTTAGGGGAGGCCTATGTCCAGCAGTGGACGTCCTCCGACTGAGGATGATGATGCATTGCCAGTGGGGCAGGTTGCAAGCTTGTAAAAATAAAAAAAAACATCAACCTGATTTTAACAACTCGTTTATTAAACTGTACACTGAATTACAGTTTAGAACATATCTACACAGCAGTCGGTTTGCTGTGCCTCATTCACCGCACGGTTTATATAATTTAATAATACACAAACAAAATATCACTTTACCTCTTGCTGGCTGATTACGGTAACACTGCTATTTGCAACGAGCATGAACATGATTTCAAGAATCCAAGAAAGGAAACATGTCATAGAATAAATTATTTTAATTATAAACAAATAACATATAAACTGTGCCTATTGAAAAAAAAATTTATCTAAAATGTTCTTTCAATTACTTCTTAGAGACAGGCTTGTAAGCTAACTTTCTGGATTTCATCGTCGACCACTTGTGCCGTTTGTAGTAGTATACGATGGCGGCCAGTAATGAGAATATTCCCAAAGCCTTAATGGTCATCTGCCTACGGTCGTCTAACTCGGGCTCCGAACACCACCTCAGGAAGGTGGCCACGTCCTTGGCCAGCTGTGACGCAGTTGCTGGAGTTCCATCAGTATATTCAGCGGCCTGTAAGTAACCATTTGTAAATATTAATAAGTGATGCCAAAACTTTGGACCCGTTTTTACGAAAATTGCGCTGACGGAGGAGTATGAAATTTGGGACATTTATAGTTTATGTGTAGGAAAAGTGCAGAACGCTAATATTTTTCAACAATAATGCTTATAAAGTACATCAAATTAAATCAATAAAAAAACATTACCCACACTACCATGCATTTGACACAAACAAATGTTTACACAACACACGTAATTGGTCTTGAACAATGAAGATGGCGTTCTTATCAACAAGATATTAAAATTTATTATGGTCGAATTTCGACCAATGGGCGACCACTAGTTTTAGTAAAGGGCTCTGCAGAAACCCGTAAGAAGAAACACCTCCAAGATATATAATAATTGTGGGATATTTGTTTACTTTGGAGTGTCCCCGAAACGATGTAATCCCGATGTAAAATATCATCCCGACATATGTCCAACCAAATATTAATATATCCATCAAATATTCATTCCGCCGTTTCAAAGTGGGTGAAAAGGTTCCGTTACATAGATATTACATATAATATATGTAGGAAGGATCTTCACGCCAAGTCACCTACGGGGTAGGCAGAGGTTATCGAATGCCAAACCTCACGGTCCTGGCAAACCTGCCTTGCTTCTTCCACATTCATTATCCTTTTCATACAAACATACATAGTCATATATAGATATTAATAATAATAAGTATTTTTTGATAAACTAAACAATTTGATCTAACCCAGAAATAAGTAAATTACAAGTTTTTGTTGAGTGAGTAATAAATAAGTGTAATAAATAAGACCTGGAGATAGAAACATCCATGTTCATCACACAAATACCTGCTCCCATTGAGAATCGAACCCACACCTCGAGGTTGGTCGGTGGAGTTCGGCGAGTACACTGTCTTTCGGCCAACGAGGCAGTAAATATTAGATACCAAGAAAGTTGATAGCAGCGCTTTAGAAGAAAATAAATTTAGTAACGACCGCAATGGTCCGCCAACGGTAGAGTTTTCGAGTGTGTTACCTCATCGAACAAGACTTGTGCCATGGAGATGGCCCCCCCGGGGAAGTAGGGGTTGTAGTTCTGTCCCTCGCGCAGCACGACCCCTGCGGGGGCCTCCATGTACCCCGTCAGCAGGGCGAAGATGTAGTCCTCGCCGCCCTTCCGTCCCGACACTATCAGCGACAGGTCCGGTGGGTACGCACCTGACACACACACACACACACACACCATGTTAATGTTACGCACTACAGGACGGTACACTAGACGTAAGCAAGTTTGAATCTTAATATGTGTAGCAGAGGCTTATAATGGGATTTTGGCGACATCGAAGTTTTTTCATAATTATTGAATTTCGTGTTGATATAGAGTGAAATTAGTCAATTTTGGTGGCATTCTGTATAATTTTGTTCAGTAAAAGTGCACAAATGAAATAATCATGAAGAAATTAGCGTATCGTGTATTTCCTTGTTGCCGCCAAATATAATGTAATAAGGCCGCCGCTTTACCCAAGAGCCTGACATGACTTAACTAACGACTTGTGACTGATGACTAATTATAATTGATATAAAATGTGATGTAAATTTCTACTTGACGAATGGCAAAATACTAACGTGAAGGCCAAAACTTAAAGAAAGAAGAAAGCAAAGAGGCTCATATTGCCTTGAGCGAGTAGACCCGATTTACTTAAAAACTCAACAAATGCAAACAAAATTGAAACAAGGCAATGGTTGAAGGCTCATGTTGCATTTTACTACCAGTTTTGACGTCACCTCTTCGAGAGGTACGCTGGTTGTGTCTACGTAAACTCTTGTGAAACCTCCATGTTTAAGATAAGCTAAAGAAATCTAAGTGCAAAAGATCTGACTAACTATTTCATTAAGTACCAAATCGCAAATTCTTTTTTTTTTTTCAAAATATAACAAATGTTTCCGAAATGATTCCACACACATTTTTACCAACATCCTTCTAGTATCCTTTGAATTATACTTAATAATGCTTAGTTTTTGTTTATATGTAAAATTTATGCATTATTAAATATAACGAAAAAAAACACTAGTCGGATCATGAGGAAAAAAATCTTAAAACTTAAAAAAAAGGAATGAATAGTCAAATTGACAACAGAATAAATCAAAAATATTTTCATGTGTTATAGCGAAGATGCAATGCAGGCTGCTCTTGACGGTAAGAGACAACGAAGAACACAAAAGGGTCAACATCTTGCTATCGTATATACCTAACATCGAAGCGTAGATCACGTACTTATCATTACTTTTTATTTCATTTAAATGCATACAGTAGTTCCGAAGTTATAACGACGAGAAGTTTAAGCTATTTTTTGAATTGCTGAGATTACGCGCGCTCATGCTATGACGTCACACCCTTGTTCGGCCCG
>NJDD01001191.1:851582-862933 GCA_002245505.1 Calephelis nemesis | reverse complement strand
ATGGTGCGTTTCAAACATGAGACCTCGAGCAAAAGTATCCTCCGAACCGGAACACATCAACGGCAAGCACTGACTTATGGCGGCAGGAATAGGTAAGGCAGTGGTACCAATCCGGGCAAGTCGCTGCGAAACTCTACCACCTAATCAGATGTCACGGTGTTAGTGACGATAAGTCTTTGCTCGCCTTTTATGAGCTGCCTGACCAGAAGGCAGATGGTCTATTCTGCAAAAGAGTCCGGACCAATACGGGGTAGTCTATATTTAAAAAAAACATCAATTAATGATAAATGCGGTCCATGAGTTTCATACTTCTGACTTATATATTTTAGTTTTTTTCTACTATTATAAATAAGTCAATGTTTGACTTTATTTATAATAGTAGAAAGAAAATATTTCGTTACGTATAGAGTTACATCTGAAGCACCGGTCAAATTTTTAAAATCGTTTCGGAATCGAGAACACTTTTCGATCTATGAAGAAACTAAAAATTAATATGTTATTTATTAATTTAACTAATTTATTAAATTAATAAATTAGTGAAAGTTATTAATTTAATTCAACATATATATAGATTGAATTGGTCTTCACAGCAGTGCGCCTTAGTTTTAGGGCATATTTTATCAACTCTTTTTATGGCTATCATCCACTTTTTTCTCATTTTTGGGTCCTAAGGCACATAAAAAAAGGGTTTATCGGGTGTTTTAACTGTTGAATTGAAGCACTGAGACACTATTAAGTATTTTTTTGCCATTTTACCACAGACAACTTTATAGTTTAGTTTTTAACAGCGTAGCAGCGGCGTACGAGCGAGCACTTGACTCTTTACATTGATGAATAACCAAAGGTATGACGTCAGCGCCTAGTGAGCTCCCACCCGCGTTTTTAAAAATTTTCGACCGCAAATACGAACTTTAATCGTTAATATCTCAGTCAATTTTCAAGATATGAAAATACATAAAACACTGTTTTTCTTGTGATTTTTTGTAGATTTATTTGGAATATAAAGTAAAAAAACATTTGTCAGGTCCATTGTCGCCTATAGCTCATTAAACTAAGAATTGATAAACTGAGAACTGTAGTTTACGTCAGTTCACTAATTAGCCTATCTTGTCTTGAGGATTGCCACTATTATTTACATTTTTATTGACACAAAACAGCAAAAAAAATAAGTTCTATACGCCTCCTTTTTGTAGGTTGTTAATAAGATTTTCTTTCTTATAGTTAATAGGAAAAAATATATGTCGATAATAGCGAGAAATAACATCGAGGCTGTTATATTTGGTTACGTTGTATATTCAGCCTCGTATCTTCGAAGATTTGGACAGAGGTACAACCAGTGCACTCACAATTAGCCAAAATTATGTGTGAAAACCTATGATGTGATAGATGGCAACACCTATCGCCAACCAGTCACTTATACAATCCCACGCAACATTGTGAATTCCTCGGGAACCGAACCCCAGAAAACGTGTAGTACCCATACCCAGTACCGGAGCACTACATGTTTTACAACCACTAACATATATAATTCATGTAAATATATACCGTTGTTAGCAGCCCTAGCTGCGTTCTCGTTGGGGTATGGTGACGGGAAGTAGTCGGACAACTTTCCTGGCCTCTCAAAGAAATTGCCTTCTTCATCAGGCCCATCACGTATCATGACCTGTAAAATTACATATTTTTTATGATAATGAAAGGCAAACAAGCAGACGGATTTCCTGATGGTAAAAAATTCACGCCGCCTAGAGACACTAAAGGTGGTAATGGTGCGTTGCGAATCTGAGACCGGGATAGTAGGCTTCGAGCAAATGTAAGTTTCCCGGTTACCTTACCCTCCGAACCGAAACACGTCAACGACAAGCATTGGACGTTATGGTGGCAGGAATAGGCAAGGCGATGGTACCAATCAGTGTTAATGACGGTAAGCCTATGCTGGCCTTTTACGAACTGCCTGGCAGGAAGGCAGATGGTCTATTTATTATGGTCTATTCTGCAAAGAAGCCTGGACCAACAAGAGGAAAAATAAATTAGTTTTTTACAACATAGAAAACACACAGATGGTCAATCTAATGGACAGTAACAATCTATGAACAAACTACTAAGATATTAATGGTGCATTGGTGATATGTTAGGTTTAACACAGTACAAATGTAAAACAGTATAGAAACTTCCTACAAACGTCCGAAACAGCACACTTATGGCCGGTTCCAATATTCAAGTAACTAGCCGTTTTGCTTACGAATGGTAGTTTTTGGTACGAGTAGTAAAAAATTCTAACGATGACCGTAATCGTTGTCTATAGATAACTCAAAGCAATTTGTGTAAATATGAGCAGCGTTTGCTACTTTTAACAACCAATGTTTATACTAACGGATGACGGTATGTTGATCATAGAAACCGAGCTTTAGAGGAATATAACTCACGCGACTGAGTTACGCAAGTGTTAAAATAAACTTGACAATCCTATTGCTATAATGGCGTGAAGGTAAGTATTTTATCAACTAGGAATAGTTTCCACACTGTTCCATATCTGTTCATTTTTTAACTGACGTGTTCCAATTCGGAGGATAAGGTAGCCGGTACATTTACTTTTGTTCGAGGCCTAACGACGGTAGGCGACGCACCATTACCATCTTGTCTCTAGGCGGCGTGAACTTTTTACCATCAGGAAACCCGTTTGCTTGTTTGTCTTCCTATATCATAAAAAAAATTTGGAAACCTACCTCGGCGGCTTCAGCCTTCGCTTGTTCTTCAGTGTGAGTGACATTCACCAAGTTTCGGAAGGCGATGTATTGAAGTGAATGGCACGCCTTGCAAACTTGTTTGTATACTTCGTAACCACGACGAACGCTAAAAGAAAGATATGGAAAATTTACTATACATTCTAGGCCTAGAACTAGAACCCTTCCACACCTCGGCCTGATCCAAAACACTGCCCCACAAATATAGCAAATGTTTGTTCCCATAACGTCAGTGCGTGTATAGTCTTTTTATGGGATAAAACAATAATAAAGCATACGGTAAGTATCTTCACGCATATATCACCGAAGAGGAAGGCAGAGGCACGACTATGACTGGATGGGCATCCACGACTAGTCGAAGACACTAACTCGCATAATGTGATAAGCAACAAGCCTATCGCCAACCGGGTACATATCCATGTACCACTTAAATAAATGAAGTTACGAAAGTTACCTAGTCCGCTACCGTAGACTCGGTTAAGCGGAGCTGCCGGAGACTGGGGGCCAAGGTTTTGGTAGTTTGTCATTTGGGGGGTTTTACCATAATTCCCACGCTTGGCGGGCGGGTTGGGGATCAACAGTAGGGTGGAAGCTTTCACAAGGACGCTGCTGCCCGTCCTGCGTCAGCAATTTTACTTCCACCCACTTTGGAACGGTTTGACCGCCGTTCGTCGGTTGACTGATTGCGCTGGTGGTACATACCACACAGCGGGCGGTGGGGTCGTCACTTCCCTACGCCAACCCACACATTAAACTCTTATAAAAACCAACTAATCAAAATATCCAACAGTCTGCTAGTATGCTAGTCCAATAATAATAATAAGCATTTAATAAACAATGGCTCAAAATCAGACCAACTTCCTTATGATAAGAATTACACATTTCCTCTTATAGATTAAAACATTTAAAAAATCTTAACAATAGGTTGCCAACCCTGTGGCTTTAAGGATAGCGCACACTTGGACGAGCAGCATCGCAGCACAATAGTCAGCTTAGATAGCTTTCATACATTTGGTATGGAGCAACACACAAAATGCCGGATCACCAGAGGCGGAATTTTGCGTGGCACCCCGCGCGCTGTACCCGACGCTGCTTAAAAGTCACCAAAGACGAGAGCAAAAACGATAGTGAATAGAAGGCCAACTACATTTTAACGTTAAAGTTTAGTCAAACAACTAACTACCAGAGGATCCACTTGCCATTATTTAACGATTATTATTTGACGATTTTAAAGTAGAGTTGCCACTCTTGTATTTTACTCTACTTTTTGGTACTGAGTAACAAAAAATCTACCGATGCGACGCAGTCCGGCCCGCCTAAGTGTGCTTTGCAATGCGATGCGCCTTGTAAAAGCTGTGCGCTATCCCTAAATGTTATCATGAGTGGGGTAGCTGGTACTCTGACCATAGTCGAAACACGATATGACGAGCACTGTAGTTGTGAAGTCGTTATTAGGTAAAAGAGTGCTAAAAATAAAAAAATAAAAAAATAAATCTATTCATTACAAAAACCCAAGTAAAAGCGGATATATAGTGTAAGATGATAGTAAGTCGCTAATAAAACATTACCTGGCATGATCAAGTGATTTGAACCATCCATCATGGCTCCAGGGCTGGTGATAAGGATGTGCTTCACTACCAGAAGCCTGAACAGATTGTTCTAATGCAAAAAGCAGAGCTCCAACACCACCACCAACTACACCCAATGTGGATAACCACTAGAACAATAAAGTTTATCTTAAATCTGACAATAGAAACTCTGTATCGCCTCAGTGGTCTAGCGGTTCAGTTGTTGGATTTGACTGCATGAGGTCCCGGATTCGAATTCCGGGTTTGGCAACAAAAAGAAAATTGGGTTTTTCCAATTTTCTAATAAAAAAAAAGTTGCTTGGGATTGGATATGTGACCGGGTTGTGGGACTTAGTGCCTTCGGCTAGTTGTGTGTGCCATAGTTTTGCCTCTGCCTACCTCTTCGGGGATATGGGCGTGAAGATACTTTTAAAAACTCTGTGGGATAACTATGAGATCATAAACTGAAATAGTTGCATTAAAAATGGCTGATTTACAAAGTGGACTCTAGTCATTCAATAATATTGCT
Organism: Calephelis nemesis; assembly: GCA_002245505.1. Lineage (NCBI taxonomy): Eukaryota > Metazoa > Arthropoda > Insecta > Lepidoptera > Riodinidae > Calephelis > Calephelis nemesis. The sequence goes on along the minus strand of NJDD01001191.1, from coordinate 858,095 downwards.
TGGCTTATGCACCTAGATGGCCACAAAAAAATTGTTAAATAAAACAAGAAATTGGGATCTGTGATAATTAAGAGTAAAATTATTAATCTGCTTTTACTGCTGTTTTTCATCATAAAATACAGAAAAAACTCCTTAGACATAATTATTTCAGGTAATTGCACATTTTAATCATCTTTTAATCTTAATTTGAAATAATTTAATAGTTTTGAACTATTGTGAGGGAATTTTATTAAATTATAAAAGAAAATATTAAAGAAACATGTACTTTCCAATAAATTATTATTTGTTAAGTTGACACATAATTTGGAGAGTACTCTTGTCATCTTAATAAAGGTGATGTTAGAATAAAACTCTTCTTACGGGGGAATGTATGTTATAGCAACCAAACACATATTTTTTAAGATTTCCTCCTTTCTTAAAGACAAGAGAAGTAAAATGTGGAAAATACTGAAAAACTAAAGAAGTATCTTTACGCCCATATTCCAGCAGGAGTAGGCAGAGGCACAACCAGGGTGCCCATGATTAGCTGAAAAGACTATGTCTCACAATGTGATAGGTGGCAAGGCTATTGCAAACCGGGCACATATCTAATCTCGGGCAACATTATTTTCATTAGAAAATTGAAAATATACATTTTCTATGAGGATTTCTATTATCTACTTCTTGAGGTCCAGCTCAAAAAGTCAAATCTGATGCCGGACCGCTAGACAACAGAGGCGTATAACTTTTTTCTTAAATGCAGTATTTTATTTTCAGAAACATGACAAAAATATGTCAAAATGGTCTATACTTATTCTGTTACTATATTATGTATCAATAATATTTTGAACTCTCTTTACTACTTATGTTTATTACCTAATACTGAGTTTTTGTAAATTGAACTTCAACTGTGGAGTAAAGTTAGACTTGCTTTAGTCTATATAATTTTTATGTGTGTGTGCATATTATTGAGACATACATTTTAAGTTCAGTTTAATAGTTTTACCATTTTTAAACTACTTCAAGCTCTTACTAATCAATATTTGTTTATTTTATGTTATAAAGTTGTAGTGGATACAACTATGCTTTAGCTGTATTATGTATAATTTTAATTAGGACTATTATTGAGACTGTCTAGTGTTATATTAAATATGATATAATAGAAATTTGGCAAAAAAATGTTTCATGTCAGGGTCAATAAGAGATAAAATTGGATAAACAGGATATTCACACTAATGCCCTTAGCTTTTTTAATCTTTTCAAAGTTTAAACAAAGAATGAAAAACTAAAAAGCACAATATTGCTAACAAATACTAAAGAATTGGCTAAGTTATAAGTTTGAATACTTAAATTGACTTACATGTCTCAAACAATAAATTTTTATGAGTTTGAAGTTAGCCAAAATTTGATAATAAACATCAACATGTCATATAGATTTATAAAATGGTACAATTAAAAATTAAAAAAGGATATCAGATTTTAATGAAACGAGCTAAATATGCCTTTCAATATATTGTACTTAAAAACTTTTTCACCATAAGATTCTGACAATCTAAATTATTGTTGATATATTTCGGAGTATACTTTTCTTGATTGCATTATTTTCTGCTAGTGCCTACCATTTCCTTTTAAATTTTTCGAAAAAAAATATATTATATATATTAATAAAATCTAAAAATATTACATTAAAAATAGACATTCCTTTAATTTGTATCTATCTAATGGCACCTATTTTTGTTAATTTTTAAAATAATTTATGAAATAATTATTTTTTTTTACACTGTCATTAACTTTAAAAATATCTTAATGAGGTCATTTTTATTTCTTCTTCATTTTTAATATTTTACAGTTTAATTATAAAATCAATAAAAATCAAATTATTTTTATAAAACTGACCAATATTTTTGTTTAACTTCAGACTTATAATTTTTTAACTAAGTATATTTTAATTACTAGTAAGTATACAAAAAAATCAAAACTCACAATAATGTGTAACAATATTAAATTAACAAATTTTTAGTTTGCTGAATTTAAAGTCATGATTATTTCTTAATGTGTTGTAAGTCCGTATATTTACAACTTTATACCACTTTAACTTGAAAAATATTTTTTCTCACAAACTTTAAACAAAAATATGTTTTTATATATATTGTAAGGATTGAAAAGAAAAGTGTTAACACACAATTTAGTATTATTCTGTTTCTTAGCAGTTTAATTTATTTTGTTTTAGGTTTTTTATTATGTCTAAAGTAATTGTTAAGGTGTACTTACCAATTTTCTATTTTTCGTCCATCCCTTTGCACTAGTGGATAGTTGACAAGCCTGAAAGGGATGATAACTGTTAAATTTCCTATTACATAATGTTAAAGGTTATTCTTCGCCCTTGTTATTTAATGTACTGTTATGTGATAACTTAGTGTTCTTAATACTCTGTTTATTATTATTTAATGATAAACTACGAGAATCACATATAAAACTAACTGTTTTTGTAAAATTTTATAAAACTTGTAAAAATTATGAAGTTAAAAAAATTGGTCTTATGCTATTATGCCGTTACTAATGCTGGAAACTGAGGTGGTGATTACTGCACTGAACATAATTTATAAGCTTACGATCAGTACCTGGGGCACAACTATTCCATAATTTTTCAAAAGTCTTGCACCACAAATCCTGCCTACGGCGGCCGCCATGATATTAAAACGTCGTAATGAAAGAATAGATAGATGACATCTGTGAAATAAGTTGCCATTTTAAATTTGTTTGGTAATAATTAAAAATAAAATAATTCGCTACAGTTTTAAGGGCCGTCTACACTGGGCCATCATAGTGGTCTACTACAATGGAAGGTGTAGTGGTGAAGCATGGCATATTGGCTGGCGAATGGCGAGAGTATAACCATGATATCGGTATTTCACTCACACATCAAAGGTAGCAATGGCGGAACTCCTCTTCAAGTGGTCCTAAACGTAAATGAAAAACGATAGCCAAGTTCAATATTAAGAATATGCATTTTTGCTGGCGAATCTAACTCCAAATCCAAATCTAGTGCGATTCGGATGGACAGCGTTCGGGAACTTAAAGGGTATCTTCTTGACCAAATGTACGCCGAGTCTAAACTCGAAAGTCTTCAACCATTGTGTGTTACCGGTGATGACATACGGATCTGAGACTTGGCTGTTAAATGTGGGCCTCTTAAATAAGCTCAAAGTTACTTAGTGTGCTATGGAGAGAGCTAGGTTCTTTCTTTCACTGTGAAATATGATCCGTAATTTGGTGATCCGCAAGAGAACGAGACTAACTTATACCAACATATATTATAACTTATACATACATATTGCTCGAAGTACCAACAACCGCTGAGCAAAAAAGGTTCTCGAGTGGTGGCCCCGTATCGGAGGACATAGTGTTGGATGACCTCCTACTCGGTGGACTGATGATCTGGTGAAAGTCGTGGGGAGTCCCTTGATACAGGCGGCTGGTGACCGTGACTCGTGCCACTCTTTAGGGGAGGCCTATGTCCAGCACTAGACGTCCTCTGGCTGACGATAATAATGATGATCTTTGTTGGCTTGTCTGGCAAAAGAATTAAGATATATATGGGAGGTCAAGTTCCAAGTAAACAATATTGAAATTTTATTCGCGAGATTGTGAAATTTAAACTTACAAATTTTTTAGACGTAGCAATATTAAACTATAGGCGAATTTCATGTTTAATTGTGTAATTTTTATCGGGATATTTAATTATTTTTAGCGCTTGACATATTTATGGACATGTTAGATATTTAAAATGGCTCTGTCGGTGTTTTTTGTCTGATAACTAACGTCATCAAGATTATTCTTAGCTACCTACATTACATGATACAGATTTTGTAAGGGGTTCATTGAAGTTTTTTTTTTAAATTTTGTGTTATTGCCTTTATACCTTTACATACCTTTCATACAAATCTTAAGGTATACGATATTGGTATTGATTGACATTTTTTTGTGTTTAGCTTATTTTCTTTGTATACTCAGTTCCAACTGCTAAATGTCTCGGTCATTTGGAATATGAATCAGCAAGTAACAAAAATTAGTATTTTAAGCGTATATACAGGGTTTTACATCTAAAGCACCGGCCAAATTTTAAGAAACGGTTCGAAATCAATAACGATTGAAAGTCAATCTATGAAAAAACTAAAATAAAAAAAAAATAATTTATATCCAACGCAAAATACATTAAAATTTGACCCGCGCTTTCAAAGTTACCCTGTATTGGTTACCCTTCAACAATCAGTCTTAAATTTTTTTTATACAATGTTTCCAAATATATCCCCATGAAAATAGACTTTCGGTTTTTTTTTTCAAAGGATACTGCAAAAAGCATAAACTTTTACATTGGACTATTTGATACATTATAAACGAGGCGACCCCGGGTCGCCCGGACACTCGTGCTCATTATGTATCTCAGTTGCCAATTCAAAATGGAAAAGTGTAAATCAAATAACTGTCTAATGACGTCATTTGTGTTTGCTATCATTGTTGTATTTCTGTTGGTCACCTACAATGATTTTACTTAGTGAATTAAGGCAGAGTTTATTTTATGCGTTAAGTTAAATAAAAAAATACCTGTTTTTTATGGGGATATCTTTTACTGTATGTACATACTCAACACGCTCTAAAAACATCAAAATAGGAAGAAGTAATGTGATCACCTCCTACATTTTTATGTATTTATATTAATCGTTTCATCTGATATCTCTGAACCGATTTTAATAATTGTTCTGATAATTGTTGAAAGAGGGTACTGTAACTATTGCCACCAAGTCTGAATATGATGGTATAATTCCAGGAAATCGAGGAATATATTAAATTTTCGACTACATATAAGATATAATTTGTAAAATTGAAGTCGGTTTTTTTACAGTTTTACTGAGCTTAAATTATTTCATTCAATAACTAATTGAATTAAGAGGCTAAAGGTAGTGTGATACCTGTTGAGCTTATATATACCAAAGTCTTTAGTAAATCGTTTGGTAACCTTCAGAAAAAAAACTCTTTCTCCCTATACCTATTGGTTGAGGAGTTGGCATACACGTCTAAGACCAATCAATGTTCAATGTCAAACGGGGGCAACTATTTGTGTAAAGAATATTATTTCCGACTATATGTGTTTTTAAAATTCATTATTATACTAGCTAAACCAGCGAATATTGTATCACTTGACATTAACTAACAAATCATTACTGCACATTCCCTACACATTTACTAACAGTTTGTATTCATTGAAACATTATTTTTTCCATTTTCAAATCAAGTTTCCTGATTTTCCTTTTTTAAGAAACTATCCTGACAACAACTTACACAACAAAATAAGAATTAATTAATTGACCCATCCGCTTAGGCGTAATGCGATATAGATTAACTGAATTAGTTCTATGTGCTAGTATTTGATTTGAGTTGACTAACACCCATAATACTAATTTAGTTACTGGGCATTGGGACAAGAGGAAATGTAAATATAAACAAATGAAAAATTATAATTTCTCACTCTTAAATGTAGAAAAAATATAGCTAGTTACCAAAAGATAAAAACAGTATTCGGCATAAATATAGTTTGAAATTAGAGACTATGTCAATTTAGGACTAAAAATTGAGATTTAAATGTAATTATCCCCAATTGACTTTGCATTGAGAATGGGTCAAAATTAACTTGAAATGGCTCTTACATGTAGCTGCTTCGCCAGTTATTTACTTTGAACTTGGCTGAACAGCACGTCTAGATTGGCGCAGAGCCTAAACAATGGACCTGACAAACGTTTTTTACGTTATATGCCAAATAAATCTACAAAAAATCACAAGAATAACAGTGTTTTTAGTATTTTCATATCTTAAAAATTGACTGAGATATTAACGATTAAAGTTCGTATTTGCGGCCGAAGATTTTTAAAAACGCGGGCGGGAGCTTACTAGGCGCTGACGTCACGCCCTTGGTTATTCATCAATGTAAGAGTCAAGTGCTCCCTTGTACGGCGCTGCTACGCTGTAAAAAACAAAACTATAAAGTTGTCTGTGGTAAAATGGCAAAAAAATACTTAATAGTGTCTCAGTGCTTCAATTCAACAGTTAAAACACCCAACAAACTCTTTTTTATGTGCCTGAGGACCCAAAAATTAGAAAAAAGTGGATGATAGCCATAAAAAGAGTTGATAAAATATGCCCTAAAACTAAGGCGTACTGCTGTGAAGACCAATTCAATCTATGTATATGTTGAATTAAATTAATAAGTTTTACTAATTTATTAATTTAATAAATTAATTAAATTAATAAATAACATGTTAATTTTTAGTTTATTCATAGATCGAAAAGTGTTCTCGATTCCGAACCGATTTTTAAAATTTGGCCGGTGCTTCAGATGTAACTCTATACGTAACGAAATATTTTCTTTCCACTATTATAAATAAGTCAAACAAGAAACAAGAAACTAAAATATACAAGTCAGAAGTATAAAACTCATGGACCGCATTTATCATTAATTGATGTTTTTTTTAAAAATTG
>NJDD01001191.1:836400-847382 GCA_002245505.1 Calephelis nemesis | reverse complement strand
AGAGGTTATACCATGACATATATATTTATACATCTAGATATTAAACATTTTGTTCTCGAACGCGATATGGCGGCATGGCGCTACTGTTTCATTTTCGTTGACATTTGATTTGACAGCTGCATAGACTGCTTACTCTATTCCTATTTATTAATATACTTTATGGTGGAAAACTCAAAACCGTGGAAAATGGAATATGTGTGGAATATTGTTTTGACTTTCGCCGCATGTTCATTTGTGGTTCATTTGTTAAATGTAGGCTACTGTTAATTAAATGTATGATGTCTTGGTCTATTTGTAATTAATGTTAGCGTTTATTTTTATTAAAAATTGTAGCAACGTAGTGTGTTTTTCTATCAAAAGGTAAAGACATATTTACTCGCTTAATAGTTTACTTCGCTTTGATAGTTGATAATTTATTTAAATTTCGACTACAGGAATTTGAAGTAGACATGTGAGATTAAAAACGTTTACTTTCAATTCTCATGTTTATGTATTCTAGGCTAAATTGGATAAAAATGTCAAAGATGCAAGTTTTTACGCAAAACAAAAATCCCATCACAGGCAATACGGAATGGGACGTACAGAACGAAGATTATGATTATCATCAGGAGATAGCACGGTCTGCGTTTGCTGATATGCTTCATGATACTGAAAGAAACAAAAAATATTATAGAGCTCTTCAACTAGCTATAGATAAACAGCACAATGCCGGAAACAAAGCAAATGTTTTAGATATAGGTAAACACCTGTTTTGTATTTTGATACATTGAGAGCTTACTGAGTCATCTAACAAATTTAGGTATATCATTTTTTTATTCAAGTATTATGTAGATGTATTTAAAAAAAATAAACCATGATCTTAATGTAACTAAAAAAGTATCTTCATGTCCATATTCTCGAAGAGGTAGGCGGAGGCACAACTAGGGCTAGGGGAAGACGCTAAGTCCCATAATAAGACAGATGGCAAGCATATCGCCAACTGGGCACATATCCAATCCCTAGCAAGTTTTTTTAAATTAGAAAATTGCAGAAACCAATTTTTCTTTTCGTTGCCTGACCCGGGATTCAGACCTCATGCAGTCAAGTCCAACACCTGAACCGCTAGACTACAGAGGCGATAAAATGTATAATGATAAAAGATAATGTATATAACCTAATAAATAGAAAAATAATTAATGAGATAGCCTCACAAACTTTTAATCAAATTCAACATATCTTAAAATGGTACATTCTATACTGAACCAAATAATGTAGGAACCAGTGCATGCGGGGCATGAGTTGAGATGCATTGATACAAGTTTATTGCATCTCAATATAAAATGCTGTGGAAGTAATGTGAGTTCTATATATATAAAATTTTCAAATCACATTAAAAAAATACCAAAGTAATTTAATATTTGATCATTGTTACAATAAATCCCGAAAATTACAAAAACTAAGGTAGTATTAAAAACATTTCAATACATTACATTTGGTAAGTTTTATTAACTACCATTTTATGTCTTCATCTTCATTGATACTAATTTAAGGTAATTAATGTAAAGGATATTTTGGTAATTTGAAAGTACACATTTTCTAGTTTTTTTTGTTGCCGGAGCCAGTTATCGTAACCAGGTCCCCAGAAAGTCAACTCCAATACCAGTCCGCTAGACCACAGAGGCGATTAGAAGATATTATCTAATAGTGAAGGTGTTGCAGAATCATAGAACTTAAAAAAAAATAATTATATTCTAGGCCCTCTGTAGTTTATATTTAGTGGAGTTCTATTGTAAATTTGATTTAACATGAATGATCCTGCTAAAAGCAAAATTGGTAGGAGCATATACATATTTTTACAGTCATGTACGAGTAATAAAGTAATTACATAACAATGATAATAGGATCTGTGAAAAAACAAAATAGAACAACAAATTCTATAGTCATTCTTTATTATGCGTAATCATACTTTTAAGTTTGTTATTATAAGCCAGGGATAATATATTGATTGTGTTACATAAAAGTTACACCACCAAAATTATTAAAACTACTCTTCAGGTACTGGGACTGGGTTGCTCTCAATAATGGCTGCCAGATGTGGTGCTGATACAATCATAGCTTGTGAAGCCTTTAAACCTATGGCAGAATGTTGCAAACGGATTCTTGAGCAAAATGGTGTTGCAGACAAAATTACGTTAATCCCAAAGAGGTCCACTGAATTGACAGTAGGAGAGGAAGGTGATCTAAAACATAAGGCAAACATTTTAGTCACTGAAGTGTTTGATACTGAGTTGATTGGAGAAGGTAATTATTTTATATTGATTTATATTTTTACAAAAAAGTGTTTTTGTGTTGATGAAATGCTAATGCACAAAAAATCGTAAGTTCCCAATGATTAATAAACACCAACTGAATACAAAAAATGTTTAATATCCATGGTGAAATTGAGTTGGATTTCTAGAATTTGCAAGTTATTTTTAAATTACATTTCTGAAATTCCCATATTTGAAATTTCTCTGCTTGCATCTGTTTAAGTTGCCATGGCAACTGGGAAAATGTGGACTTATATTTTTTTGTTTATGGATGGTTCATCACATTTTGTGTGTTAATTGGAGACATTATGTATTGACAATGTGGATGGTCAAATAGTTATTCCAGCTATCCCAGCTCTCTATTTCAAACTATTTGTGGTTTCCTGTATAGTCCCTGACCTTCCAAGGATCTGAATCTTTGTTTTGCTACAGTCTGCACTTTATAATACAATATTGTTATGATTAATTTCTTATTCTGTCCTAGTATACCTAGGTCATACTGAAAGTTTATGGACACTGGTGAATAAGGCTAGATAAATTGTTTATGATTAACTAGCTGCCTGTTCCAGTTTTGCTTGGATGGTAATATTTTTTTATCATAAACTGAGATGTAAGCTATCCTATATCTTTCAAGCTGGATCAAACTGCACACAGTGTGCAAATTTGATTGAAATCAGTTTAGTAGTTTAAGAGTTTGTCGTGAACAAACAGCGTGGCACATAATTTTTATATATTAAGATTTATTGCTTCTCAAAGAATATTCCCTCACTATTTACTCAGTGTGTAGTAGTGGATAGTCTTCAGTACCTCTTCAACATCTTCTTGGAATGCCTACACCACCGCTTATGGGCTTGGGAATCGTGAACCTCTCAGCTTATCTTTTATTCCAGGGAATAAAAAGATGTCGCAAGGTGTGGACTCCAGACTATATGGTGGATATCATCATCAGTTCTACATTTGAAAACTTCGAATACGTATTCGTTATCTTATCGGAATTTGCGGACACGATGACATAACGGCGTAGACTCTTTTCGCGTATTTTTTCTAAGACTTTGGGCTAACAAAGGTTTACATACGAAGCCGCAGTGATTATCCTTTAGATTTTTAAGCGACACTGCTACATAATGTCCAATTTTTTCCAAGAAAGAGTCAACTAATTTTTTTGCCAGTGCTCTGATTTTTCTTAACTTTTGTTGGCAAATCTTCAAAAGGAAAGACCCATTCTGTTGACTGGCTTTTTCTTTTCGGTTCGTAACAAAAAACCTAGGTTTCGTCACTTGTCACAATGTTATATACAGCTCTGAGTTTGGAATTTCTCAAGTTCTACTAAATTTTTTAATGTGCGTTGTGTTTTATCTTTTACCAGTTTTTAGCGTTAGTCTTAAGGAAGTTGTAGCCGCTTGTTAGATAAAGAGAGGTAGCTGAATTATTGGTAAGATTGTTTTCATGGTTGCTGTAGGTTTTGTACTGATGTGATTGTTTAACATACCTTTCTTTGGAAGCTTTCGAGTTCTATGGCTCAATATGTAAAAGAGATCCTTATTACCAGTGTGTAATTTTGGGTTATAAATCCCATTTTTTGGCCAGGCCATCAGTGATTTTTTATTACAAACGTAACATGTAAAAATACACAGTCTAAGGTCCTTATGAATAATGGAATTTATACTTGTTATTGCCGCCACATGGTGAAATTCCTTATACACGCTTTTTTGAGGTATGCGCTTGTACTTTTCCACTATACACTTTATATTTTAATACTTTATGTTACTCTATAGCCACCGGTTTCGTTTTTTACAGCATCATCAGTGCTTTATGACTAAAGATGAAAATACTTTTAATTTAACATATTACCAAACTGAACCAAATAATTACTGAATGTTAAATTAAACAGAATTTTTATCTTAATTTTAAAACCCCGATGAAGCTGTAAATAGTGAAACCGCAACATTGACTGTAGAGGAGCAACATAAAGTATTAATAAAGTGTATAGTGGAAAAGTACATGCATTTACCTACAAAAAGTGCGCTTATGAATAATAGCTTTTCTGTGTTTTAATTTTAAATAAAATAATTGTTCAAGGTGCCCTTTCAACTTTTTCACATGCTCATAAATACTTGTTAGAGGAGGATTGTATTGTTGTTCCTGATTCTGCTGTTATTTATGCCCAAGTTGTGGAATGCCCAACATTACAAAAGTGGAATAAATTGAATGATTTGGCTAATGAAGATATGAAGATCCTCTTACGAACACCACAAAAGGTATATGGTTTATTTTTAAAATTGATAACTTTATAGTGCCCGGTTCCTATATTCAAGAAGTCGTTTTACTTACGAATGGTAGTTCTTTGTACGATTTTTTACAAAACATTTTGTATAACTATGAGCAACACTTCGTCACTTAGGCAAACTACTAATGGTTATACTAACATATTACAGGTTGTTAATTATAGGACCTGAGCTTAAATCTACAGGTTTTCAAGTAGACAGGAATTAAGGGGATTTCGAAAGTTATTTGGCGCCGAGATATGACGACTTTAGTCTGTATCGCTCGCAAGTGGAATTTTTGATTTAGATAGCTCTTTTCAAATCAACAATGTTTGTAGTCCGACTGCAGTTTGATTTTGTACCACCGGTTTACTTATTTATGGCCTTACAGCTTTGGCTGTCGTGTTCCGGTTTTGAGGGTAGTTTGTTATAATTTACGCATAATTACAATGGCGTAGGCAACGCATCACATACATACGGATGTCTATAGGGGTCTTGTATTTCCATCTTAAAATCTAAGTGCAAATTTGCTTTACTATGTTATAAACTAGCTGTCCCGGCTTCGTTCTAACTGTTTAGTTTCTACGACGAAATATAAAAGTTTCCGTAGTTTCCTCAATTTTTTTTCCATGTACTTATATTTCGACGACCCTCCCTGTACTTCCACAAATAATTCAAAACAATAATTTGCCAATTCGGTCCAATCGTTCTGAAGTTATGCGTGTGTATTTAGGTTAGGATTAGGTTTTATAAAAAAAGTATCTTCACTCTCATATCCCCAAAGAGGTTAACAGAAGCACAACCAGGGCACCCACAATTAGCCGAAAACACTAATGCCCGATTTCACCAAGAGCCCCTATATTTAGGGGACCTTTTAACGTGTTTTAGGGGACTGTTTTATATGGAAACAGTCCCATAAGTAACGTTAAAAGGTCCCCTAAAGTATAGGGGCTCTTGGTGAAATCGGGCATAAGTCTCACAATGTGATAGACAAGCCTATCGCAAACCAGGCACATATCCAATACCGAGCAAGATTATTTTTATTAGAAATTAAAAAAATACACATTTTCTATTTCTTTTCTTCCCTGACCCCTGGATCGAACACAGGACTTCAAGAAGTTAAGTTCGACGCAAGACCGCTAGACCACAGAGGTGAGGGTTATGCTTGCATATATATTTATTTACCTACTAATATTTAGTTTAGTTTTATTTATTAATATTTTGCTTACTTGTATACAATAATCAATTTTAGATAAAAAAATGTGCTGGGTCTGCTGCAGTTCATGACATCCAACTGTCGCAGCTTCCATCAGTGTCATTTAGGGAGTTATCTGAGCAAATACCAGTGTTCTATTATGACTGGTCTGGACGTACACCTATTGATATGAATCGTACCGTCAACCAAGAATTTATTGCGTCTGCTACAGGCCAAGCTCAAATGGTTTTTATGTGGTGGGAGCTCAACATGGATACTGAAGGTATATATCGATACAAACACATATGTCTTCACGCGAAATTCCCTACGGGGTACCGTTAAGGCAGTTAGTATCGAGTGTCAAACCTCAAGATCTTTGCAGACTTGTCTGGTTTCCTTTAAATTCATTACCCTTTTCATACAAACACGCCGGTTTCGAAGTCTGGACACCGTCTTCAAATAACATCCGAGAGATCTGGTTGTGAAATGTCAACCTAGGTCTCCGCGGGTACCTACATTCATCTACATTCGCATTGTATATCTGCTTTGTTAATCATTCATATGATTGATGATACAAAAAAACCCCTGTCTGTCTAGCGAATCTCTGTGTAAAATAGACCAGCTTCCTTCCTTCTAAGTAGCTTGAAAAAGGAGATCCTAAACAGCCAACAAGACCACTGGTAGTAGAGTGCACAGCAAAAGTGCATCAAACTTGATAGTGATTATGTAGAAAAATAAAAATATAACTGATTGTGTATGTGTGATTGGTTAGGCCGATTACTTTTCAATTCACCCTCTTTTTTCATATCAAAGCCGTCTCAAGTCTACCTAACTCTTTTCCAGGGAGAATATTCCTCAGTTGCGCCCCGTGGTGGTGTCATCCAGACGCAGATTATAGCGCAGTACGTCCTCAGGACACCATACCTTGGCGAGATCACTGGATGCAAGCAGTTTACTACCTTCCCCAAGAACTGAACGTCACCAAAGACCAAAGAGTCTCTTTAATATCATGCCAAGATGAATATTCTCTATGGTTCTATTTGGAAGACGAGAAAACGAAAGCAGCTCACCATAAAAGACCGATTTGCGAGTGTGGTGTCCATATGGCATTATCACGGACGCACATTTCTTATTTAAATGATGGACGGAGAAGTAAAAAGCTTTTGGCTCAAGCTAAGGAAGATCTTGTTCCTAACGCAGTAGTTTTAGATCTAAATGGCAGCAGCTTGTTAGGTTTAGCTGTAGCTAATATGGGAGCGAAAACAGTGTACATATTAGAGAATATGAATTTGAATATTAATATTTTGAAAGATTATATTATTGAGAATGAATTGACGAATGTACAGATATTACAGGAAGTGAATGATGAAATTTTGAGTCAAGTAACTAATGTTATCTGTGATCCCAATTTCAGTAGTGCGATTCTGCCTTGGGAGAATTTAAAATTTGCTTATCTACTGAGTAAATTTAGCGGGAAATTCGCGAAGAATGTGTCTATAATGCCAGAAAGTTGCCAGTTTTGGGCAATGCCTGTGGAGTTTAATGATTTACACAAAATAAGGATTCCCTTGCGAGTGTGTGAAGGAATTAATATGGCGTTATTTGACAATTTGGTTGAGGTAAGACTTTTTTTTCATTTGTTAATGAACCTTTGAGTTTGTTTAGTGGTATGTTAAATCTTTAAAATATGCATTCTTAAATGTTGGATTTTTAATTATTAAATATACAGTAGATTGGATTTTAAGACTCCTTATCTATTTTTTAATAATTCGTACTTTTCTAAAAAAATGTTGTATGTTCCTGTGATGGCTAGGGTAGGCAGAGAGTATCGAATGCCAGACCTCACAATCCTGACGAGCCTGTCTAGCTTCCTCCATATTCATTACCCTTTTCATACAAACACGTCCGTTTCATACACTGGAGTGGATAGTGCCAGTGTTTACAAACGCTTAGAATCCCTTATATTATTACTATTCGTGTGATCTTAGAAAGGCTATATTTTAAAGAGTTCCCGACTGATCAGTGACGCCGAGTTGGAGGCCCAGCCACTGTGGGAGTACCCGTGCAAGTGTCGCGGGACTCCGAGGAAGTTAGCGGAGATTGACTTCACCAACTTGAAGCCTAGGTTCGCCGAGGACGGGGTTCACACTGTTCTGTAAGCATGATTGTGATTTATTTTGAAATGTATTGTACACTAGCCGAGCCGAAAGACGTTGTGCTGTCTTTGAACATATATTGAACATATATCGGATTCATTTATGTAGGTATATATAATAGAAATTGTGTTTTTCGTAATTAAAAGTACACCATACTATTAAGCTTTTTATATTTCAATTAAAAAAGTGAGTATTTTTCGGCGGTATGTCCGAGAAGGCTGGAAGAAGTGCAAAAAGGACACTCAATATTAGTCTAAGGTACCAACTACAGAAGTTTCAATACATAGCATACATTACATATCTATCTACTTGCTGTACTAGAAGAAAATATTATTAAAAAAACAAATTTCAAATGTTAATAAAAAAATGTTTCAGATGAGAATATAAAAAAAAGAAAAAAAAACAAATATTTAACTAATATTAACATTTTAAATTTAAATATTTTTATTGTAAATAGGTAACAAAATAAAGTGTTACAGATATATCGAGGACTGCTACATTGTATATCATGTATAAAAAAGATCTTCACGTTAGTACCCCCTAAATTGTAGGCAGAGATGCAACTAGAGCATCCCCATATATCATCATATATATCAGATATACATATATTCATTCATTTTATTACTAGCGACGGCGATTCTTCGGATAGCCAAACGGTGAATGGTTTTGCGATTTGGGCGGTGTGGGTCGTGGGCGGCAAGCCGTTGTCGTGTGGTCCACTGGAGAGTCCCACTGCTGGACAACTTGTCACTTGGGATATGCACACGCGGCAAGCTGTTAGAATATTGGTAAGTGGATTTATAATAAACTAGATGTTTCCCTCGGCTACGATTTTTATTTTTATGATATTGGAAGGCAAACAAGCAGACGGATTTCCTTATGGTAAGAAATTCACGCGCGTCGCCTAGAGACACTAAAGGTAGTAAGTGTGCGTTGCCGAACTGAAGTCGGGATTTTAGACTTCGGGCAGAAGGAAGTTTGCCGGCTACCTTATTCTCCGAACCGGAACACGTCAACGGCAAGCACTGCCATTATGGCGGCAGGAATAAGTAAAGTGGTGGTACCAATCCCAGAGAGTCGCTGTGAAACTACCACATATCGCGTATCTCAAAGTTGTTTAGTTCCCCGAACCTGTAGAGTTCTCTTGAAACCTGTTTAGTTGTCGGGATAAAAACTAGCCTAGGTCACTTGTCAACGTCCTTGTTACTTGTTTGGAAAATTTGTGCATGCGCCTCGATGGAAGCTCAAAAGAAACTCTGTATTGTTTCTCTCTGGACTGGAATGGGTCTCTGGATATATTAGAAAACATAAATAGGTCAGGTTTAAAAAAGTGTTCGGGATTCAACTGTTCATACATAGGTCAAACTAGTCGTAACTTTTAAATTATTACAAAGAACGCGTAGCGCGTTCTTTGTAATAATTTTATCATTTAGAAATCATAATCATTTAGAAATAATAGTATGGGAGCGCAAAAAAGGTATATATTAGGAAAGTTGATTTCCTCATGCACACCCTCGTTGGTCGAGTGGCTAGCGTATACGCCTAACTACATCGACTCACCGCGAGGCTCGGGTTCGATTCCCGACGGGAGCAGACATTTGTGTGATGAACATTTAGATGTCTGCATTTCCGGGTCTGGGTGTTTATTAAATTTATTCTGGTATCTATTTAAGTATTTCTACGTATTGTTATCGTTGACTGACACCCATAACACAAGCATATAATTTGCTTATTTTGGGGTTAGATTCAATTTGTGTCAGTTGTCCAGGGATATTTATTATTTATTATTATTACTTATTATTATCCTGACAGAGAAAGGGGAGTCTGGCAGCTGGAACTCGTTGCAATTTTCCTGCGCATCGCTATTGTTTCAGTATTGTTTCTGAAAAAAAAGCGATTTTAAAAACCGTTTTACGGCCTATATTAATAATCAATCCTAATCCAAAACTTGCTGTCCAAGATTGATATTTTGATCCATTTTTATGTTATCGCTTGCCAATAACATCTGTGGACAGGATAAATATGGCAATTAGGTACAGGATAGGCCAGCGGATACGCAGCTATCTAGGTTGCTTGAAATCCATCTTTAGAGATACATTATTAACATTGGTCGTTAGGAAGCATAATTCCTTTTTTGTAGCTTGTAAGAACTAGTCACACATGAATTTAACATAGCCAGACATTTAGTACAAGTACACTAGTAGTTATTTTTTATAAACAAAGTTACGTTCTGTACTCTTCTTTTTTTTAATTTATTGGAAGGCAAACAAGCAGACGGATTTCCTGATAAAAAATTCATGTCGTCTAGAGACACCAAAGGTGGCAATGGTGCGTTGCCAACCTGAGACCGGGATGTTAGACCTCGAGCAAAAGCGAGTTTACCGGCTACCTTACCCTCCAAACCGGAACACGTCATGACGTTATGGCGGCAGGAATAATTAATTATTATATATTGTGATAATTATTTTTTTCATTAAAAGAAGGTACTTTTAGTTTGACCGAGGTTTGGAGGTTAAGGTAAGTAAAACTTACTTTTGCTCAAGGCCTAACATCCCGGCCTCAGAGCCCGTTCACGACCTTGCCGCTGTTAGCGGTAGCTTAGTGCGGAGCGGCGTGCGGTAAAATCAAAATCATACAAATGTATGAAGCACGCCACGAAATACCGCTCACAGCGGAACCGCGCGCGGTTTTGTCCGGGCGGATCGGTACAGCGGCGCGCGGTTTGCAGAGCGGCGGGAACAAACGTATAAGTGACAGAGTGCGACGCCACGAGACAGAGCGGCACAGACGGCGATTCGTGGGGAGCGTATTCAGTGGAATAAAATATTTTAGACGATTATTGTGGCGAATATGTACACGGAGGCTTTTATCGCAGAAGTTATGAATCGACCATCAACATAGATGTCGAAACATCCCCAACATAAATATAAAAAGGTTGTAGGAAGAAATAAAACAATGTTTTCCAGAATTTTGTGATTCAGTTACCTTCAATTAGCAGCAACATTAATTAAAAAACAATGATGTCAAAATGTGCTGTTTTCAAAACAAAGATAGGATATTTTAGGTAACGACATACTGT